>CM069453.1:25028130-25628130 GCA_035610835.1 Ophiura sarsii
TGATATAATACAGGCTATCAGAAACTAAAATGTTAAAGTCACCTGTGTTCTTCTGGATTGTTTAATCTAAACCCAAAATTTGATTTTGAGGATCGTTTTCTGTGTAAGTGAATAAAATAACAATTTCTAAAGGAACAATATTTTCCGTATTCTATTTACATTTTGTTAACTACATTTGGCAATAAAGCGTTGTTTTCAAATGAAATAACATTAGAAAGATTAACATTGTCAAAGATAACATTGTCGAAACATCAACGTTCAAAATCACCATCTCAAAGCCCAAGCATATAAATCGCTCGTCAGACCCATCCTGGAGTACAGCAGCCCTGTTTGGGATCCTCCATCAGATGGCCTGTCCAACAAATTGGAGAAAATACCAAGGAGAGCTGCCAGGTTTACCCTTAACAACTTTAGGAGAACAAGCAGCGTTGGAGCCATGATGCAACAACTTTCATGGCCCACCCTGGAAGACAGAAGGCGACAAGCTAGACTGACCATGCTCTACAAAATACACCACAACTTAGTTGCCGTCGATGCCACCAAATACCTGACGCTCAAAGACCACACCGCACCAACCAGGACTGAAAATTCACAGGCCTACTGCATCCCACACTCAACCAGAGATTACCACAGACTGTCTTTCTTTCCACGTACAGTCCGTGAGTGGAACACTCTTCCAGACTCAACTGTCCTGGCCAAATCCCCACAGTCATTCAAGTCAGCAATTCAAAATAACTAAATTGCTGGCAGCTTGCATTGCACGTCCCAACAAGTGCTTTAGTCTTCAACCTTTATGAAGTTTGCACTAAACCGGAAGAAGAGATTTTTAAATATTATTTGTACAACTTTTTCGACTTTAAAATTGTTGAAATTCAAGTCATAATAATTACTGTTTAATGTGATCTGGTAATGAAAGATGTTTCATTATGCATGGTGGATAATAGACATAGGTTTTGAATGCATCACAGGTTTACCACTAAGATAGAGGTTACATGGACATGTAACGGGGTCACATGAGGGTCACATGGGGTCAATAAATACCATATACGTGACTTGTAGTACACGGTCGGTAGGTCAGACGAGGACGACTTCTTTCTTCTTCTTTTTTTGGGGGGGGGGGGGGGCAAACAATATTACTTTATTATTATTATTATTATTATGGCTATATTAGAATGGTTCTGTAGTGAAGTCTGAGTGATACAATTATTGTATGATTAGGACTCGCAGTGAAAGAGATGACAATGCTGATTAAGAAAACAAAACAAAACCTAGAGGCTAAAAGAAAACAACGGAATGATCAGATGGATATAAGTCACGGGAACAATATCAAATTGTGTGATTACACCGATTACACTGAAGAAAAAGAATATGCAGATAATCAAGGTATCCAGGGGCTGGAAGAACAGTTTGGAATGGTCAGATAATAGAAAGTAAAAGGGTAATGTCAAGAGGACTAATTTGCAAATGAAAATAAAGATTTTGCAAATGAAGTTAAAAACTAGAATTCCCCATACACATTTTCCATAGTGGACAAGTTTCCCCACTTGCCCACCCCTCCTATCCTGGTGACCGATCAAATTAGGATTAATCTCAAATATAAGTCATTTAAGCATAAAAAAAATGTGTTGGAATTGATTTCAGAACAGACTTTACCATTTTTTAGATAACCCTTGACCTTGATATGTGACCTTTGACCTTGATGTGACATTTGACCTTGATATATGACCTTTGACCTCATATGAAAGTTGCCATGTATAATCCAAGTTTAGTTGAACTTGGTGTTTGTATGAAAAAAGTCTTGTTTTCAGCTATTTTACAACTTGACCTCACATGAAGGTTGCCATGTTGCATGAATGATCAATTGGTTGCAACCGGTCTTAGGTATGAAAAAGAATAGTCTGATGTTTTCAGCTTATTTGACAAGTTTGCCTCAGATGACATTTGACCTTGATGCAGATATGATACAAGTTTGATAAAAAATTTGGTTAAAAACCGGTCTTTGTATGAAAAAGAAATGTCATATCTAATGATTTCATCTTATTTTAAAACTTGACCTCAGATTACCTTTGACCTTGATGTGACCTTTGACCTCATTGACATGAAGGTTCCCACTTTGCATCTTTGTACCAAGTAAGGTCGCTGCTGGACTTTGCATAAAAAAGAAATGGAGAAAAACAAAAAGTGTATACTAAATGTTTGACAGACAGACTGACAGCCCCCTCCCCACCCACCCCTACACACCGAATACCTAAAAAGCTATTCTTTCAAAATACTAATTATAATGAATGAATATTGATCAACCTGTTTAGTATGAGATCAATACGACCATCTGGGCTACTTTTGAAAATCACAATAGTGTTAAAAGAAAATGCATCTTTATTAATGTTACACATTCTAGTCACTCTTCCCGATCCCGCAAGTGAAACTTTGGCATATATTTTAAATAAAATTCAACATCTGGGTTGATACAATTGGCATTATTGCCATAAAATCAATGAACACATACAACATTTATTGACGCTTCTTATGAGTTGAGAATTTTCAGATGATTGAAATGATTGAATGTGGTCATGATTTTGGGGTGTTATTTTATTTTTATTTTTTTTTTGGGGGGGGGGGGGATCTACTCCATGAAAATGTAGAAGGGGAAATATTTTTATCAGCATGCACATTTATTTGTGGAGAGTAAATTTCACCTCCGCCTCACTCCGACTTTCATGTAAGGCAACTGAAAAAGACCCCGTTCTACGAGTCCGACCAGATTTTGTTCTTAATTTACACATTTTCTGACATTTCCTTTTGATTCTTTGGAAGTTAACAAAATGAAGGGTTTTTTAAAATTTTACTTTTGAATTTTAGTTTTGTTGCTTTACATTTTGAACAAATTATTGAGGTCTGTTTGCTCGTAGAACGAGTTTCTTATCTCCTGAGGACAACAAAACCTATTTGAATTAATGCACAAAAGTGACGACACTTCCAACTGAAAACATTATTTTTGTTTGAAGCCATTTGAGAGAATATTATTGAGAGAAAATGTCTCATATTTAAAATCATAATAGGTTGTAATGCAATAAAACTTATATTTATAGCAAATGTACTGCATGATAGCAAATGTACTGCATTCAATGAAGTTTTGAAATTACACATTGCTAATAAGTAACTAAGGCTATATTAAAAAAATCTTTTGTCTCAAAGCTCTTCAGTTTTTCCAAAACCTAATGCGGAATGCAATTTTGTTAAAGTTTTTTTTAAAGTTTTTTTTATAAATATAAAATATTGAAATCCTTGTTAAAGTGAACTTTTGTATTTAAAATAATGTGATCAATGAAAATCTGAAAAATCTGTGAAATTTTGGGATTTTTTTCTAACGCGCATCAATTAACTATAGCGCGCAGGAGCTTTGAGACAATTTTTTTTTTATATAGCCTAATAAAGGTCAAAATCAGGAGAAGTAAGGGGTTTAATGCATAATCATAATCTTAAGACTGGTGTATGAAAAATTCAGGGCACATATTTGTAGGGTCTGTTAGGCAAGAGTTAAATACTAGTCAAGGGTATATTCCATAAATAACATGGATTATGGGATGGACCCTTAGGTGATAAAAAAAACCTGTTCTACAGGCCGGCCGACCCATTCTTTTGGTGAAAAAATGTTCATGTGCTAATGAACCAACTAAAAAATTGTTAGTCATTTTGAAAGGCAAAAAAAAACCCTGACCCTACATGAGGTCAGTTTTTATGTCATAACGGGTATTTTTATCTTGCATGTGATATATTAGAATGTGCGTACTTTGCCTCTCCCAATCCCACATTCCACTCCTGACTGGCATTTTGTCCAGGTTACTTTTTTCTTCAGTCGGGATATTATACGGAAATGTGCGTTTTTATTTAGGGCTTTTGGTATTTCTGTGTAATCTTTAGAAGATGTATACAATAAATCGCCAATCATATGGCCAGTATGCTTGATAAAGCTCATTTTTAACCTGCCCCAGTATTTTGCTTGGGTCTAGTGTCTCAACACTATCCATGTACGTATTCGTCTGTATGGATTGGCCGTTAAACAATCAAAACCCAAACTTCAGTGCTTGCCTGATGCTATTACTAACAATCAAAATCAGCATTTTGAATGCTTGCCATATTACTACAAGGCAAATACTTGGCAAATCACAACCAGCCACTTCAATGCTTTCAATGCTAATACATGGTTCATCAAAACCATATCCTTTGATGCTCACTAGGGATGTTTAATTTATAGCCAATCAAAAGCATATCCAATAATTTCCATGCTTCTCTTATCCAATCAAAACCAGCTACTTCAATGCTTTCCAGGCTACTCTTATCCAATCAATACCAGCTACTTCAATGCTTTCCAGGCTATTCTTATCAATGCAAAACAAGCTACTTCAATGCTTTTCATGCTACAATAGACAAATCAAAACAATCTCCTTCAATTGGCCAATCAAAAAGCAGCTACTAACTTCAATGCATTTCATGCTACTTCAATTCCTTCCAGACTACTCTTATCCAATCAATACCAGCTACTTCAATGCTTTCCATGCTACTCTTATCCAATCAATACCAGCTACTTCAATGCTTTCCAGGCTACTCTTATCCATGCAAAACAAACTACTTCAATGCTTTTTTTCATGCTACAATAGACAATCGAAACAATCTTCTTCAATTGGCCAATCAAAAAGCAGCTACTAACTTCAATGCTTTTCATGCTAACATTGCCAATAACCACCATCTCCATCAATGCTTCCCATGCTATAGCCAATCAAAACAAGCAACTTCAATCGCTCTAAGCTAGTATAATCAAATCAACACCAGCTACTTCAATGCTTCCATGCTATAATAGTCAATTAAAACAATCTTCTTCCATGCTTTATATGCTACAATAGCCAATCAAAACCAGTATTTCGATACTTTCAAGCTAGGCTATATAGCCATAGCCTATCAAAACCAGTTACTTAATGAGTTGATTTCCATCAGCCTACAATGCCAGTTGATTGTAAGCCCTCGTTCGCGGACTCTTTCCGCTTGGCTCCTTTGCAACAATAGGTTGGTTTTGACGATCATACGAGTCCCAGCCTGCACTGCGTGCTTGGGATCGATACCCGCAATTGACGTACTTGGGTCAAAATCCTTCGTGATTGCATGCGATGAGGTCAAATCTATCTCAGTTTGTGATCCAAAATTTGTGTTGTACCCAATGATACCACAACTCTTGTCTATCTTCATGACCCACGGTATTCATCCGAAATGTGTTGGATTCACAGAATTGCTAGCCAAGTGCATAAGAAATAAACCTATGTCAACGGTACAACAAATCCAGTGAGACATTTTACATTGTTTTGTAGTCTTACTTGTAATCCGCTAAACTTTGTGATTGCAACCATTCCTTTTAAGAGCAATTCTTGATCGGTAGATTTCCATCATGAATATTTTGGAACCATTCGGAAACGTAGTGTCCAATCACAAGGCGCCGTGGAAGCAACATCGCCTCATGTAGCATCAGCATCATTCATTTTCGTCATCATTGTTCTTCATTTATATATCGGCAGATATCTTATGACTTTATCATGTCGACCTATGTTGTAGTATTAAATTTATAAACTAGTTGGGGAATTGTTAAGTGCGATTTCTATCTTCTTCCATCATGTTTTCAACTTGTTTTTTAATCTTCAGAGCCACCATCTTGAATGTGCAGTCATCTTAAACCAGTGGCCGTGATTAAAATGCTTGCCAATGTGCAGCAGCAATATCAAGTTCAATGCCAGCACCTAGCGCAAATGCCAATTATTCTGGATTTTTGCTGACCATTTGTACATCATATTTTGTGTGGGTGTTGGGTGGTTGGGTGGTAGGCGTGGGGGGAGAGGTTAGTACCTAGCGTAATTGTACATGTATGTTATGTTCATGGATCCCCTCTGAGTACTAAGATCCTCCCAATTCACTTTTTTATAATTCTGTTTTTGTTTTGATACCAGATGGTCTTGCACAATATCGCATCAACTTTACTTCGAAATCTACCATGACATCGGCGAATGCTTCCATTTTCACGCTGTTAAACGCTCCAATGAAAGGAAAGGTACTTCGCTCCTTACTTCAATCTGTAGATGTCAATGGAAACCGTCAGACACACGGAGGTGACTTATGATACGTCACGGCAATGTCTGACAAAACATTCTTCACTTCTGGAAGAGTGCTGGATCACCAAAACGGATCTGTTGGGTGTTGGGTGGTAGGTGTGGGGTGGGGAGGTTATATAGTACCTCGCATACTTGTACATGTATGTTATGTTCATGGCTGAGTAGTAGCATGGATGAGTAGTAGTATTTTTTTTATCATAATGAAATGTGTAAATAAAGATTGATTTAGGCCCACTTAAAAACTAATCTCACTTGCTTCAAGCATGCAAGGGATGGGACGTTAATCCAGGCCCCCTTAAATATTAATCGCACTTGCTTCAAACATGCAAGGGGTGGGATGTTGAATGATTTGTGGTGATCAGCCTGTATAGCCAATCCTGGCCCTTTATGCATAGGCCCTTAAAACGACCAGATTTGGGGTTTCATCAGTAAACATTTTTTCATCTGAAAATGTCATTATTTTTCCATCATATATTTTGGCACGAAGATTCAAAAAGTTATCATATACCTGTAGTGCTTTCAACCACAAGGACAGTCGTTTGCAGATCTTTTAAAAGCACTGTTTCTGTAAGATTACTAATATTATGATCATAATATTGGAATATTGGCCACAATATAAAAAATGAAAGCTACAGATAGCTACAGATTAACCGTAACTCTACTACACCACACAGCAACTGGGCGGAAAAAATGTTTCTATAACCCGGCGTGCAGGTTTTTGGGCTACAAAACGGACCCAAACTATATAAGGAGGCGAATATACTGAACCGAGTGCGACTGGTTCAAATCCATGGTGGGGGTGGTGGTTCAAATCCGTGTGGGGGGTCAAAACCGGTGGGGGTCGGGTGACCTTTCTGGTGAATTTTGGGGTCGGATAACAAATCTGTTGCCGTGTGGTGTACTAGAGTTAAGGTTATGGCAGGCCTAAGGGTTATGGCAGGCCTAGCGTTTTGCATGGACTGCCAGGTTGTGAAACCCAATAAAAAAAACAGCTACAAATTGCAATGTAGCATTGGGTTAACCATGGTATCAATATAACCAAATGGCGTATGAATTCATAAGCTTTGTCAAATTATGTTTATTTATACGCCAATCCCATAATAGGCATTCTATAAATTACTTTAATCTGTACAATTTCAAATGTTTCAGGGTATAATAGGGGATTTGTCTTGAGGGTTTATACATTACGATAACAAAATGGATAAAAGAGGGTTTATGGTTTTATCCAGAAGGGCAATATTATTATTAAGGAAGGGTCCCGCAAACACAACATTTAGCATTATTTGTGAAAAAAAATTATCGAGCAGAAATTGTAATTGTATAGAACATATAACACCATACTAGTCACAAAAATGAATAAAAACTGACATCACTCATGCATTTTTTTTAATTTGCGGCGATCAAAAGTCGGTGCTCAAATTTGCGCATGTGCATTGTATAACTATGACATCATCGACACTGGGACTTTCGATCGCTGCAAATTTTAAAAATTGCATGTTGAGAGATTAGGGTTTTATATGTTTTTGTCATAAGTGTGGTGTTTTGTTCCATTTAATTAAAAAAGTTGGGCTCGATAGTTATTTGTCTAACATATAATGCACACTTTTATGCTTGCGGGACACCTCCTTTAAACATGTCTTTTATCATCCCTATTTCTATAACAATTGATTTTTTGATTTATTTCCTAGTATGTACCAATTACATGATACAAATAAAGTCTAGGAACTATTTCAGATCATCAATTCATAAAAAGCGTCAATAAATGGTCAGAAAGGTAATATTGGTGAATAGATGAGACATCAAAAATACTATTTTCCAAATTGAGTAGTTCAAACAAATGATATAAAACCTTTTGGTCAACGGTAGACTTGAATTGTGGCAATATAATATATTTTTGTAACTCTGATCTTCAAAAGTAGCCCATTTTGAGTACAATTCCTGGAAGTTACCAATACTGATATGCTTCAAATTTCGAAAGAAAATGGAAACGGTGTGAATACTTAGCAGCATGTATGCTAATATCGGACTCTTGACATATTGCAGAATTTGGAGCAGATTGAGTGGTTCGTATAAAGAAGTACTTAAAATTTTGATTGAGGCCATCTCTGCCTAATCTTCAGCTTTACACAATTCTTAGAGTAAACATTTCTATTATGTGACAAGGCCAACGGACCCCTCCAGTTGGATCTGTTGGTCAGGATTTTTCCTTTTCCACTTGTTTTTGGACAATCTAATATTAGATTGGTCTGGCACAGTGGTTTTTCCATTCAGGTCAATTTTACAGAACTTTTTAGGAGCCTTAGAAATTTCAATAGCTAATAAGGTTATTTTTTATGTAAAGAATGATGGACAGATATTTGTAAGTGTATTCTGATAAATCTACAACTAAATTTTACACTTAAATGACTTAATTTTGGTTAACTGAAACCTGAAACTTTTGATATTTAAATCAAATAATTTACCAAAGATGAATTGTCTTATATTCTTCATCTGTATAAGACATTTCAACATGAGGATAAATAATGAAAAGAAACCTACTGATGGGAGAGGGGAAATGAAAATAGGCTGCAAATGTGCAACAAATGAGCAAAATCTAAAAGACTGTAGGAGATGGATAGAACTGCATTGTCACATAGAGATGGATAGATAATAACAGAACTACATTGTCACGCACAGAGATGGATAGATAATAACAGAGCCGTAGTATCCGGAACTGGGATAGACAGATAGATAACAGAACCGCATTGCCACATACAGAGACGGATAGATAAGAGCCAAATTATCAGGAACAGAGATAGATAGATAATAACAGAACTGCAATGTCACATACAGAGACGGATAGATAATAACAGAGCCGTCGGGAACAGATATGGATAGATAACAGAACCATATTATCAGGAACAACGATAGATAATAGAGCCGCATTGACACATACAGAGACAGATAGATAACAGAGCCGTATTATCAGGAACAGAGATGGATAGATAATAAAAGAACTGCATTGTCACGTACAGAGACGGATAACAGAGCCGTCGGGAACAGATATGGATAGATAATGGAACCGTATTATCAGGAACAAATATGGATAGATAATAACAGAGCCGTAGTATCCGGAACAGGGATAGATAGATAACAGAACCGCATTGCCACATACAGAGACAGATAGATAAGAGCCAAATTATCAGGAACAGAGATAGATAGATAACAACAGAACTGCAATGTCACGTACAGAGATGGATAGATAATAGCAGGTATTATCAGGAACAACGATAGATAATAGAACCGCATTGTCACGTACAGAGACAGATAGATAACAGAGCCGTATTATCAGGAACAGAGATAGATAGATAATAACAGGACTGCAATGTCATATACAGAGACTGATAGATAATAACAAAGCCGTCGGGAACAGATATGGATAGATAACAGAACCATATTATCAGGAACAACGATAGATAATAGAACCGCATTGACACATACAGAGACAGATAGATAACAGAGCCGTATTATCAGGAACAGAGATGGATAGATAATAACAGAACTGCATTGTCACGTACAGAGACAAATAGATAATAACAGGGCCGTCGGGAACAGATATGAATAGATAACAGAACCGTATCATCAGGAACAACGATAGATAATAGAACCGCATTGTCGCGTACAGAAACGGATAGATAATAACAGAGCTGTATTATCAGGAAGAGAGATGGATAGATAATAACAGAACTGCATTGTCACGTACAGAGATGGATAGATAATAACAGAACTGTACTGTACTATCACATACAGAGACGGATAGATAATAACAGCTGTATTATCAAGAACAGAGATGGATAGATAACAGAACTGCATTGTCACATCCAGAGACGGATAGATAATAACAGAGCCGTCGGGAACAGATATGGATAGATAACAGAACCGTATTATCATGACCAGTGATAGACAATAGAACCGCATTGTTGCGTACAGAAGAGAGATGGATATATAACAGAGCCGTATTATCAAGAACAGATGGATAGAAAATAACAGAACTGCATTGTCACGTACTGAGATGGATAGATAATAAAATAACTGCATTGTCACGTATAGAGACGGGTAGATAATAACAAAGCCGTCGGGAACAGATATGGATAGATAACAGAACTGTATTATCAGGATCAGCAATAGATAATAGAACCGCATTGTCATGTACAGAGATGGATAGATAATAACAGAACCACATTATCAAGAACAGAGATGGATAGATAACAGAACTGCATTGTCACATCCAGAGACGGAAAGATATTAACAGAGCCGTCGGGATCAGATATAGATAACAGAACTGTATTATCAGGAACAGCGATAGATAATAGAACCGCATTGTCATGTACAGAGATGGATAGATAATAACAGAACCACATTATCAAGAACAGAGATGGATAGATAACAGAACTGCATTGTCACATCCAGAGACGGAGAGATAATAACAGAGCCGTCGGGATCGGATATAGATAGATAACAGAACTGTATTATAAGGAACAGCGATATATAAGAGAACCGCATTGTCGTGTATAGAGATGGATAGATAATAACAGAACCGCATTATCAGGAACAGAGATCGATAATCACTGAGCCGCATTATCAGGAACAGATAGATAACAGAACCGTATTGCCACATACAGAGACGGATAGATAATAACAGAGCCAAATTATCAGGAACAGATGGATAGATAATAACGGAGCCGCATTGTCACGTACAGAGACAGATAGATAATAACAGAACCATCAGGAATAGATAATAACAGAGCTGTATTACCAGAACCAGGGATAGATAGATAGATAGATAACAGAACCGCATTGTCACGTACAGAGATGGTTAGTTAATAACAGAGCCGTATTATTAGGAACAGAGATGGATAGATAATAGTAGAACTGCAATGCAATGATGGCATGTTCAGAGATGGATTGATAATAACACAACCGCATTGTCACATACTTATTTAATTCATGCCTGCGCTTTCATTTGTCTGGGAATATGGGTTATACAGGGTGAGTCAAAAAGACTGCAATAGTGGAAAGAAGCCATTTTGCTTTCAAAACCAAAATGAATTTTAAAACTTTTTAAATGTTGCAAGACTGATGTATTTAATCCTAACTTTGTGTGAAAAAATGAAGTCGATCGCATTTTTCGTTTGTCTTTGGTGACCCTCTTTGCTGCACAACCAGATTTACCTGTTTGTCCACGAGCAGTGATTTTCATTTGAAATGGCACACATTGCATTTTCATATTTGAATATCCCACCAACAAAAAAAATGGAAAATGTCAGTTTTTTATTAAAATTTAGAACATTATATGCTTTTATAGCATGGGTATGATTATAATTGATTATGCTAACTCGCATGTAAACAAAAAAGGATGCATCACATTCCAATAACATCACAAATGAACTCAAGTTCCCAAATTTGAATGAGAGGCACATTTTGCGATCTGATGCATATTTTAGGTATCTCGTGGACAAACGTGTGGGTGCAATGGGTGCACTGGTCTAAAGGTTCACCAAAGGCAAACGGAAAATGATATCAACTTCATTTTTTCACACAAAGTTAGGATCGAATACATCATACATAATTCATTTTGGTTTGAAAACAAAATGGCTTCTTTCCACTATTGCACGGGGGGGGGGGGGGGGGGGGGGGGGGGGGTACACCGCTAGTATATATAAAAAGAGTAAAAGGTTGGTTTGCAATTACTGTGAATCAGCAATCATGAGCAATGCAATTGTAGAAAGCTGAACGATTGTCCCCTAACTGGACATGTCTCACGAAATATGTTATATATATCAAGCAACGGTCACACCTAGGGACAATAACCCAGACCAAACCTACATTCGACTAACTGAAAACGTCTTCAAGACACGCTTTGCAAATCACAGGACAACTTTCAAAAAGAAGCCAAGAAATACAGCACCAAACTCCTTGTGGAAAATCCTTAAACAGGCCAAAGCCTACAGCAGTGCAACCAACAGATGATACTGGAAAAATATTTCATAATGTTGAAGCCGTTAATGGCCACCCTAAACAAACGCAACAAACTTGTCCCTGCTTGCAGACATGGATAGTCTTCGACTCAAAGAAGCCTGGAAAGATGTGTAGAAGTCTAGTATGGAATCGTTGTAGCATATCAGATAAGTCACCTTGTATCTCTTCAAAAGTTGTCATACGCATCCTCTATGGTAATGTTGTCATGTGTTGCATCAAATACTCTTTACACACATTGATAGCTTGGCTGAAATTCATGTAACTTGCCACCTTCAATACACTCCACGCATTTGCTGCCGACAGATAACTGTAACCAGTGTACGCAAACTCCAATAGCTGAGAAAAAACATCAGCTCTACCTTAAAGGGTTACTTCGGAGCTGTCTTTTTCTTGGAATTCTGATGCAAACATACCTCTGAAGTAATCAGAACTGGCAATCAGTACAGCCTTGTGAGCTTGGAATCGCTGATTGGCTACGGTGATGGTGTTATCACACCATGTACCTTCCAATCTTAGCTGGTTTAAACCGGATGCTAGGTCAAATGTATAGGATGGATCTCCTAATCTTGTTATTGTATTCATAGAGGCATCTGATGTGGGTGGGGATGATAGGGTGTTCTTCTTGGATGCTTCCATAGTCTCTATTATTCTCAATAAGTGTCCGGCATGCCGGCATTCATTATTATTATTTTGGATGATCTACTACGAGTTCTTTATCTTTTATACACAGTGATACTGTCACGCCTAGGTTTAAATGCCTTTTGGAAACTTTTAAATTTACTTTTCCATTATTTATCAATTGATCAATCAATTTGTTTTGTATGAATATAATTTTATGTCACACTGTATATTTTGATTTTCCCTATATGATTTATGTACAGTGTATTTTACTTAAAATAACATTCTAAATTATTTTAATATAAATATTTTGTTATGATCAGTGAGGCATGTAATTCTTGTGTTGGGAGTTTGTGAGTCACATAAGTTTGTCTCAGTAAGAGCTTGTGTGATGTTGGTGTGTGAGCAGACTGAGGTATGGGGTGTAAGTACATAGAAATTATATGATGAAAGTTGGTGTGTCTGTTTGATAGAAGATGAATGCAAGTTGTATGATACTATATATAGTGTTGGCTACAAATTATTCCAAGTTTATGTAATTTCTAAATCACATTGGTTATTACCGTCAGAATCAGATGATTCAATTTCATACCAATCTCGAGCTCAATGCCAACGAGAGTGTGTGTATTACCAAGATCAAACGAGATATGGACGAAACAGTTAAAGTCCCATGGTAAATATCACATTTTAAGAACGGAAGATATTTGAACAGACCACAGGCAACATTAAAAAGGAATTGCAGTTTTATGTAATGTCACTGTTGCCAAAAAACGTATTTAAGAACTATTTGAGGATATTGCCAATATCGCTTAGTTTGGTGTTTACCCGCGCGTGTTGCCTCAACGCAACCCTTTTTCCGTGGTCACAATTGCAGGTCATATGGTTTCTGCGTTCCATACCAGAAAGTTATAAAATTCATCGGAGCTCTAGCTAAGAATTGGCGTTTTAGCCCTTCTTTATTTTGGTAGTATTTTGTATTCATCGTATTGCTCGGTATTACCGCTGTTCGGAGTTTTTAAAAAAGAGTATTCTGCAGCTCTGCATTTACCTACATACTGTTTGTTATCAACGCTTGCTTTATGAGTACTTTTTTACTTAAATATATTTGCTCGTTTCATGGATTGTTCCGTTTTTTTGCATCAAGAGACAAAAATGCCTCCTAAAAACATGCAGCTGTAAAGATAAAGGCTGTGAATCAGACCAATGACCCAAATGCAGATCACCAAACAAGATCGCAGGCAAGGGCTCTGAACAATCTTCTATCCGCCAGGCCATCTACAAGGGGCGTTTCTGGCCCAATTCAGCCCCAAAGTCAACAGGGTAGGGGTCGTGAACGCGGACGAAGGGACTGTTCGCGGCAGTCGGAGCGTTTCAGCTCCAAGAAATATCAATAATCGTGCTCAAAATCACATGGTTGACGTTCTCAACGTGTGTATTAATGCCGAGGATGATCTGAGATTTGAATTAGACGGGCATGTTGGGGAACAACCGGACGATCGTCCAATTTCATCGCAACAACAACAACAAAACCAGGCCAGTCGCCATGACGACGGTTTGCATCGACCTCCTTTGTGACCTCTGACCGGAACGACCGCCATTTTGAGAATACAAAAGAAGCAGGAAATAGCGGTACAAACCAGGCTCAAACTTTCAGCCAAGAGTTGACCGCCTTGTCCGGGGAACAGCCGGTGAGAACGTTTTATCTAATTTTGAGCGGGTTTTGAGTGGTGGGGTTTTGAGTGGTGGGCACTATGAAAACTCTCTCATTGCTTGCGTGGTAGATTTCGATCGCGACAGGAGCATGCGCAGATGCGATTTTTGTGTAAGTGGTCTGTGATTTTATCAATATTATATTTTTACTGTGATTTGTCGATCTGCATTAAATGCAAAAAGTAACAACGCCCCCGTCTGGACTCGAACCACCAACCTTTCGGTTAACAGCCGAACGCGCTAACCAATTGCGCCACGGAGGTGATTATTACTAGGCTGTTTTGGTTTGTCATGTTCACCCGTACACTTCCCCGTACACTTTCTTGCAAAGTCGGGCATCGTTTTTTTCTCAAATGTTGCTTGCATATTGCCTTTGCTGTCGCCTTTAATACATGTGCTGTTACTTGAACTTGGAACCAACGTTTAATTTGAACTGTCTATTTTCAATAAAAAAATACTCCAATACGGGAAAAAAATCAGAAAAGCTCACAGACAACAAATAAGAACATCATTTTACTCGACCTAGAATTTCAATCAACGGATTTCAATCATCGGCAAAACCCGATGATGTGAGTGACGTCATTTAATGAGCTCATTAGCATAATTTATGTCCGTGAAATATACAATAGGGTTTTGGTAGTGGTGGGGTTTCGTTGCCAATAATTCAGTTAGTCAAAATGTCACCAGTAATATTAATAATACATTTAAGCCAACCACTAGTGCAAGTAATACTACCATGTTTACTGCCAATACTCACGATAATTGTAGTAATATTTCAACTTGCACAAACAGAAATCGTAATTGAAGTACGACTGACCTGTTTTGAGAATGAATATGACCAAGTCAACATTGCATGAGGACGTTGTCCCGGCCCCGGCCCTCTGTGGCCCTGCTATCGAATTATAAGTAAGATCCTCTGATTGATTAAGCTATTTTCAAATAGTTTGTTTATGTATGTATCTTTAATTAATTTCTATATATGATTGCTTTTAACAGCTCCGAAATTCTAAAGGCAGGTTTTGTCGCAAGCCAAATAAAGGTTGGGCTAATCTTCAAAAATAAGGTAAGGCCCATAGCAAAATCCGGCACCTTTTTGTCTCCCCTGAACGTGTTCAGGAAAGAGACATTGTAATAACTGTGTGGGTCAACAAGAAAATACAATGACAGTAACTTTTTTTCTGCCAAAAGAAAATGTTAAAGCAATAACTAAGAAAGATTCAAGCTTTCTGAAGAAGTTTATTTGGTATAATTTGGATGTTAGAAAAAAGAGGCTGTTAAAGATTTTCCTCCAAAATCAGAGAGCCTCTGATTAATTAAGCTATTTTCAAATAGTTTGTTTATGTATGTATCTTTAATTAATTTCTATATATGATTGCTTTTAACAGTACCGAAATGCAAAAGGAATGTTCTGCAGAAAGCCAAATAAAGGTTGGGCCAACCTTAAGAACAAAACAAAGGTATGGCCCGAGAGTGAATATGACCCAGTCAACATTGCATGACAACTTTTGCCTTCTGTCCTGGCCCTTTGTGGTCCTGCGATCGAGTTTTAAGTGAGAGCCTCTGATTGATTAAGCTATTTTAAATAGTTTGTTTATGTATGTATCTTTAATTAATTTCTATATATGATTGCTTTTAACAGCTCCGAAATTCTAAAGGCAGGTTTTGTCGCAAGCCAAATAAAGGTTGGGCTAATCTTCAAAAATAAGGTAAAATCCGGCACCTTTTTGTCTCCCCTGAATGTGTTCAGGAAAGAGACATTGTAATAACTGTGTGGGTCAACAAGAAAATAAAATGACAGTAACTTTTTTTCTGCCAAAAGAAAATGTTAAAGCAATAACTAAGAAAGGTTCAAGCTTTCTGAAGAAGTTTTTTTGGTATAATTTGTATGCTATAAAAAGTAAGAGGCTGTTAAAGATTTTCCTCCAAAATCAGAGAGCCTCTGATTAATTAAGCTATTTTCAAATAGTTTCTTTATATATGTATCTTTAATTATTTTTTATATATGATTGCTTTTAACAGTACCGAAATGCAAAGGGAATGTTTTGCAAGAAGCCGAATAAAGGTTGGGCCAACCTTAAGAACAAAACAAAGGTATGGCTCGAGAGTGAATATGACCAAGTCAACATTGTATGAGAACTTTTGCCTTCTGTCCTGGCCCTTTGTGGCCCTGCGATCGAGTTATAAGTGAGAGCCTCTGATTAATTAAGCTATTTTCAAATAGTTTCTCTATGTATGTATCTTTAATTAATTTCTATATATGATTGCTTTTAACAGCTCCCAACATTTTATGCAATGGCGACCAGATAACAGTGTCAAGATTTATATCGGCAAGACTAGCCCTTGCTACATCCACAGATAAGCAGGTGAAGCGGATATACGGCTCGGAGCCAATGCCACAGGAATGGCATATGAGAAATGTCCTCATAAAGGTATGTTCAATTTGGCAATAATTTTGGGATTATTGTTATTCCCTGTTAGGCTGTTACTCCTAGCAGGGTGAAAAGTCAAAGGACAGCAAACATTTACATAAATGTAACCAGTGTAGTTCAATGGGGTTGTGAATATTTTAATTCAAATTACAATGGGACTCAGTAAACGGTGGTTGCATATCATCAAATTTGACAGTGTTTAGCCAGTCCAAAATTGTGTAACAGTGTTGTTAGTCAAGTCCACCCTACCCAACTCCTTATCTCTACAGTCCAAGTCTGACACTGTCTTATACTTTAATCATCTCCTATTTACCAATGCATCATAAACACTTCAAAAGAAGTAAGTTCCCCTTTAGGGGTTCCCTTATATTTCCAAAACAATACATTGGAATGAAATGGGGTTTGCAGTCAAATGATTATGTGCTTCATACCAATACTTGACCAAAATTTCAAATCAACAGGTTCTGTCATGCTCGAGTGAGCACGTATTGAATGACGGAATGTCCCATTTCAAAAGTTGCTAAAATTCTGGTACAACAAGAGTTGGACTTCCATATCGAGTAGATGTAGCGCGCCTTATGAGAAATCGATGTCGTCAATTGATACACAAACGTGGTGGATACACACACTACTAAACATTTTTTTAACAACTTTTGAAATGGGACATTCCGTCATTCAATACAAGCTCACTCAAGCATGACAGAACCTGTTGATTTGAAATTTTGGTCAAGTATTGGTATGAACCTCATAACAATTTGACAGAAAACCCATTTCAACCCAATGTATATTTATGAAAATATAAGGGAACCCCAAAAGGGGAACTTACTTCTTTTGAAGTGTTTATTTGTGACAATTGGACTGACCACCCCCACCCCACCCCTAATTACTGCATACAAAATAAGCGAAAATTGACTGGACTCTGACATAGCTCTGGCACAGTTCCCGAGTCTGAGGCCTTCACCACAGAGTCCGAGTCCTTATAAAAATTGACTCGAGACTCGTCTTGGTTGCAACTCGTGTATTTGAATAAATGTTGGACTCAATTAATGTTTGTTTTAAAACAACTTTTTCATTGCAGGATTATGCCAACACATTTTTGGATGATACAATGGCTTCGCAAGTAGGAAGTCTTTTTCAAATAAAAGATAGATTCCTTTATAGTGGCATAACATGTGACGTCAACCAAGCCCTCTGCATGTAGGAAGTATTTTTCAAATAAAAGATAGATTCCTTTATAGTGGCATAACATGTGACATCAGCCAAGCTCCACAAGTGGATTCATTTAATTGAATTCACCACGCATGGACTAGTTGGCATCAACTTCATGAAAAAAAATCAGCTGAAAAAGGCCACAGATAATATCAAAAAATTACCTGAAACAGATGAGAAGGCAACCAGACAATAAGTGTTGAAATATATTTTTTCTGATTTGTTGATTTTGAACATGCTGAAAGAACCATCTTTAAAATGATGTATCACTTGTCATACATAATTGCTCAACTTTTGTCCATGAAAAATCAATATTTCTCTTGAAAATATCTTGTTTTCTATTGATTTGTGACACCTTTATTGAGCAGTATTTCCATAAGTGTTCTGCCGACTTATGTCGGATTTTGTGGGAGCAGGTCACATATGGGTTTGGATTGTCACATAAAAATGAACCACAATGCCACCACAAAATTGGTGGTATTTTGTCCATAGCATTAGAATGCTGGGTATAGCTTAACAGGGGTCGCATTCTGACGCGTCCTAAACCTCTCACTTTCTTGTAGTGACGCGTCAGGTTTTAAATTGGAAAGACTTGCGGGTCCCGATAAAAATTAAAGGGACCCCTTAAATTTGACGATGTATGGAAATGGAAACCTTACAAAATTCTGTAAATTACATATTCATCCTTTGCTCACAATATAAATTCATTAACACTGTCCGTAAAAAAAGTAAAACTTTCAAATACCCAAACTTTAGGACCCCTCAATTTCTGGGGACCCCTTAAATTTGTTTTTTGAAGTCCTACAGGATCCTCAAAAATGTCATGGGACCTCACATTTTTTATCCAGTCCTATCCCTGTTAAGCAGCAGAGGGTGTAATATTTTCTGACAATCATCATGTTACAATTTCGGTCTGAAACAGGTTGGTTCTCTCTATTTTATGTACAACATTTACAGGTCAACCTTTGAGTACTTGAGGTGGACCCTTCCATGACATCTGGTGTTATAAAATTTTCAAAGTGGCTGGGGCAGTATGTCCCACTACTGCCTAATGGTAATGCCTGGTCATTGTTATGCAACGGCGATCAGATGACAGTGGCCAGATTTATAGCTGCAAGATTAGCCCTGGCTACATCTACAGATCACCAGGTGAAGCGGATATACGGCATGGAGCCAATGCCACAGGAATGGCATATGAGAAATGTCCTCATAAAGGTATGTTCAATTTAGCAATAATTTTGGGATTATTGTTATTCCCTGTTACTGTTTGACCTTTACCCTGCTAGGAGTAACAGCCTAAGGACAGCAAACACAAACATGTTTAATACATAAATGTAACCAGCGCAGTTCAATGGGGTTGTGAATATTTTAATCCAAATTACAATGGGACTCGGTAAACGGTGGTTGCATATCAAATTTGACAGTGTTTAGCCAGTCCAAAATTGTGGAACAGTGTTGTTAGTCAAGTCCACCCTACCCAACTCCTTATCTCTACAGTCCGAGTCTGACACCGTCTTATAGTGTGTGATTCCCAGATTTGGAGGTCCTAGTCTGAATGACCCTCGTAGTTATACCTTTTTATAGAATCAAGGAAAAATACTAATGGTCAATAAAGGCCAAAGTGACGTAAAGACCTACTGTAAAGATGATGAATATTGGTAACAAACAAATTTGGGTATGAGACTAAAGAGATTAATATTTTTCTATTTATCAATAACCAGATCTTCCAAAGGGGTATTCTGTTACCTCGGATAATGTGGGCAAAACCACTGGAGGACGATATTCGCATGATGTTTCCCAATACAGGATATGGTCAAATGCGTTTGCAACGATGCACAGAATCCCACACCCGGCAGAATTATTTGCTGAAACTGATGCTGGAAATGTCACCTGCTCAGCAAGATTCATACCATTTTCAACCATCCTGCCAAATCATACATCATGGAACATGCTAAAAAGCAGGATGTTGCAATGGTATCAAGGATGTCTTTCAGATGGGATGTTCCCAGCATTGGCCAAGCAAAACGTGGTGCAACACATAGTATACTAACATTCAAGAGAAACTAAACAAAAGAGTGAATTTAAGAGGGTGATGAAGTTCTATACTCATTTAAAGAGATTAATATTGTCTATTTATCAATAACCAGATCTTCCAAAGGGGTATTCTGTCACCTCAGATAATGTGGGCAAAACAACAGGACGATATTCCCATGACATATCCCAGTACAGGATATGGTCAAATGAGTTCGCAACGATGCACAGAATCCCACCCCGGCAGAATTATTTGGTGAAACTGATGCTGGGAATGTCACCTGCTCGGCAAGATCAATACCATTTTCAACCATCCTGCCAAATCATACATCATGGAACATGCTAAAAAGCAGGATGGTTGCAATGGTATGCAGGTGGGATGTTCCCAGCATTGGCCAAGCAAAACGTGGTGCAACACATTCCACACCAACATTCAAGAGAAACTAAACAAAAGAGTGAATTTAAGAGGGTGATGAAGTTCTATACTCATTTAAAGAGATTAATATTTTTCTATTTATCAATAACCAGGTCTTCCAAAGGGGTATTCTGTTACCTCAGATAATGTTGGCAAAACAACAGGACGATATTCCCATGACGTGTCCCAATACAGGATATGGTCCAATGCGTTTGCAACGATGCACAGAATCTCGCCCGGCAGAATTATTTGCTGAAACTGATGCTGGAAATGTCACCTGCTCAGCGAGATTCATACCATTTTCAACCATCCTGCCAAATCATACACCGTGGAACATGCTAAAAAGCAGGATAATGTGGGCAAACCAACGGCAGGCAGATATTCATATGATGTTTCCCAATACAGGATCTGGTCAAATGCATTTGCCACAATACACAGAATCACACCACTCGCCAAATTATTTGGTGAAACTGATGCTGGGAATGTCACCTGCTCAGCAAGATCAATACCATTTTCAACCATCCTGCCAAATCATACATCGTGGAACATCCTCCTTCATTCTGTAGGATGAAGCACCAAGGTCAGTTGCATGCATGAATCGTTTGCAAATGGTGAGAAACATGCAGATAAGAATTAGGAAAGAGCATACAACCTGCGCTCTGGAATAATAAATCAATGAGCCCGTTAAAACAGGGGAACTGGGTGCAATGCACAAACGTTAGTGTGACGAACAATCATTTTCTGAGGGGGGTCACATTGAGCACAACATCTCGAACAGATGTTAAGGTCAGTTTTTACCAAATACAACAACACAGACACAGCAAACTAATTTCTCTTCTTAACAGCTCCAGTCATAAGTGAAGATACAAAAGAATCCAAAGTGTTGAACTTGCTTGTAGAAAATAACGATAACAATGAACTTCTGGATATTACTGTCAACAAGTCCACTGTATTTCAAGTACTTCACCAGATGAATATGAAATACTCCAACAACAAAAAATGATGTGGGCAATTATTTTATTAAGCTGACAATATTCAATCTTGACAACCAGCAGTGAGACAAACAAGCCAGCCAAACAAACAGGAACAAAAGAAGATCTCAACAAAACCAGCAGTGATGGATTCCATTGAAACTATTAGGTCCAGGTCTATTTCCATAACTGAATCAAATCCAAGAGGATTAAGAGCACTCTGCGATGAGTCCAACAGAAGAAGATCAATTGGATGCAGGGATATGTGATGAATCTGGCTCAATAAAACTGATCTGTTACACGAGCAAATATTTTCAGACGTTCCAACCTGGTAATTCATTTATCATAGAGAACTTCCAGAAGGGATATGCAAATTTGTTATTAAAAGCAAAGCAAAAACAAAAGTGTCACTGTCACACCCTCTGCAGGTTGACGACTACATTAAACAAACAAGCCATAAAGTGCTCAACGAAAGATCGTCGTTCAAAGTAACTTTCAATTGTTTTTTTACCCAATACGCTAGATAAACATTTAGATGAAATATTTAGACACATTTTGATACCAAACATAACACCTTACAACAAAGATAAACCATGATTAGCACCATTTATAGACAATTAGTCACTTTTCAAAATCAAGTTTTTCGATGTATTTGAGAGGAAAACTAATTTGCTGCCCGGGAGTTGAGCACCCCATGCTAAATTGTTGGCGTCGCATAATTGCCGGGTCCGAGCGGCTTCTGTTTTTCTCGCGTTTTTTTCCTATAGTTCCGTGCAGCTTCTGGTTTTCCCCTGCACTTTTTGAATTTGTTTCCTGGTTACCAGGCAAGCGTTCTTATCATTCACATTTGGTTGCATCCTTGGCAGGTTGTTCAAAATCGTTTGCTCCCGTCCGCTCTAATCTCTTCTCATCAGTTTTCATTTTGCTTTTATTATACGGGCCGTCGTTTCTATTCTTCTGGTTCATCTCTTCCTCAACATTAACTTATAAGTATAATATTATTTTCGGATCTCTATCCTGGTAAAAACTCCTGTTCATTACCCCGGCTTTTTTACTATCTCTGAAAATGGGTAGAAAGCAGGGAACTATGAGGAAGGCACTTTCACCATCTCTGTTAGTCTTTTTTACTAGGCAGACGAGGGCCCAAGCCCGACATTTGCCAGATGCTTTATCTGTAAGTTCTACGGCGGTGGGAGTGTTACGAATCCAGCAATTCCGGATAACATTCTTCCGGCGGTAGAAGCACCATTGGCTAATTTAGCTCCATCAGCAGTAGTACCAGCTTCATCGGCGGTTTTATAGGTCCACTTTAGCCGGATGGTTGGTCGATGCGATTCGCTTAGCTAAAGCTACGACTGAAGAAGGCAAGCCTCGAGCTCACTCGGTCAGAGCATACTCGGCCACATGGGCCCATGCCAAAGGCATCTCCATTAATGAGATACTCAACACAGTATCGTGGAATACTGATCGTGGAAGACTGACACTATGTTCACGTCAATTTACATGAAAGACTGTTACATGGATCTTGGAAATTATTACTATTTTGATTAGGCATGTTAGGTGCGGCACTAGCTGGCGCGAATAACGATAGCTGACGGGCTTTATGGCTTGCTTTATAACAAGTGAATACATTTTCCCGCACTATACAAAAGATTTGTATTCGTGGCATGGCTAATAAAATCATTCCCTGGTACGATGTCCTGATGAACGGATATCTTTTGGTTGCTGACGAAATACCAGCATCTCTATCAGGGTAAAGCTCAGGGATTCTAAGCCTGATTTACATTGCTTCATGGGGGAAAGTTTGCGTATTGCAAACCCATCGTTTAGGTAATTCTGTGGCATCAATGCAATATATTGCGTAGAATATCCTACTTTTCAGTCGGCGTTATACTGTTAAATGAACGACCATCATGACTCAACTCAAGTAGTGTTATTGTCACGCCGTAGATTTGGTACTTTTGAAAATATGCCTACAAATTGGCATCCTAATTTTTATTGTCCAATACATTCATTATTTCACTCCATACTTTTTGAACTTTACTCCGAGTCCCCGGACTATAACTTGTATTTGTAATTTGTGTTATATAAGACCCTAAAGGGTGAATTCAGTTCACGAAGATAGGAGTTTGCCCATGTATCATGGTTTTAACAAAGTGAGAGCGTTGTGACAGTTCAGAACTTGAACTCGACACTAGTTAGGACCAATCTCAATACTTATACATCACCACTGATACTCGTCAATGTAAGGTAGATTTCTCAATACTATAAAATAATAATATCCTGTTCTGTTTTTATATCTCATTTTGTTTTTTATTCTAGAAAGCGTCTTTCTCGAACACAGAACATGTTACGTGTATACAAAATTGGGATGAATACTACGGACATGGAATTTCCTACAAAACAAAAGACAAAGAAAATAGATGACAATCTATTCTACAGTCTTAAAATTCAACGATCTTGTGCCATTATAGGTAATGGTGGTATATTAAAAGGCAGTAAATGTGGTAGAGAATTTGACAATCATGATTTCATAATACGCTCAAACTTGCCAGTGGTTGAAGGATTTCAAGACGATGTTGGACGTAAAGCTAATCTTACCAGTATGAATTACGTGGTGGTTAACAATATCATATCAACGGCTAGAATTAAAGCAACAACAACATCCGGCTATAGTCTATTTGGCCATCACAAGACAGTAACGTAACTGCGTATTCTACTAACGCAGCAAATAACGCGCAGGCCTACTTGAGGCAGGGGCAGAGGTACATCATGCGGGAGAGGTAGAGGCAGCAAGCCCCGCTCTTCATCGCCACGTACCGAGAGATCCAAAGAGAAATCTTATTCACGTTCAGACTTCAGCCCGCCCAGGAAGTCCCGAGGCGTATACACACGAGCGTTGAAAGACTGAAGATACATACGTGTGCGCAACAGCTGCGCCTGTAAGTTAAGTCACTGTCCAGAGGAAGCCAAATAGAGTATAGGTCGGCAAGCCCTACACCAGAATCCCGAGGGTATCAGACTGACGGAATGCTGTTCCAAATAAAGCCTCTTTCAATAGATTACAAGACGTGTCATTCACTGGCATCCCTATAAGATGAACAATAGCCACCAGCTCCAGCGTCATGACTACCCTGACCATCTTCAGTACTGCAGATGGCTTATGAAGAAGCCACCCATTTTCATGAGAACTATTATTGTTGGAGATGAGGCTGTATTCAAAATAAATTGATGAGGCATATAAGGCGTGTGAGAAGCAAGACGTGCCCCTTTAATACAATTTTATAAAACTCTTATTACATAATATGTTAACGTGATAGACTCCACATCTTAAACATATTTCACTTGGGTGATTTGCACCGGAATGTTTTGTGCATATATGTGACGCGATCAAGAGGAATGAGTCGAATGTCTGGGAATCCCAAATTGAGATATGGCCAATTCAAAATGGCGGCTTACATAAGTTTTGATGGAAATTAATGTATACAATTTGACATAATTTTGGATCAAAACGTCGTATTTACATGGGGTTTTCAGTTTCTGAAAGCTCTAGGTGTCTTCTTTAAAACTGTATTAAAAACTCATTTTCGACCAGGGTCGACATCCGACTCATTCCTCTTGATCACGTCACATATTTGAATGCAATTATTAACCGGCCAATCACGTACGAAACATGGGGTACCGCAATTGGGCAATGTCACACCCCTCTCAAACCACGAGAGTAAAAAGGCCCACGCTGGATTTTATCTCTCTTGACCTCTTGCTTTCGACTGAACAACATCTCTGACAATTATGTTCTCCAATATTATTTTATGACATACCAACACCGATATGATTTAAAACTGAATAAAATATTAGTTTGACATCTACATCTACATCCTGAGTTTCATTCATTGCTTAGTTTAATTTAAACCACTCGGCTCAACGCTACTCTGTAGGAGGATTGATATCAAATTAAATCCTCTTACATGCGCATGTAGCAGTGTATTTTATACACCTCGATTTAGTTAGTTATTCTGGCAACACCGACTCTCCTAATGCAATCATTTATTCGGATCATATATGCCTGTTTACTGTTATCAATTATAAAGGCCTTAGTTTGATTCCTTTGTTTGCCACCTGTGTTAGTGTTCGCCGAAGCACGCCCTAGCTTGGCTTGCAAAAAGCCCAAGCCATGTCACATGGAATCACCACATCTACAAATCATTCTTTTTCCTGGTTTGGTTGATGCAACAGGCATGTTGTTGCAACCAGGACTATTCATTTTATTATTTCATCTTTAGTTGGCATATTTATATTTCTGTTCTTGAATTATCCCAAATAAAGTGGAAGTAAAATTATATCATTTCGCCTTGATCTACATTTTACCAGTTGTCTATTCCCTCGTAGTCAGTGAGAACTGATAACAAAAACCTCTCACACACATCCGGATGGTGAGACGTGCGGTAGCTCACATGCGGGTTAGGGCAGAACATTGTATTGCTAGCCAAGGGGGTCGCATCGAAGGCCATGACATACCACAGATGGTGACAAAGATATACTGAAAAGTAGCTTTAACAATGTGAACTGATAAAACGGACTACTAGTTATCATCTTTGGAGGACGGGTACCGGCATCCTAAGATTTTCAAATCGAAGTTTGTGTGCGAAATATCTCGAAAAATACAGCTTGAATTAGTCAGATTTGTGGACACGATATTGGTACAGTATTTACCTCGGCTGAGTTCGAGTGACTGGTTATTTGGAGAATTATGAGGGATAATGTTCCCGCGATAGGGATATTTATTTTCTATTCCGACATCGTCACATCAAAGAAAATGGCGGCGATTCTAGTTATTGTACCCCCCGTATATCACCATAATGTTTTATATACTCCATGCGCTCCGTCGCTGATCGCAAGCGTGGATCACCGTTTTTCCAATCAAGGGGCGTAATTTTGTTTTGTCGTGGTTTACTACTCATGTGTGTGGGCGGAAAGAGTTCAAGCGTAATAGAGCATGAAGCTAAAACTATATGAATCCCCCCATCCCAAACGCCACTACGCGCAATTGAGTTTGTTGAATTTTGTTCACCGCTAGGCTATGTACCACCCCTAGAGATTGCCTCAGAAAAAAATTGTGTTTGCGATTTCGTCTTTATTAATCCATCAATGGATTCCGGATTTTGTGAGCATGTACAAATCGCAAATAACTTGGACGAGTTCAAAGTTGGGGTTAATCTGACTCATAGGAGTAAAACTATTTTTTTGCCTTGAGAAGCATATTTTTCTTAGTAAAATACAACGATGCATGCTCGGGGGTGGTACTCACGTATGTAAGGCATACGGGGACGTGCCGCTCCAGTGGGTCGTTTTTTCATGAGACATCCTTAGCCATGGGTAGGCTTTTCAACTGAAAAATCCTTAGACATGGGTCTATCCAAAATCACCCTTAGAAATGGGTAGGGGATTTGATTCTCCAGCGGCACACCCCCGACCAAACCAAATCTGAGTACCCCCCCTTTTTTCCCGGGGATGTATGAGCGTTACTATTTTTGTTTGATGTTTACATAACAAACAGAGTCCCCCGACTTGTCGCGGTTTTAGTTATACCATTGTAATACTTGCTACGTCACAACACTTGATGTATGAGGGCGAATCTTTGCTGTATAGATAATCAATTGTTTGATGTTTACGTAACAATTGGATGCCTTTTTCACTGAATCACGCTGGGCCCATTTCTCATTGGAAAGAGCGTGGACATTTACATCATTATTTTATGTTTACATAACAAACAGAAAAAACTTGTCGCCGCGGTTTTAGTTATACCATTGTAATATACATGTACATGCTAGTATTACACCATACGGTAATATTGAAGACTGGGGGATGTAATCTATTCAAAATCATTGCCAAAATTGGCCACATCGTTAGTTCGTAAAGAACTATGGGCAAATCATGTACATTTTTAAACCATTTTAGGTAAAAAGCGGTTTACTTTCATGATTTTTAGTTGCTTGTGCGGGGTTATATAGACATCAGTGAATACATTCTAGCCACATCGTACTACATCGCTGTATTCATCTAGGTAAACATGGAGTTTTCTACATATTTTGGTCAACTAATTTTCAAAAAAATGTCGCCCTCTGAAGTCAATGATATGAACATCCCTACCATTATAATAGGCTATACCTTTAGTTGAATATATTATCGACTCGCACATAGAAATGATCGGTTCTTTAAAATAAAATAAAAATTATCCAAACATTAATAATGATATTTGCGTCCATTTTCCAAATTTTGTCATTTGTCGGTCAGACTCAGGCCTACTTATTTTTTTTTTAAATGCTTATGATTTCTATACGAAAGACATTTTTGTCATGAAATTGATTGCGGCTTGACTTTTTTTGTATCATGGAACCCCCAAAAATGAATTATTTAACCAAATAATGGTATTTGGGCAATTTTTTCAAATGTTGATATTTGTCGGTCAAGCCGAGAATTTAAAAATAAATCGTTATGATTTCTATGCGAATGACTTTTTTTGTCGCCAAATTGATTGCGGCTAGACTTTTTTGCATCATCGATCTCATATGTACCAAAAAAAATGAATTATTTAACCAAATAATGGTATTTGGGCTATTTTTTTCTTCAAATTTTGATATTTGTCGGTCAAGCCTAGAATTTAAAAAAAAAATTGTTATGATTTCTATGCAAATTACTTTTTTGTGGTCAAATTGATTCCGGCTTGACTTTTTTGTATCATCGATCTCAAACGTACCCCAAAAAATTGAAATTACTTTAATAACCAAATAATGGTATTTGGGCTAATTTGTCAAATTTTGATATTAAGTCAAGCCTAGAATTTAAAAAAAAAATTATGATTTCTATGCGAATGACTTTTTTGTCGCCAAATTGATTGCGGCTTGACTTTTTTGCATCATCGATCTCATACGTAGCAAAAATAAAATTGAATTATTTAACCAAATAATGGTATTTGGGCTAATTTATCAAATTTTGATATTTGTCGGTCAAGCCTGGAATTTAAAAAAAAAATTGTTATGATTTCTATGCGAACAACTTTTTTTTGTGTCAAATTGATTGCGACTTGACTTTTTTGTATCATCGATCTCATACGTACCCAAACAAAATTGAATTATTTAACAAAATAATGGTATTTGGGCTAATTTTTCAAATTTTGATATTTGTCAGTCAAGCCTAGAATTAAAAAAAAAATGATTTCTATGCGAATGACTTTTTTTGTCGCCAAATTCATTGCGGCTTGACTTTTTTGCATCATCGATCTCATGCTTACCCCAAATAATTGAATTACTTTAATAACCAAATAATGGTATTTGGGCTAATTTTTCAAATTTTGATATTTGTCAGTCAAGACTAGAATTTAAAAATAAATAAATTATGATTTCTATGTGAATGACTTTTTTGTCGCCAAATTGATTGCGGCTTGACTTTTGCAACATCGATCTCATACGTACCAAAAATAAAAATAAAATTGAATTATTTAACCAAATAATGGTATTTGGGCTAATTTTTCAAATTTTGATATTTGTCGGTCAAGTCTAGAATTTAAAAAAAATGTTATGATTTCTATGCGAACAACTTTTTTTGTCGTCAAATTGATTGCGACTTGACTTTTTTTGTATCATAGATCTCATACGTACCCAAACAAAATTGAATTATTTAACAAAATAATGGTATTTGGGCTCATTTTTCAAATTTTGATATTTGTCGGTCAAGTCTAGAATTAAAAAAAAAATTGTTATGATTTCTATGCGAATGACTTTTTTGTCGCCAAATTGATTGCCGCTTGAGTTTTTTGTACCATCGATCTCATATGTACCCACAAACATTGAATTACTTAACCAAATAATGGTATTTGGGCTAATTTTTCAAATTTTGATATTTGTCGGTCAAGCCTAGAATTAAAAAAAATGTTATGATTTCTATGCAAATGACTTTTTTGTCGTCAAATTGATTGCAGCTTAACTTTTTTGTAACATTGATCTCATACGTACCCAAACAAAATTGAATTATTTAACTAAATAAAGGTATTTGGGCTAATTTTTCAAATTTTGATATTTTAGAATTAAAAAAATTAAAAAAATTCTATGCGAATGACTTTTTTGTCGCCAAATTGATTGCGGCTTGACTTTTTTGTATCATGGATCTCATACGTATCCAAAAAAAAATAAAAAAATCATATAATGATATTTGGGTCCATTTTCCAAATTTCGGCATTTGGCGGTCAGGCAAATTAAAAAAAAATCCTTATGATTTCTATGCGAATATAATTGTTGTCAAATTGATCTCATAGGAAACTAAAAATGTGATAAAACAACAAAAAGCAACTACTGCACTGGCATTTTTTAACTGTAGTGTAAACTAAAATGCAAGTGAATGGCAGTAACAAAACAAGTAAATAAAGATGAATGATCGAATCTTTGACAAAAATAATCACACTAGAGTTAAGATTACATTATGTTAATATCCATGCTGATCAAATTACGGGCAAAATATCTGTTTTCAATCGACTACGAAAACTAATCTCAGTCATTCAATGCATCGCGAGACTGCCGAATTATGCGTATTCGCTGTCAATTGAAAGCAAAACTCATTTTACCGCAAAGCTTTTAATTGCCTCTTTATGCAGTTTAAAGAAATTTTAAGCCAAGTTTTCAATTAGCGTTTGCCTGGACTGTCGGTATACAAAGACGAATTTACAATATTATTAATTTTAATCGATCGCGGCTATTCTGTTCAAAAGCGCCTGATTGATACGGCTCCACTGGGAAAGAGTGACCACGTTGGACTCTACTGGACCTATATCTGCAACTCTTGCATTTCTACCAGGGAGGACGAGCATGGAAGTAGCCTTAACTACAGCAAGGGAGAATATGACCAAATGAGACAAACTTTTAAAGACACAAAGTGGGAAGACAAAATGAGTGATCTCAACTGTGAAGACGCATGGCAAGTCCTCAGGGACGTTTATGACAAAGCTATTGATGACTACATTCCAAGGAAGAAAAACAACAAGAAAATGAAACCACCATGGATGTGTTCTAAAGTCAAGAAGTCCATAAAGACCAAATACAACCTGTACAGAAGATATAGGAAATCAGAGCAATACAAAGACTATGAAGAGTACAAGAAACAGAGTATAACATGACTAGAAAAACTGTACGCGAAGCCCAGGCCAAGCATAAGAACGGTTAATGAAGGAATTCAAAACCAAACCAAAGGCTTTCTACAGTTATGTTAGACGGAAACAGAAAGTAAAAGTTGGAATATCACAGCTCAGAAAAGAAGACGGGAGGTTAACCGAAACAGACCAAGAAGCAGCAGAGGAGCTAAGTCAATTTTTCCAATCAGTTTTTACGAAGGAGCCACAAGGAGACACGCCTGAATTAGACAATCAAATACCGAACGAGTTGAAAGATGTTGAGTTTACGAGAGAAGATGTTGCCAAAGAACTAAACAAATTAAGCCACGACAAAAGCCCAGGACCAGACAAATTCCATCCCAGGGTCCTCAAGGAATGCAGCCAGGAGTTATCACTACCCCTGTTCATCATTTTCAGGAAGTCACTGGACTCTGGCATCCTACCCGAAGACTGGAAAACAGCAAGAGTCATCCCCATCTTCAAAAAGGGCTCAAAGTCTAAACCAGGAAACTACCGCCCAGTCAGTTTAACTAGCATCCCATGCAAAATAATGGAAACAATCATAAAGAACAGACTACTAAAGCACATCGAAGACAACAGCGCTCTGTCAGAGAAACAACATGGCTTTATGAAAGGAAAATCATGCTTGACTAACCTTCTGGAGACACTTGAAGAAATCACATGCGACTTGGATCATGGGAATGCTGTAGATGTAATCTTTCTAGACTACGCCAAAGCTTTCGACTCCGTCCCACACCTGAGACTCCTAAATAAGTTAAAAGCTTACGGATGTGAAGAGAAAGTTTTAAACTGGATAAAGGGGTTCTTAATAGGAAGAACACAGACAGTTTCGGTCAGAAATTCATCCTCCGCCAAGGCAGATGTTGTGAGCGGTGTCCCGCAGGGATCAGTTTTGGGGCCTCTGCTTTTCATCCTGTACATCAACGACCTACCCAACCATGTCAAATCTAGTATAAAGATGTTTGCTGATGACACTAAGATCTTCACTACTGTCAACACCCCACAAGATTTGTCCAAACTCCAAGAGGATTTATCAGCACTTCAAAACTGGTCTGAGAAATGGCTGTTACGCTTCAATGCAGATAAATGCAAAACTATGCATTTCGGTACCAGCAATTTGAATGGAGTGTACAACATGAGTGACAAAAATCTGCAGAAGATTGACCAGGAAAAGGACTTGGGCGTCTTTATAACTAACGACTGCAAGTCAAGCACCCAGTGCACCAAAGCTTCACAGAAAGCCATGAACAGCCTGCGAGTTATAAAACGAACATTCAAATATATACATCACCATAGACAGCTTTACTATTCTCTACAAGACATACATCAGACCTCATCTTGAGTACTGCGTCCAGGCATGGAACCCGGGTCTGAAAAAGGACATCCGCTTGTTGGAAAAAATTCAAAGAAGGGCCACCAAACTTGTGCCTGCAACTAAACATCTGTCGTACCAAGACCGACTGTATGCGCTCAACTTATACAGCCTAGAGCAGAGAAGAGAACAAGGAGACTTAATCGAGACATTCAAAATTCTAAAAGGTTTTGAAAGGACGCAAGCAAGCCGCTTCTTCCAACTAGCTGATACAGACACAAGAGGACACAACTTAAAGCTGTTCAAACCAAGACTAGACAAGTCACTGAAGTGCAGAGCTGACTTCTTTTCGCAGAGAGTCATAAACCAGTGGAACAAACTCCCAAAGTATGTGATAGGAGCGAAATCTACAAATGCCTTCAAAAATGAGCTCGATAGACATTGGAAAGATATGGGGTATTTAAAGGCATAGCCTACCATTTCCCATTAAATTGTAAGTGTAAGTGTAAGTGTAAGTGTGTATATTGCCTTGTTTTACGATGTAAACAATAATATCATATGCCGCCGGGCGATCAGCTGATCGATGTTGAAAGAACACAATGCGCATGCTCTAATCAGTTTCGTTCATCTCTCGCCGGTGATGGCATAACGAATAAGATAGCCAAGTCGGCCCTCGTGATTGTGAGGATTGTTAGTTCAAAATGATGTTTTGGAATTCAATCAGGCAACTAAATTTGACTATCATGTCACACCCTGTGTACGCAACTTCGTGGATGGACCCATGTTCATCTTAATAAACTGTTTATGTAAAGATTATTACATTACTGTTTCTACTGCCTATTCTTCTTTGTATATTGTGCATTTTGTGTACAAGTGTGTTTAAATGTGCACTTCACTCAAACTTTCACCAGCCCCATTCCATTTAAATGGAATTTGCATTTCAACTCTTGCTAATTAATAGACAAGCATGTCTATATAAATTACATGCTACAATCAGAGAGATGTTATATTACCTACACCTCCCTGCTACAATTGTATTGGTGACAAAACGTAATGATATACCACTAATGAGTACTGAATCTTGTCCCTGCGTAGAAAGGCAACATTTTCTTACCCGCATGGTCACCGCTAAGTCCTAGGTCCCCTTAGGGTGAAGGTTGCAACCGGAAAGTACATTAATCAAATCCAACTTTTTACCTTCACACCTAAATACAATCTCCAGGCCACATCAAACACCAACAGCAGCTCTGTCAGCAATTCATTCTTATGGTTGAATCAAATACAAAGCAAACCCTTTAGAACAAATAAACGGGTTTCAAATATTATCTCCCACACAATAAATCCAAACCACTTCATAATCATTTTATTTTCATACCATCACTCTCCGCCCGTCCTCCATGGTTCTGGTCAGATCCTAACATATCATGTTAAAACCAATACAATGTCAATAACTGCCCTATTGATAACCACTACATCTGACACTGCTAAACCCCATCAACCGCGAAACTCGAAAACCGCGAAACCCGAGAACCGCTCTAGTTTTAACTGCTAATGTATTATGATTCATACATTTGGTCCTATGTCAATGGAAAGAGAGTTATTTGTATTTATTTCCTGTAAAACAAATGTAATTTTCTACGGAATTAAATGTTTGAGCTTTGCTAATTTTCGGATATTTTGCTTGTTTTTAAATTTGCCATTTCGTTCATTACATAGACACAAAGTAAATATATTTTATGTGTTTTGATTTCGCGGTCGATTGCTTTGAGCGCAAAAATGTCTACGTTCACCTACTTCCATGATAGAGGTGATCATAATCATATCCTTAAAAGGCAAGCTACACACACAAGGATGAGAATGGTCTGAAAATGGAAGGATTTAGTTAACAACAGCGCTGTTCCACAAGACGTTTTAGAATCTGTTAACAAAACCATGCAAACAAACCCAGATTTTGATCCTGATGACCTAGTGACTGACTTAAGGGCTCAGCTGCTGCCAGGGGAGTACAACACAGCTCCATGGAAGGAAAGCGAATGAAGAGAAGTCGCTGCTCCAGGGATTGAGAACATTAATTGGTACATACATGTACAGAGAAAGGTTAGAAAACAAGGCGAGAGGAAGAGATTTCAACAAATATGCGTATATACCCCCTATCGACAAGGAAACTGGCACCTACTTCCACGATAGAGGTGATCATAATCATATCCTAAAAAGGCTAGCTACACACACAAGAAAGGGTGAGAATGGTCTGAAAATGGAAGGATTTATTGAAGTTTTGCCAGACAAAGAAGCAGGTAAGATATGCTTCAAGCAGCAGTTGTTGAAATTATTTTATATTTACAGAAAGCATATGCTCCCAAGGGTGGATCCATCAACATCAAGTGGGGATGTACCAGAAGACCCGAGGTCCAAAAACAGCTTTCAGAGCATCAAAAACTCTTTTGGAGTCGTGCATGTCAGAGAATTTATGGATCTCTATAGATTTATTACTGAGCCAGGTGTCTTGCATGCTGCATAGTTTGCATATTTGATTAAATCCTCAGATAAAGATGGACAACTCATTGGAATAGTTAACAGCACTGTTCCACAAGACGTTTTAGAATCTGTTAACAAAACCATGCAAACAAACCCAGATTTTGATCCTGATGACCTAGTGACTGACTTAAGGGCTCAGCTGCTGCCAGGGGAGTACAACACAGCTCCATGGAAAGCGAATGAAGAGAAGTCACTGCTCCAGGGATTGAGAACATTGATTGGTACATACATGTACAGAGAAAGGTTAGAAGAAAACAAGGCGAGAGGAAGAGATTTCAACAAATATGCGTATATACCCCCTATCGACAAGGAAACTGGCACCTACTTCCATGATAGAAGTGATCATAATCATATCCTAAAAAGGCTAGCTACACACACAAGAAAGGGCGAGAATGGTCTGAAAATGGAAGGATTTATTGAAGTTTTGCCAGACAAAGAAGCAGGTAAGATATGCTTCAAGCAGCAGTTGTCAAAATTATTTTATATTTACAGAAAGCATATGCTCCCAAGAGTGGATCCATCAACACCAAGAAGTGGGGATGTACCAGAAGACCGAGGTCCAAAAACAGCTTTCAGAGCATCAAAAACTCTTTTGAAGTCGTGCATGTCAGAGAATGTCTGGATCTCTATAGATTTATTACTGAGCCAGGTGTCTTGCATGCTGTATAGTTTGCATATTTGATTAAATCCTCGGGTAAAGATGGACAACTCATTGGAATAGTTAACAGCACTGTTCCACAAGACGTTTTAGAATCTGTTAACAAAACCATGCAAACAAACCCAGATTTTGATCCTGATGACTTAGTGACTGACTTAAGGGCTCAGCTGCTGCCAGGGGAGTACAACACAGCTCCATGGAAAGCGAATGAAGAGGAGTCACTGCTCCAGGGATTGAGAACATTGATTGGTACATACATGTACAGAGAAAGGTTAGAAAACAAGGCGAGAGGAAGAGATTTCACCAAATATGCGTATATACCCCCTATCGACAAGGAAACTGGCACTTACTTCCATGATAGAAGTGATCATAATCATATCCTAAAAAGGCTAGCTACACACACAAGAAATGGCGAGAATGGTCTGAAAATGGAAGGATTTATTGAAGTTTGGCGACACAAAGAAGCAGGTATAAGATATGCTTCAAGCAGCAGTTGTCAAAATTATTTTATATTTACAGAAAGCATATGCTCCCAAGGGTGGTGGATCCATCAACATCAAGTGGGGATGTACCAGAAGACCCGAGGTCCAAAAACAGCTTTCAGAGCATCAAAAACTCTTTTGGAGTCGTGCATGTCAGAGAATTTCTGAATCTCTATAGATTTATTACTGAGCCAGGTGTCTTGCATGCTGCATAGTTTAGTCCGGGTTGTTTCCCTCGGCCTTCGCTAACCCAATATAGCACTCACAAGGCAGTGAGACTATTTGTACCATAGCAGGAGAGCTAAGGAGGGTAGAGGGCGCTTAACCCCTCACTCTAGTATAGACGTCCCACATGAACAAAATAAGCACGTCTATACCATCCTCTCACCATAAGGTGCTATACGCAAGTTGAGTTATCTAAATAAATAATAATAATTTATATAGTAAACTTTAAAGCTATTCGTCTGTCCTGTTTTCTAGTGTATATTGTCCATTCCCTCTCTGCCTTGCGAGTATTAAATTTCCTTAATTTCACGGTATATTATCTGGTGGAGTAATTCTGTGCTTTTTTATATTTTATATCCGATGCTCATACTATCCTCATTAACTATTCATCTTAAAATTCATCATGTTTTTACACAGATGCTCATACTATCCTCTTTAAATATTCATTCAAGGTGCTCACAATTTGTTTTTATGTGGGTGGTTACATACTCTTTCAATTGTTGTAACTTGCGGGCCCCGTCATGAAGTCCGTCATGAAGTCCCACATGAAGTAGCAATTGTTCCAGGCAAAATCAGCATGTAATTTTTTAATATTAAGTAGCCACGCGCTAGCAGCCGAGTTCAGCTCGAGCATAGATAGTCAAAACCATGTGTTTTTGTGTCTGTAAACAACAGAACGCGTCCTTTGATTAGTCGACACCGATCATGTGATAAAGTCACTGACCTCACTGGCTAATGCCTGTTGCAACAAGTGCTACGATACAGTTTTACGAGGTGTATACAAAGAAAACTACGTTGTTGTTAGGAAATTGAGCCTTTGCCCGTTAACCTCCGACTTAGGTTAACTTCCGCCGCGGCGTGTCACGAGGCACTTTTTTCCCGCGCTATTTTGACTCGGGGTTCACACCGCACCCTTTCATTCATTCAGTCTTGGGACTGCAACCACAACACACTTGCCAGAGGAGGAGAAAAAATCATCAGTTATCGTCAGTTATCTACACCGGCATCTGAGCTATCTTCATTTCTTCAGCTAGTTTTCATCTCTTATTCATCGGGTTTTCATTCATCAATCCGTTAAGTACATTGAGTTTAACTTGCTGAACATTTGGTTGTTCCATTTCAATTCGTCAATAAATAAGTTTTGGGACTATAATCATGGGGAAAAAACGAGGCACAAAACGAAAACGCCTTGAACCTCCTCCTCTGTGCTTTGCAAGGGAAACGAGGGCCCAGGCCCGTCATATGGCATCGGCGATGGCCGATAATATTCAACCTCCGGCGCCAAATCCGGCGGCAGCTTCTACTTCAACTGCTGGGGCGAGTAATAATCCTGGGAATAATCCAATTCCCCCACCACTACTGCCTCCGATAGATCTGCGATACGTGGCTCTGGGGACACCATCTCCACCGAGAAATCCGCAGAACGTTGTCCGCGGGCAGGAAACACATCCGGTAGGCCTAAATATTGGTCAAAATCATGATATCAGGATCAGCAATGCGCCACCGGTAATGTCTCCGGTAATCTCGGCAAATCCAAGCCGTGTGAACACGGCCAGTTTGCATGACGTCAGGCCAATCCAGGCCAATCAACAACTACCGCCCGTGGATCGAGCATCGGGTTCTGTGCAGCCAAGTCAAGCCAACGAGCAGGCAGGTAATCAGAGTACGGGGCCAAGTATGGGTTTTCAGCCACGTGACCAGAATGCTTTCGTGTCAACAAGTGGCGGTGTGAGAATTCAACAACCTGTACAGCGACAGCCGGTTGGAGGACAGGTCCAGTCTGGTGAGATTATCTATAACTTTGACAATAATAATGTACCTAATCCCTTCTTGGCAATAAATAACAACTCAGAATTATTCACATGTTTCTGGGCAGTTCAATTCCTCGGATTCGGGGGCCAATATCCCGAATCCATTAAATTCAGTGTGTAGTCCGTTGGGTGAAGGGCTTTCACAACAAACCAAGGAAAAAATTCGCAATGGCGAGTACGTCGAATTTGCATCGTTACTGGATAAAGGGGGGTTAGTTGAGCCATCAGGCGATAAGGTGTTAGGGTTGAACGAACTAGGTCAGGTCATTTTGAAGTCGCCAGTTTCACAACCCAAAATCACGTCCATCCATTCATGGACTAATGCATTCTTTATTTTTTCTGCCGTCTATTTGAATGCACATCCCAACCGAACCCAGGAAGTATTGAAATACGGGCATATAGTTCGTACGGCAGCCGTGCGCTTTGAGGGAGGGGGTTAGAAAGAATATGATCGGCAATTTCGTTTGCGCCTTCAATCGCATCCAGAAAAGTCTTGGTCGTCGCTTGATAATGAATTATGGGCATTTTATGTAGCAGTGCCTATGACGTCACTTCAATCTCACAATCAAGGGGGCGCTGGTAATTTTCGTGGCAATAAAAGATCCTACCCATCAGGTCGCGGCAGAGGGAGGGCGTCATCAGCCTCAAGAAATTTATGCTTCAACTATAATAAACAATCAGGTTGTAAACGCGCCGCCAACTGTCCCTTCAGACACGCGTGTCAGGCCTGTAATAGAGATGGTCACAGCATCAAAGACTGTTATTCACGAAACAAACAGTCCAAGACACCAGGGCCAAAGTAGCAAAATTCTACCGCCTTACAATACTAATAGGTGTAAAATTGCTCCATTTACATGTAATGGTGTCACTTCAACATCAGGCACAAATTGCATTTGCTGTAAATATCGTACCCCGATTAATTTTTTTGAACTATTACCTTGGCTGGCTCGGTATCCACACCGTACAGCAGCAACCTCTCTTGAGGAGGGGTTCGGTCATGGTTTTACACTGGGGTATTTAGGCATAAGGGAAGGTCGGGATGCAGTTAATTTAAAATCGGCATTGAAAGATCCGGACGCAGTTATCCAAAAACTGACGAAAGAAATTAAATTGGGTAGAGTTGCAGGGCCTTTTCGGTTTCCTCCGGTTCCAAATTTGATTGTATCTCCCGTGGGCCTTGTTCCAAAATCTGAGGTTGGGAAATTCAGACTAATTCAACACCTGTCATTTCCAGAGGGTCATTCGGTTAATGACGGTATTGATAGGGAGGTAAAAAAAATGACATGTTGCGCCTGTTTGCAGCACTGCACAACAGCTCCTGATTCTCCTTACTATTTACCAGCTCCATGGCTGTGACAGTCGTGTGTTTGGTGACATGCTGATTGGAAGGATGTAGAGAACATTTTGTACTGCTTTGCTGAACTAAAAAAGATTCATTATCTTTGATTCTAACCAAATCTTGATTCTCAATTTTCTACATTGGTTGAAAAATGGACTATACAAGCACTATACATGTATAGTACAGGTAGTACACTGGTGGGATGATCAATATTGGATATATGGATTATATTGCACTGCTGATATTCTTGATCACTTGTTTGAATGGGACTGCTTATAGTGGCTTGATCACTTGGACACACTTGGTGAGTTTTGTATTGTGAATCTTCTACTTCAGATCACTAGATATATATCATCAAGAACATTATCTCACCATGACAGCTATTTACTTGTTTCTTGCCCTTGTCATCATTGGGCTGAGACACCAAATCCCATGTACTATCCCCAAGACAACAACCAGTATTGGTTCAACAGTGCAACATCATAAATATCTTAGCCACCCGGTGCTTCTGTATCAAAATTCTTCTGTAACATTCAAATATGAATTACTAGTTTGCGGGGATATCCATGCCAACCCCGGCCCTGTCAACAAATCTGGATTGTTAACATTTTCTGAAAATAAACAGAAAAAATATGCTAGAGATGAACTGTTACAACTAGACAACAATGGGAACCAACGTCTATCACACCAAACATGGACCACAATTAAAACTTTGAATCTGAACCGTCGTATGCCAACTCGCAGAGGCTGTCGTGCTAGAGTGCATGTTAAACAACGATTGCAGCAAGCCCAGAACCTTGACAACTCTAATCAGCTTCAGATCCCTGTTCGAGTTACCAATCGTTGTCACAACAATTATAAATACCAAACTCATAGTGTTAACAGGGGAAACCCTAACACCATTTCTTGTAATACCTCTCATGTTAAGTCTTATGATTTCCCATCTATGTATGTATGCAACCCCCGTTCTTTAAACCACAAAATAGACGAATTCCGTGCAGTTGTTTTTCATAACAAATTTGATATTTGTGCCATATCAGAATCTTGGTTTAGAGGTGAGAGATCTACTGACTATTTTGATTTGGATGGTTACACACTGTTTTCAAAACCCCGACTTGTTCGTAGTGGTGGAGGAGTAGCGTTGTACATAAACCAGAATATCCAATGCAGCCTTATAAATGTGGACATTCCTACAAATTTGGAGATCCTATGGGTTCAAATACGCCCCAAAAGACTACCAAGATCAGTGTCCTCCTTAATCATTGGTGCTGCCTATTTCCCAAACCCTAAATGTGAGGAGACTCTCATGCTGAACCATATTCAAGATACCTTAGATTTGCTACGAACCAAGCATTCCAACGCTGGTATATGTATTATGGGAGATCTAAATAGACTTGATATTTCCTCATTCTGCAAAAATAATAAATTCAAACAAGTTGTAAACAAACCAACAAGGGGTAATGCGATATTAGACAAAATCATTACAAATATGTCTGACTACTACTCTACTCCCACCATAAGCTCACCAATTGGTACGAGTGATCATTCAACAGTAAGTTGGCAACCAAAAAACGCTGCCAAAAAAGCTTCTTATAAAACTAACAAGCGCAACGTGCGTCCTATCAAAGATTCGGGATTGCGCGAATTTGGGTCATGGATTGCTAACCATGATTGGCAAGAAGTCTTTAAACCAAACAGTGTTGTTGAAAAAACTAATGCCTTTTATGAAACGATCCACGACCATATGAACTTGTATTTTCCGGTATGCCAGGTTAGTCAGCATGTTTCAGATAAACCTTGGATATCGGCGAAAACAAAAGATCTGATTCAGAAACGACAAAAAGTTTTCAATCATTCTAAACCTCTCATTTGGAAGTTTTACAGAAATAAGGTTCAGCGTTCGATCACCACTGATAAGCGAAATTACTACAAAAACAGAGTGGAAAGGCATAAAAACTCTAACCCAGCCGAATGGTATCGTCAGATACGAGTGATGACAACAAACAATAAATCCCAACCTATTATAAAACCCCCACCCGGTACTAATCCATCAAATACCACGGACGTGGCTAATAGTATAAATGATCATTTTATCTCGATTGGTAAAGATATTAAAGCTCTTGATATTTCAGTTCTGCCTGCCTATCTACCAGCACCAGAAAGTCTTCCGGAAATCTATCCTTGGGATGTTTGTGCCAAACTTGGTAAAATTGGGAGGAAAAAGGAAAAAGGAAGGGGGTCCAGATGGCATACCCTCAAAATTAATCAGGGAATTCCCTTATGAGCTCAGTAAACCTCTGACAGATATCTTGAATGCATCCTTTCAAGAAGGTTTGGTTCCTCCACAATGGAGGCGTTCAATTGTGGTCCCCATTCCCAAGTCTAGCCCACCTACATGGAATCAACTTAGACCTGTTTCATTGACAGATCATTTTGCAAAAGTTGCTGAATCATTCATCACAGACTGGTTGATTAATGACATTGATTCTGTGATAGATGATGGGCAGTTTGGGAATCGCAAAGGAAGGTCTACCTCACACTATTTAGTAAAGCTTGTTGATAACATCTTAAAACATGCTGACAAACCAAAGTCAATATCTCGAATAATAATAACGGACTTCAGCAAGGCTTTTGACAGGGTAGACCATAATATTGCGATCCCCAAGCTGCTCAAAATGGGAGCCAGACCAGGGGTCATACCCTGGATATGTAGTTTCTTATCTAACAGAGTCCAGTGTGTCAGATACCATAACACTTTGTCTGATTGGAGTGAACTCTCAGGTGGGGTCCCACAGGGCACGTTGAATGGTCCAACAATCTTTATGGCCTTAGCTAATGATGCTGCCAGAGTGGAGGAGCCAAATAAACTCGCTTTGAAATATGTTGATGATTTAACTATTGTAGAAAATGTGTTTGGAAAACAAATTTCCACCATCCAACATGATTTGGATAAATTTGAACAATGGGCTACAGAGAATCATATGAATTTAAACCCGACCAAATGCATGTTTATGGATGTCACCTTTGCGATGGACCCACCGATACTTACCCCCCTCCGTTTGTATGATCAAGACCTTCATTGCACTGACACGGTGAAGATTCTGGGCATAAAAATTGCTAAAGATCTGAAATGGAACACCCACATTGGTGACATTACGAAACGTGCAAGTGGACGGCTATTTATGCTTAACATCCTAAAACGGCATGGGCTAAGTGTTAAAGACCTGGTAACAATCTATGTTGGTTTTGTTCGCCCCCTTCTTGAGTATGCTCTACCAGTATGGCATCCTGGTCTGACAGAAAATCTCCACTATGATTTGGAGCGTATTCAGAAGAGGGCGTGTAGAATCATCTTAGGTTTTAACTACATAGGCTATCAGGATGCCTTAATAACATGTGCTATTCCGGAACTCAGGAACCGTAGAGACCAACTTTGTTTAAACTTTGCTAAATCCCTTTTAAAATCTAATGAATTCCGTGGTTGGTTACCAAAATCTAGAGATGAACAAGTGCATAATATGACTCTCCGTAGTGCTCACAAAATAACTGTTCCTAAAACACGTACCCTGCGTTACGCTCGTAGCTCAATTCCATACATGGTCAAACTCTTAAATCATACATTATAGTTCTGTTTCCAATAGGGGGTGGGTTGTTGTGTTTTGCATGCTTAGTTATTTCTATGAATATATTGTTTCTATTTTTCTATATATTACATATTGTAAATATTGTTGTAATTCAGCATTTTGCTGCGATAATGATATGTTTATTAAACCTTGAATTGAAAGAAAAAAAAATGAAATTGTATGCAAAGTATGTTATGCAAATTTTGATGATGCGGCTGGTTTAGTGATTCAGGCCGGGAAGGGCGCCCTCATGGCCAAGGCAGATATCGAATCTGCCTTTAGGCTTTTACCCATTCACCCAAAGGATTTTCATTTATTGGGTATCAAGGTTAAAGGTCAATACTATGTTGACAAGGCTTTGCCTATGGGGTAATCATGTTCTCCCGCACACTTTGAAATGTTTTCAACTTTTTTGGAATGGGTGGTCAAACAGGAGGGGGGGTCTGAGATGGTGGTCCATTATATGGATGACTTTTTGTTCGTAAGTGGCCCTCCAGGGGGCGCTGTCCATTTAACGGCTTGTCATCAATTAGTCGCATGTTTCGAGCGCATTTGTGCAAAATTTGGGGTACCGTTAGCCTCTGATAAATCTATCGGCCCCACCACAAAATTAGTCTTTTTGGGTTTAGAAATGGATTCTGTTGAACAGGTAGTCTCAGTGCCAGCACAAAAACTTGCGAGTATTTTAGTCAAGGTCAAAAAGGCCACAGATTCAACTTTTTTGTCCTTAAAAGAGCTTCAATCTCTAATTGGGTCATTGTCCTTTATTTGTCGTGCTGTTTCTCCAGGCAGAGCCTTCCTCAGGCGTTTGATTGACCTCACAATGGGGATAAATAGGCCTTGGCATAAGATTAGGTTGTCATGTGGGGCAAAATATGACCTTTCTATGTGGCTAATTTTCTTGCAAGATTTTAATGGGAAAGCCATGATCCCAGACCAGTTTTGGAGCGAGGATAATGATCTTCAATTATTCACGGTTGCTAGCGGTGGCATCGGGTTTGGAGGTTTCTTGCATGGAAAATGGTTTCAGGGCAGGTGGCCATTAGGTATAGACGCGACAAGTCATTCAATTGCTTGGCTCGAATTGTTTCCCATTGTTGTTGCCATTGTATTATGGGGGGACATTTTGAAAGGAAAGCGCATCTTGATTAGGTCAGATAATGAATCCGTTGTTGCCATTATCAATAAGCAAACCTCTAAATGTGCAGCAATTATGAAGCTGGTAAGATTTTTTGTTTTGCAATGTCTTAAATTTAATGTAGCGTTTAAGGCTCGTCACATTCCAGGCGTTAATAACAATATTGCGGACGCTTTATCACGTTTTCAGGCTCCCCGTTTTTTGGAATTGGCGCCAGACGCGGAGCCAGTAGGAACTCCCGTGCCTCAGTTTCTTTGGAAGCTTTAGAAGCAGAAACACAGACTTTTGGAAGCATCTTTGGCTAAGAGCTCGCTTACAACGTATGAGAGGGGGGTTAGTGATTTTGAAGGTTTTAGGGAGGGATTGGGCTTAAAAAGGGATTGGCCAGCCCCGGTCAACCATGTTATTGCTTACATTGCTCAACTTTCCATAGATGGGAAGGCGCCCTCTACAATTGAGACATATATCGCCGCCCTTGCGTACATGCACAAAATCAATGGGTGGGAGGATCCGACTGATAACTTTGTGGTTAAAAAACTGAAAGAAGGTTGTAGGCGTCAGAATAGGAGGGTGGACAGTCGACGTCCCATAACCCTTCCTATTTTGCAACAGCTTGTAGCATCACTGCCAAACTTGTGTAATTCTAGTTACGAGGTATGCTTATTTAAAGCTGCTTTTTCATTGGCATTTTGGGGTTTTTTAAGGGTAGGAGAATTTACGACAGCCTCTAAAAATGGGGGTGGGGCCAATATACTTTCTATTAACGACATTTTGTTCAAAGTGGATCCACCTGCGTTAGAGGTTAAAATCCGCTTATCGAAAACGGATCAGAGAGGGGTGGGCACAACGTTACAAATTGAGGCAGGGCCAGATGCAAACATATGTCCGATCTTGGCACTATCTAATTTTTCAAAAATCCACCAACCTGTAGCAAGAGATCTTAATTTTAAAAAAATGATCTTAAACTAAAATATCAAACTTGTCAAGTTTGTAATTGTTGTGTTTTGGAAAATTATTATTAATGATTGCGTGCGATCCCATGACTGACCATGGGTCATGGTGAATAAATTTGATAATTGTTGGGTTGCAGTTACAAGCTACCACTACCTAAATTTTGTGTCCTGTCTCAAATTCATCTGACAACAATTGGCTCATATTGGCTCATAGCTTTATATCTATGCGTTTTTATATAATTCAGTCAATTCCCCCCTTTCAATGTTAATTAATTTGGACAGAATAGCTACGAAGTTGTATGTATTTTGTTACTCCACATCCAGCATCAACAAGTAACTCATGTGGCGAGAAGCATTGGAGTAGCCAGAGGGGGAGGAGGGTATTAACTGTCTTGTTAGTTGAATTGGCACTGTTGGTTCATTTGACAAGAGGAATCATGGGATTACGATGGTCAAAAGTACACAGATGGACATTTTTAGGGGTTTTAAGTTATAAGCTTTTTAATATTATATGGGCCCAGTTCATTTATAGAATATTCGCATTCCAACAATGTATCAAATAATTTGCATGATTATCAGATGAATTAAGACTACATTATCATTTAACACCATTAATGCTTCAGACCGACATTTGGTTAAATAGTAAATGTTAGTCTTGAATACATCCATCACATAGTGTCCCTGGGTCGCCCTATAGCACCACATGAAACTATTGACACAAGAAAAAGGGTTTTAAACTATATAGGTTTCTAGAAAATTGAAGATCTAAACCTGCGAGGAAGCACCCTCACTTGGCCGAAATATGCCTATGTACGTACCAGGCATTCCAACTATGTTAAAGATGACTTTGTTGGGTACATTTCAGGACTACTATACACCCATGCATAAAGGATGTAGTGCGCGAGAGCGTGGAACACTCTACAATATTCGTGACAAACATCGCCATGTAGAGGTGAAGTCCAATGTATCACAAGCAGTGCACAAAGCTCAGGATTTACAGAAATTTACCACCGATGGTCTGATTTGTATCCTTGCAATGAAGCTGCTAGATCCTAGATATGGAACATCCAACAGACATCCCTGCAGATTTTATTACCAAGCAACATACAAAGTTGGCATAAGAACTTTGTTGATCTTTCAGAGAAAATTGTACAGTATGTATACAATTAAATTCTTATATTATTAAAGGCTTGCAGTGATGTGTTAGGCTGCACCCTCAAAGTTGATAAAAAGTGGTATTTGTTTATTTTGACAAACTTTTATTACTTGTATGAACTTACACTTCTAGGGATTGAGAAAACCAGCCACGTTCGTAAAACAAAACATTGATTAAAATATTCTTTTGTATAGGTCGCACTATTAGCTGGGGGGGGGGGCATGGGTCCATTTTACTTTCTGAGAGTGGACAGAACTCCACCAAAATAATAACTTAACACCATTAATGCTTCAGACCGACATTTGCGCATGAATAAATTAAGTCATCCCGGCTATGCATACCAAGCTCTGTACTTAGATACCAATGTTGCAAAACGTGCTTATTATGTAGATATTAGGAAAGCGACATAAATTAATTGGCTAAATAGTAAAAATGATAGTCTTGAATACATCCATCACATAGTGTCCCTGGGTTGCCCTAAGCACCACATGAAACCATCACAAGAAAAGGGGTTTAAACTAAACACTTCAAAAGAAGTAAGTTCCCCTTTAGGGTTTCCCTTATATTTTCAAAAATATACATTGGGTTGAAATGGGTTTTTTGTCAAATTGTTATGAGGTTCATACCAATACTTGACCAAAATTTCAAATCAACAGGTTCTGTCATGCTTGAGTGAGCTTGTATTGAATGACAGAATGTCCCATTTCAAAAGTTGTTAAAATAATGTTTAGTAGTGTGTGTATCCACCACGTTGGTGTATCAATTGACGTATGTGGCGTCGCCGAGGGGAGCAACATTCTGAATGTTGTGTGGTACCTATGACAGCGTTTGGAGGAGGCAGTGTAATGGTATGGGCGGGCATCAGCAGTGGAGGGAAAACCGATCTCGTTCAAATCAATGGGAATCTCAACGCCATTCGGTATGTTGGCGAGGTGCTGCGACCACATGTGCTTCCCTACGCTGGAGCTATAGGAAATGGATTTGTCTTGATGGACGACAATGCGCGCCCACATAGGGGAAGAGTTGATAATCATTTCTTGGAAGATGAAGGTATAGAGCGTTTGGTTTGGCCCGCGAACTCCCCTGATCTCAACCCAATCGAGCATCTGTGGGATCAGTTAAAGCGGGCCGTGGATCGTAGAGTGGATGATCGCACTAATCTTGCTAACTTACGTCTTCTGGTACAACAAGAGTGGGATGCCATCCCACAGCATCGAGTGGCGCGCCTCATCAACACTATGAGACGTCGATGTCGGCAAATCATACAACAACGTGGTGGATACACCCGCTACTAAACATTATTTTAGCAACTTTTGAAATTAAACGTTATTTTACCCCATTTCATTCCAATGTATTGTTTTGGAAATATAAGGGAACCCCTAAAGGGGAACTTACTTCTTTTGAAGTGTTTATATAGGTTTCTAGGAAATTGAAGATCTATAGGCTGGAAGAAGCAACCTCACTTCCTAAATTATGCCTATATGTAGCAGGCATTCCAACTACACCCATGTATAAAGGATGTATAGTGCCCGAGAGCGTGGAACACTCTACAATATTCGTGACAAACATCACCATAGAGGTGAACGTCCAATATATCAAAAGCAGTGCACAAAGCTCAGGATTTACAGAAGTTTACCACCAATGGTCTGATTTGTATCCTTGCAATGAAGCTCCTAGATATGGAACATCCAACAGACATCCCTGCAGATTTTAATTACCTAGCAACAGACAAAGTTGGCATAAAGAACTTTGTTGAAATGAATGAATAAATTAACGGTCATCCATCACATAGTGTCCCTGGGTTGCCCTAGTATAACACCACATGAAATCATCACAAGAAAAGAGGTTTTAAACTATATAGGTTTCTAGAAAATTGAAGATCTAAACCTGGGAGAAAGCACCCTCACTTAGCCGAAATATGCCTATGTACGTACCAGGCATTCCAACTATGTTAAAGACGACTTTGTTGGATACATTTCAGGACTACTTTACCCATGTATAAAGGATGTAGTGTGCGAGAGCGTGGAACACTGTATAATATTCGTGACAAACATCGCCATGTAGAGGTGAAGTGCAATATATCACAAGCAGTGCACAAAGCTCAGGATTTACAGAAATTTACCACCGATGGTCTGATTTGTATCCTTGCGATGAAGCTCCTAGATATGGAACATCCAACAGACATCCCTGCCCATTTTAATTACCAAGCAACAGACAAAGTTGGCATAAAGACCTTTGTTGATGATCTTTCAGAGAAAATTGTACAGTATGTACAAAATATTAAATTCTTATATTCTTTAATGCTTGCAGTGATGTGTTAAGGCTGCATGCTCAATGTTGATAAAAAGTGGGATTTGTATATTTTGACAAACTTTTATTACTTGTATGAACTTACACTTATAGGGATTCAGAAAACCAGCTGCGTTCGTACAACAAAACATTGATTAAAATATTCTTTTTGTATAGGTCGCACTATTAGCTGGAGAGCATGGGTCCATTTTACTTTCTGAGAGTGGACGGAACTCCACCAAAATAATAACTTGTCAGTTTCTGTATGTCACAGTAAATAAGACCTTGGCATAAGACTAATGTGTTTTCCCCTGTAGTTGGAGGACCCAATTTCCTCTATTCCATTTAGGTGAAATTTGTAGGACAAATTTCCTCATCTTTATTCATATAAAATTGGAGGATCCAATTTCCTCTAGTCCATTCAGGTGAAATTTGGAGGACAAATTTCCTCTTTATTCATATAAAATTGGAGGATCCAATTTCCTCTAGTCCATTCAATTGGGAGGATAGATTTTGTTCTGGTTTGTTTACATACATTTATAACTTGTGAGTCTGATTATGTGATCATTATTCATTGTGGTGAAGTGAAATCTTGAACGGTAATTAAAATTGGAAGCTTCCTAAATTCTTCATTTCTCCATGTGTCTATAGCTAGTGTGGACTTAGGTATTTTTGCTTCAATTTATAATTAGTGGTGTAATCTTTGGTATTTGACACTTAGGGAAAATATTCCGTTTAACCATCTGTTGTTCGATCTCCACTTAATAACAGCCATGCGCTACCATTGACATTCCATCTGTCACCCTCGGCCCGTTACAGTATTGTAAGAAACCAACAATAAAACGGTCTTACAGATGCCTTTACTCCTCCTTTGTCTCAATGTCACAATGAATCATCAACTCTCACAAGACAGCCTTGGTTTATCAAACCAGACAGGTTACCCTTCCCGAAAAAATCTCGGGGGATGATCTGGAAAGATTTCTTGCTCATTTCCAGTTGATTTCAGAAATTAATATCTGGGTGGGTGAACCCATGGTTAACTATCTTTGTGGGGCTCTACGAGGGAATGCTCCTGGCTCCCACTCCAGCAAACCTCTCATCATGCTACCATCCTTCCACACTAACACAAACGTGTGGGATGTAAAATACCCCTACATTGGTAATGGTGTTGTCCATATTGGTTAGTTTGAATATGCATTATTAATATTTATTTGAGCCAATCAGCGCTCAGCTGTGGTTGACCATTGGCCAATCACGGCTGGGCGCCGAATTGATATCCGGGCTCGCCAAGAGGTTTTCTCTCTCTCTAGTCTTGTCTCTTCAACCCAGCAGACATGCTGGTAATCGTCTCATCATTTTCGTTTGTAAAATACTTCTATTATTTGGAGCATGCGAAGTAAAGCATCTAATTTGTGATAAAGACTTTCCTTCTTATTGTAAGAATTGGCTCGTACAGTCTGGTGGCAGCGGTGGGATGATTCACAATGTTTCACAATGATAATTTTTTTCTCTATAAAAAGCTGAATATATGAATCTCTTCAGTGTTACGTGGTAGAATGAGGTATATTACAATTGTAACTCTGTATGTCATGATTTGTATAATGTATCTACTATGCATTGCAGAAAATGAGGCAGTTTCTACAAAAATTCTTATTGTGCTAAATACAATACGTTCACGGTTTGTTGATGAATATAAAATGGTGGTGAAAATTTTCAACTTGAGATATTTACTATATTTCTTATTTGATTTCTTAACACTTACATGTAGTGTTGAAGTGGAATGTTTTGGACCAAAAGAAATTAAGATTACCCATGTGATACATTGCAAAGAACAACTAGTATAACATGGTCATAAAATATGTCAATTTTCCATTGACATTCATCCATAAATAAAATTTGTGGGTAGTCACAAATAATTATGATGTGATGTTTTTAAGCTATCATTGTCGATATAGTCTTGAAGCATCATTCGAGTAACAATCCTGATGGATGTCAGTGTTTCCTACAAATGATATTCACCTCAAGTTTTGAGTGGTCAATGTTGACAAATGGTATGTTTATTATAATGTATTATTTATTTAAGATGTGGTAAACATTGTATAAGTTGATTATATAATTTAAGACGATAATTTGTTTGTTTGTGTGTGTGCATGTGTTTAAAAATGTAATTTGATAAATTATTGGATTTGAGACTGAACATTTGTTCGATGAGAGTGAATTTATAGAATATTCTCATCTGATAACTGTTTATGTTGAATCGGATGATTATCTTGGTAAAGATTATTGTATACAACTATTTGTTATATAAATAGACAAATATAATTTTTGATAGGTAACGGTGAGGACACCTTCTTCAAAGAAAGATAGTAATGTGGGATGTAAAATACCCCTACATTGGTAATGGTGTTGTCCATATTGGTTAGTTTGAATATGCATTATTAATATTTATTTGAGCCAATCAGCGCTCGGCTGTGGTTGACCATTGGCCAATCACGGCTGGGCGCCGGATTGATATCCGGGCTCGCCAAGAGGTTTTCTCTCTCTCCCGTCTTGTCTCTTCAACCCAGCAGACGTGCTGGTAATCGTCTCATCATTTTCATTTGTAAAATACTTCTATTATTTGGAGCATCGTATTATTTAATAAACGGCCAATATGGCGAAGTAAAGCATCTAATTTGTGATAAAGACTTTACTTCTTATTGTAAGAATTGGCTCTTTCAGAAATTTATATATAGGTGGGTGCAACCAAGGTTAACTATCTTTGTGGGGCTATACGAGGGAATGCTCCTGGCTCCCACTCCAGCAAACCTCCCATCATGCTACCATCCTTCCACACTAACACAAACGTCAAGGAATCTAAACCAAGATATGTAAAGCTGTAAGACACGACCAAGTATGGTGCCGCAATATGGCTCATATACGACTTTAATTAAAGGCTGCCAATAAAGCACTCGCATACTTCACAAATACACATATGGAAAAAACCAGACATTCCTCACAGGTACCCTGACCATGGAGCAAGTCCACAAATTTGATTGGGGGCATGTGATGCCCAGGCTCATATGCAGCTGGTGGTGGCTGCCGTCACAAGCTGTTTTCCAAAAAGGATGCAAAGACACCGCTTTGATTTGTAAGGCAATCTTATTTTCACCATTGTCTACTAGTTCTTACAATCAGTCTTAATTAAGACACACTTTATCAACTTTATGTTTGATGACTTTGTGTCAATGTTTGATGATTGTTTTGTACTTGCAGCTGCTTCGGTCAGTGAAAGACGACCAATATCCTGATCTTGGTCCAATGGCAAACCTGTAGTCGAGATGGCTGGAGATGAAACAAAATGTAGGAGCTGCCAGAGACTTGGCAGAGTTTATCAAGAGACCGTATACAGGACCCCACACTGATATTTCTATCAGGGTTGTTTCCCATAGCCTTCGCTAACCCAATAGCACTCGCAAGGCAGTGAGACTATTTGTACCATAGCTGGAGAGCTAAGGAGGGTAGAGGGCGCTTAACCCCTCACTCTAGTATAGACAAAACAAACATGTCTATACCATCCTCTCACCAAAGACAATCTGAAGGTGTCCCTGAAGCAATTTGATATCTACAATGACTCATGGGAATCCCTAGCTCAAGACCGCCTTTCTTGGCGTGCTTCCACACAGAAAGGCTTTAAAGATGCCCAATCCAATAGATTGAAAGAACAAATAATGATGAAAGTTTTTCGGTTCTGTAACGCTGTAGCAAAACCAATCATGAACCATGAAATGGTGCGCTGTCCATGACTATGGTACAGTTTTTAATTCAGCGATACAGCAGTAACTGGAATTCATGAATCATTCAAATTGTGCAGTTGAGTAGTGTGACTTACTTGTGTGACTTACTTGTGCAACTTACTTAGATGCCACATGCATGGTTGATGGTTGCTGTCAGACTCGATTAACACCGAATTTAAATTTAAGGTAGAGGTTGGCCGAGCGGTCTAGCGCGCTGATCGTCACAAGTATAATAAAGGGGCAAGAAATTAAACTTAAAACACTCGATCCTCCCCCGGCACTGTGTGCCACCCGACAAACACGGGCCCAAGCCGGTCATCTCATGTCGGCACTTGCCGACCAATGACCAGGGACCAGCAGTGGGAAATGGTAGGGCAGCAGGAACGAAAGAGTTTGGGGCCATCAATCCCAACAACCAATCAACTTCTGGTTGCATGTGGTTTGCAATTGCAAAACGGCATCGGGAATGCAAGGCCTGCATCCTCATCAGCGCCGAATTTGGAGGAAGCGGAAAAGGAAAGTGATTTCTTTGGTTGTTTAGGAAGGCAATGGGCAGGGAAATGCAGCGGCTTCTTATTTACGATGCATACAGTCACATAGCAAACCTCATTATGTCAAAACGACTGAACAAAGTATTCCAGCATTACCCCATACCTAAAAAGGTGTGTACTTGTAGCAGTGTATTTTATACACCTCTATTTAGTTAGTTATTCTGGCAACACCGACTCTGCTAATGCATTCATTTATTCAGATCATATATGTCTATTTACTGTTATAAATTCTAAAGGCCTTAGTTCGATTCCTTTGTTTGCCACCTGTGTTGGTGTTCATTGAAGCACGCCCTAGCTTGGCTTGCAAAAGCCCAAGTCATGTTATGTGGAATCGCCACATCCTCATTCATTCTGTTCCCTGGTTTGGTTGATGCAACAGGCGTTGCACAACCAAGACTATCATTTATTATTTCATCTTTAGTTGGCATATTTATATTTCTGTTCTTCAATTATCAGAAATAAAATAGAAGTAAAATTATATCATTTCGCCACGTCTCCATTCTACCAGTTTGTCAATCCCTCGTAGTCATTGAGTACTGATGAACAAAAACCGTCTCACATACTACCAAACCAGAAGTGAAGAGAACAGTGCATCATCCAGCATCCCGGCTCCCTATAAGCCTGCTCATATCCAAAGCGAGACATCATTAGCTGAAGAACAACCACCGATAGAAGCAGCATCATCACGAGAAGTCCAGCAATTTAGTCATTACAAACGAAAGCTACTAGCTCATACATAACAAGATATTTAAACCGAATCAGACCCCTCATATCCTGTCTTGAGCATATATCACGCTCCCATAGGTCTATTGCCGGTGACATCAACTCCGGTGACACATACATGTAGGAGTCCGGTGTGTGCACAAAGCAAAGACGACCGAGCTAGTTATTTTGAAGTATGGAAAATGTATCACAATTACATCCAGATGGGGATGGTACTGTTACGACTGTACGGCAATAAGTTTAAACAGCCTAAACAGGCGAGTCAGAAAAAAGGAAAGACAGGGCTGGCATCAGATGACCCGACCGCGACACACCCGCGTGCCTGAGCAACCATCTGCCGCACCGCAAGACATTACCTTGAACGCTAGCTTTCTGAACATTTACCGCACCAAGGCACAGGACTATGCTTGTATGTTTTCTAGCGCGTCTACTGGCATCTGAATACCAAGCTCAAGTTGAACAGCCGACTCAAGATATCTCGGGGGCTGTGGACGAAGCTGAGAACCACTTTGCTTATCCCACCATGGACAAAGGCAACTCGTTTTTGGACTACCCCATCTCCTATTTAATCCGTTTTTTCCCCTGATAGGGAGCGCCCCCTAAATATCATGACGCCCCCTAAATATCATGACACCCTCTGGGTCACACAGAACAATATGTATTGAATACGCACATTGTGTGTTATTATTATTTACAATGGCACCAAGAGGTCGGGGTAAAAAGGAAAGCGGCTGATCAAGCTTCTTGAGCCAACTCTGCCCGCGGTAGGGGCAGAGGTGGTCAACAAGCAAATATTCCTGCTTTGATCAGACAAACAGTCAAGGGCAATGGCGGCCCTGACGGGTGAAGTCGGTCGTCAGCAGATAATTGTGTGACACACTTTTTTGTTTAAGAGCATAATAATTGCGCGACAAGGTGAAGCCGGTCCGATTAATTCATTATGTCATAATATATATAATTGATTCAATTATATTAATTCTTGAATCAATTTAAAAATCATGTTGTAGTTTAAGTTGTACCCACGAGACGCGACGCAGAAACGTTTACCATAGATTAAGCATAGCATAACCATAACCAAGCATAGCATAAACACATAGATTTGCATAGTAAATAATAGTTGTTTGTCCTTGTCTGTTTTCTTGTGCCTGTTTGATATTTAATTGGGTTTGTTCTTTTCGCCAACCATAGTTTAGGAGGCTATTTAACTATTTTTATCATGCCAATATTTTTTGTTAATGCCAATTTTTACAGTTATTAATTTTAAGAAATACCCATGAGAAGCATTTAAATTAAATAGTCAAGGAAATCAATAATTTCCACATTGTTGTTTTTAACTTTTTAACTTGATATAATTCTAATGTCACTTTGGTGTATCCATTCGTTACCATGCATTTATGTTTTGGATATGAAAAGTACTTTTTAAGATTGTAGTGTAAGATGTGTTCATTATTTTGATATAAAACAAAGAATAACTTATGTTCTGCACTTGTATATTCACTTTTCAAAGCCCAAGCCATGTCATGTGGAATCGCCACATCTACAAATCATTCTGTTCCCTGAGTTGGTTGACACAACATGCGTGTTGTGCAACACTATAATTTATTATTTCATCTTTAGTTGGCATATTTATATTTCTCTTCTTGAATTATCCCAAATAAAGTGGAAGTAAAATTATATTACTTCGCCACGTCTCCATTCTACCAGTTGTCTATTCCCTCGAACAAAAACCTTCTCACATGCGGACACATCTCGCTTGATTTCCCCCCGATGATATTTCTTTTAAAGAGGGCGGGATGGAGCTGCATCCGTTACTCAAAAACCGACCAGAGGGGAAACTCCATTCCTCTGGGGTTTTTTCAACAGGGCCAATAATTCAGTTTCCTGTCCAGTCCAGGCTTTGTCAGAGTTTTTGTGCATACAGTTGATGGTCCATTGTTTTTGCACTTCAATAAATCTCCACTCACCAGGCAACAATTTTCATTTGTTTTAAAAGCCGGTATCAAAGTATTAGGCTTATCCCCAATGGATTATACTCCCCATAGCTTTAGGATCGGTGCCGCAACATCTGCTGCCATGTGCGGGCTTACTGGTTTGACATTCAAGCTCTAGGTAGATGGAACTTTACATCCGCCCTGACATGTTAGTCAAAATACTAGGTTCTTAGGATGTCTTTCCAGGCTTTTGTCTAATAATTTTCTACATTAATTCTTAAATTGGGGGAAATTGAAGAAAAAAACGCCTTTTGTTCTGGGTTTTTTCTTTCTTCTCCCTTGCCACAGGTCAATTGCGTACCTTGGTCATTGGCGACAGCTATGTTGGCCGCGTGTCTGGTAAAAACATCCAGCTGAGGGGTGGCGGTGAGGTGAATTGGCTTGCTGAACTGTTACTTAAATAGACACAAAATTATGTTAAATTCTTTGCGATTGTGATTTCACTTTGGTGAATAAAATCTATAGTTTACCTCTCGTATGCTTAAAGGCATTAGCACACTCTTTCTCCTTGCATTTCTCTGAAGTGTCCGGGGGAAATGCGGCATTGCCAATCAGGTTATACCATAAATTCCTATATTTCATGAAATCTGACAATACGGTCTTGCACTTGTACTGATGGACTTGATGCACTGACCAGCTTACAATGTTTGCAGATGGTGTACACTGTGCCAAACCCATGATTATTTTCAGGGGCACTGGAAAATGCATCCATGGACAGAGGAAATGGACAGTCTGGACAAGGGGGTTCATATAAGTTTTCAAGAGAATGCCTGGTGTGACGAAAATATGATACTCCACTGGATCGACCAACTGTGGTACCCTGCAATCAAAGGGATGAAAGGCAAATCACTTCTTATTGCAGATAGTGCACAGAAGACAAATGACGTCCTGGCTAAGTCTAAAACCATTGGGCAACACCAGCTCTAATTCCTATGGTGATGTTTGATAGCAGTAAGAGGTTATGTTTTAATCTGTGTGAAATGAGGATTTTATCAAAGGTTTAGGCCATCCATTATCTATCTTCTATAGGTTTGGTCAACAATATTGTTATTATTTATTTGGTGTAAATTTTGTTGAAATTTAGGTGCAACCCCTTGATGTTGTCTTCAATAAGACTTTCAAAGACAAATGCAGTGATTTGTTCACCAAGCACATGGGAAGTTAGTAAAAGTACAATACACTCTCAATCACAGTGATTTTCTTTTATGAATAAATGGGGGTAATGAAGAACACATAGTAAAGCTGTGCTGGAAAACAATGTTTTATCAAATCTAAATTCATGGAAATAAATGTTTTGGCACTATATATTAACCTTGCTTATTCCTTTTCTGATAGACTAATTCTGACAAGAGAAGAGGAGAGGAGCTTCCCAGAAACCATTGTGGCTGGTCGCATTACTATGTCTAATCAAACGTGCATTCTCATAATGTTGTACATGGTTCCCATTCCTGGTTCAGAATAAACTGGGCAAACATGAATCGTTAGTAAAATAAATCACACCATTGCAAAGTTCTGCTCTATTAATTTATGAAGACGTACGTGTCTTTCGGCTCTGCTAAATAAATTCGTAAAGAAGAAACTTCATTTCAAAAGATTATATTATAAGTATAAGTGGTTATATACATTTCATTTATTCTGTTCGTACTGTCATTAATTTTCGCGTCCGCGGAAGGCGGCCGAAAATTTATTTTCTGAAAAAATAACAGACTTGAACGGCGTGCGTTTATCGGGTGCAGAATTTGAACCCTGACACGAGAGAGCAATTTACCGATATAAACGACATTAAGTAATATTGTGACCACTATAGGCGGCCAATTTTCTTACTTAATTTGAAAAACTATTATGCTACGGGCGGCTGGTAATATAGTTTCAGGATTTTCTGTTGGTGCGGGTGGTGTTTTTTTGGAATTTTTAAAAAATATATATATATTATATTTGTGTGTTTTTTTTGCTGTTGTGATCGAGTTTCATTTGAAGATGAAGGGAAAACTGGCAAAGGAAATAAGGTAGCTCATACCAGCACTAAACCTTCAGAAAAAGATTGTGCAAATGCAACGAATGATAAACATGATAAGCCTAAGGATGCAGAAAAGGGGGAGGGAGGTGCCCCTGCTGCTCAACTAGGGCCAGGCCGGGGGGAAGTCACGGCTGGACCTAACCTTGCGTTCTTCATGACCTCTATGCGTGAGGAGAATGAAAGGATGATGAAAAATGCCCTGGCGATGTTTGAAAAAAAGATGAAAAAACAAGCCATTGGGATGGGCGCAAATAGACGTAAACCGGGATCCCCACGCGAGGAGGGGGAACTGGATGAGAGGGCCCATCCCCTTCAGGTTATCAGGTGCCTCGGAGAAGTAAGTTCTCTTATCGCTCTTCATCCTACAGGGATGAGTACGAGACCGAATCCGTATAGACAAATTGGATATCCATGCCTCCGAGAATGAAGAAGATATAGATTGTGAGCCAAGTCACCCTGGTCGTAGCACCAAGCGCATTAAATCCAGCAGGATTCGGAACATTAACAAAACAGATTTTTTACAAAGACATTCGATCTTCTATGGAATCCTTGTCTTCAAATACCGATCTTGACATCATGGTCGACGGTTGACCTCTGACAAGCATGCACCAGAATGGGATTGGACAATTATTTTGCATCCACACGCCCATGGTATAACAAATCTGTCAGAACTGCCCAACAAGAACGTTGGCATTGCAAGCAGACATGGTTGCATTCTGGACTCAAAGATGATGACGACGGAGTAGGTGCAATCTTGAAACTTGAAGCTTGTGTGAAAGATATTAAAACCTGGTCCACAGCTAATGTAAATTGAATGATAACAAACTGAAGTTCTTCATATAACATCTCACTTTAGAAACAATTCGGATATTTCATCAAAAACATCAATGAATCTCAAATTGAACCAGCTTCCAATGCCTGCAAACTTGAAATTATACTTCAAAATGATCTTATGATGGATGTTCATGTCAATAACATTTGTCGTGCGGCTTCTCATGCTCTTTACACTATAGTCAAATGTGTTGATATCTCGACCAGCCAACAACTGAAAGACTAGTACATGCTTTTGTGACTTGCCGACTTGATAAACTGTAATAGTCAAATATTTGATCTCCCTGAAACACATCTCTACTATTTGCTCTTCCTGAAACACATCTCAAAACTTCAACGCATACAAAATTCAGCTGCTCTACTTGTTACTCTTTCCAAGATTCGCTGTCACATTTCTCCTGCCCTTTGTGACTTGGCCTGCCCTTTGTGACTTGGCCTGCCCTTTGTGACTTGGCCTGCCCTTTGTGACTTGGCCTGCCCTTTGTGACATTGTACATTGGTTACCGATCAAATCACGCATTATTTTCAAGATTCTTCTATTGACTTTTAAATGTTCTCAAGGTCTAGCACCTTTCAAGATGCTTCTGCTGAACTTTGGAACAAATTTCCATATATTAAATCGGACAAAACTCTTGAACAGTTCAAATTATTGCTAAAAACTTGCCTATTTAATGTTAATGCTTGATTTCCTTTTTGTTTTGTCTATTATGTTATGTATTTGCTGCTTTTTGTTTTATTTGTTATAGCGCATACGACTTAATTGTGTTATGCACCTAAATAAGCATGATTTTAATATATTATTATTATGTGCTTCTTCCATTCTAACTATTGGCTAAATACTCCATTGGTGCGCCACGCCTCCAGGAAAGACCAAAACATCACCGGTGTCAATACGAGTACAATATACACAGATCTCTTGTTAGCGGAAATGGCGTAACCCTACACTGCATTGAAGGGGGCTAGTTTTGATGTGCTCACTTGCTCTTCTTTTCTTTCTAGTTCTCTCTTTGAACTCGCCTGTAAGTCAGGTAATTAGTACCTGCATCCAGCTATGGATAAAATAGTCAAGGTAATCTATTTCTTTGGGCGGATAAGAGGGTCAACCTCCAACGGCAAAAGGGCGTCATTATCCTTTACCGACCAATAGATAAACAGGCAGTCTATATGTCTGAACCACTAGAGATTTTTGGTTGGAGACTGGATCTCTAAGGTTAGGGCGGAGGAGAATTATCAATCTGACAATTTTCAACGGTCACCAGACAACTTTGTCCTGTTTGCACAGTACAAAACTTCACTGGGCAGGCGCCTCTAAGCCCTACCTACGCAAACAAGGAAACTAACCTGGCTAGCAAGGTGTACTACGAAAAAGAAATTAGAAGAGAAGGGTAAAAAATGGAAAAATGTGTACAGAAGAAAAAGGTACAGTTAAGACCGCTAAGGAGGGTAGAAGGCGCTTAGCCCCTCACTCTAGTACAGACCTCTGTCACGGAAAAAAATAAGTCTATACCATCCTCTCACCCCAGTATGTTGTGATTGCTTCCTCAATTTCGTCCACGGACGACCAATGATGATGATGATGATTATTATTATGTGACTGGGGGGGGGGGGGGGGGGGGGGGGGGCAAAGTTGAAGACGGCTCTGAAAAGTCCAGCCAAAGAATAAAGGCAAATTATTCCAGGAGGTAAATAAATATTCATGATGGAACATCTCAGCGCTGAGTACATCCAACATGTCACAGACATCATGATGCACCGGTGCCGTAAAGTCATCGCCAACAAGGGATTTCATATTGTCTATTAACTATTGACCATCACCAACAAGGAATTCCAACAACTACCGAGTGTAACCAAACAGCATTTTTCAATGCTGCACAAGTTCTAACAAATATTATCCCAAACATAAAAATAATATTGTTATAGTTAAAAGATAAAAATAAAATTCTGCCCATTATCATGTCCATCCTTTATGCACAATCAACCCAGTATAGTACAGTCAGTCAATGGGTTCTCGGAGTTATTTGCCTTCGAACTTGCCGTCCTTGCCCGATGTGTGGTTATAATTATAAAAGATGTATATCTGTCAACACACCGCTTTTTAAAGCTAGAATGGTTCTGAAGTTCTGACTTTGCAACCCTACAGATTTTGCAACCCTACAAGGTTGTGACGTCAGTGCTATGCCTTTAAATAGATGGAACACATCATCCAAACAAACAGTTTGGCTTCAGAAAGAAACGCTCATGTGAGTCGCAGCTAATCCTTACCATAAACGACCTCGCTAATGGCCTACAAGGAGCAGATCGATGCCATCTTACTGGACTTCTCAAAAGCCTTCGACAAGGTTCCTCATGAACGTCTTCTCCTAAAACTCCAACACATAGGCGTTCGAGGCATGCTTCTGTCCTGGATCAGAGACTTCCTGGCAAGCAGAACTCAACAAGTCATTTTGGAAGGAAAAGCAAGCAATACATCTGCAGTCTTATCTGGGGTCCCCCAGGGAAAGGTCCTAACCCCTCTACTCTTCCTAGTGTACATTAACAACCTCCCAGACTCTGTAACATCAGAGATCAGTTTGTTTGCTGACGACGCTCTCCTATACAGACCAATCCGGACTGAGAAGGATGCCACTGAATTGATGAATAACCCGAAGCGTCTCCAAGATTGGGAAAAAACATGGCGTATGTCCTTCAATCCTGACAAGTGCGAAGTTCTACGTGTCACAAACAAGAAAACGTCTCGACCCCACAATACACCATCCACAGGACTGTTCTTTGCACTGTAGACCTAGCCAAATACCTCGGCGTGACAATACAAAGTAACTTCAACTGGAAGCACCATTTTCATTTCAAGAACATTGTCAAAAAATGCACCTTTATTTTCAATGTCTGGGTCGTTGTTAAATTTATATTGCAGCCCGTATATTTTTTTCCCTGATTATCTGAGCTTCTGAATTCCGTATATGAATTGTTAGGATCGTGGGTACACTGCTATTCTGCTAAATCCTACACTGGTAGACCATGAAGCTAGAAGACAAGGAGAAAGGTCTTGTTACGCAACCCTAATCATGCAATTGTCCCATCAATTGCGCACATCTCTTCTTTGAGCGATGATAATCACCGCCAAAGTTGCCAGTCAATTTAATTGGATTTTCAATCCAGTAAATTTGTGATACATTATGTGGCCTATTTTAAACATTGTCATAATAAGTGGTTCATTTTGGGATAGGAATGTACGTTCAAACATTGCTTTCTCTCCCCCAAATAAACTCTCTGCGCTGCCAAGAACAATGTATTCTGAATAAACTGAAAATAAAAGAATATTGTCAAGTTTACTAAAAAAATGATTTTACATTGAATTTATATTATTTATTTTATTCTTCGGTTATAACAAGACAGATATGGTGTATAGTAATTATATTAAACCTTTTTAAGTGAGCGCGGATTCGCGCGATTTTTCTGTTGAAATATAAACTGTTCATCATTTTGAATATTCACTTATTTTCATTTACATTTTGATCCACATCTTATAATATAAATCAACCGCCTGTCAATAGTTTCGTTATGATATGTACAGTATTTTGCCTGGTTTTTACACATTTGCAATATCAAAAACATGAAAGTTATTTACCAAAATTGGTAGTGCTTTGAGATAAATAGATATTTTCAATCCAAGAATTGAGGTAAACACGCTAGCGTCGGACCATCAAGAGTGGGACTACCGCTTAGTCAATCTACATTGATTTTTCCGCGGTAACTTTGATTGTCAGTGCAATACACGTTGTAACAATGATTTAGCCTCTTTTGTGTAGTACCACGGTGATCATCATCGTCCCATTGATGCTGGCAAGAAGTAACTCCTGTCTTCTAACTTCATGGGTAGACTGGTGCTATAACATCTCCGAATCAATCACAAATTAGCCAGCGGTATTAGTCTCCTATGCATAGACATTTCGCGGTGGACTTATCTTTAATCAAGTTTTCTAGAGTTTATAGATCAAAAACTCCTTTGTTGACCGGAAGTGAGATATGGGGTTGGTTGGCGTCATAGTTACCCTTTCATCCAATCAGAGTTGATGTGCATTCTACCGCCCCTTTTGGTTTACGATCGTTCGGCCTCCCTTGGCTATTCCGAATAGGTTCTAATTTCTAAAAATGTGTGGCATTTTCTCTCTTAATCGGTAAACATAGCGTCTCTGCATCATCAAAACAAATGGACAGTCACAAAAATATCACTGGTAAGATTTCATCATCAGAATGAATAGCTGTGGGGTTTATTGTGCACAAAGGGGTATTTATATGTTTAAAAGAGTTGGCAGAACCAGTGTATTTATTTGTATGATTAGGACAACTGTTGTACTTCAAATTTGGTCAAAACAATCAGGTTGCATTTTTTGCTAGATTCGAGGTCAGTGTAATGTAGCGCGCTAACAAGATCCCAAATATGTTTTCCTTTTGTTGGGACGTACATGGCGCGCATAGTTATACTTATGGGGAATGTAGTAATCGCTGTACTGACATTTGTTCCCGAGATTCATGGGGTTGTGGTCAGTTAGGCAGTAAAGGGAAAGGGTTGTTTATTAGTTCATGTTCCATTCCAATTTCAATGCGACTTGTGTGAGAAGAAAAAAATAAGGCCCGCAAGATGCCCATATTGAGTAATTTAGATAGAGCAAGAGCAACAGCCTTTCTTGATGAAGGAGTGTCTGTTAAGGAGGTAGCCAGGAGGATGGGAGTATGTCCAATGGCAAGGCCCATATTGAGTTTTTTAGATAGAGCAAGAGCAACAGCCTTTCTTGATGATGAAGGAGTGTCTGTAAAGGAGGTAGCCAGGAGGATGGGAGTATTTCCAATGGCGATTAGAAGATTGCGAAACACATTCCAAGCTATACAGGGCTGGTGAAAGACTACGGCCTGGAAGGCCACGTGTGACAACTGTGCGGCAAGACATGTCAATTGTAAATAAGGTCGACACACGCAGGAAATTAAATGGTAAGTTTATTGTTTGTGTCACTTTAATTCAACAAGAACAGCATAAATGACTGTAATTTAGAGCACATCCGTAATCCGTGATCCTTATCTGCAAACAACAGTTGTCATAAGTATTTTAACGCTGTGTTTTCTTTAATTTCTTTTCAGTATCGCAGATAAACAGATGAGTCCACCGCAGACAAGGGCAAGCTGCTCAGTAAGCAACCAGACCATCAGAAACAGACTGCATGAGTCAAGTCTGAGAGCCAGAAGGCCTAGGAAGACAGTGCGTCTTACAGATGAGCACAGGCGACAGCGAGTGAGGTTTGGCCGACGCCATCGAAGGTGGACCCGACAACAGTGGGCAAATGTTATGTTTAGTGATGAATGCCGTTTTGTTCTTAAGAGAGTTGATGGGCGTGTCAGAGTGTGGAGGAGAGAAGGCGAGGAGTTTGAGGAAGACTGTATCTAAGAAGTCGAGCCTTATGATGGTGGCCAACAATTTATATTGATGGACGACAATGCCACGCCACACAGAGCGAGGATCACCAACCAATTCTTGGATGACTAAAGAATTGAGCGCCTGGAACGGCCATCAAAGTCCCCAGACTTGAACCCAATTGAACATCTCTGGGACCATCTCAAGCAGGAAGCAGACAAGAAGATCAAAGAAAACACTACTCTTCAGGAGCTTCAAAGAATCCTGGAAAACACATGGGAGTGAATTGACCAAGGCTGTATCAGAAATCCTATCAACAGTATGTGTCAACGATGTACCGAAGTGGTCGATCAGCAAGGACGGCCAACCCATTACTGAAACGAACCAAACAAACAAAAACTTTGCATTTCCATGGTCACGCCATGGCGGCGGGCTATATGCCGAGTGCAGGGCCTTAGGCCCCGCACCAAGCATACCAGCCCTGGGCGCATTGGACATGGACATGTGTTCTAACGATGTGAGTGAGGATTCCTGTTCGGGATCCTCAGACTCCGAGAGCAAGGAAAAGGGGTCGGACGAGAAGGACGAGTCTGGCTCTTGCACCGACAAGTCTGTGCCCCTTCCCTCGCTACCAGCTGAGGAAAGAGTCGATGGTTTTCCGCTTGACACTCACTCGATTTTGTCCCGTATAGCTCGGGACTTAGGCATTGCTTACGAGTCGAAGTGTCCCGAGGTTGCACCAGGCGTGTTTAGCGCCACATGCCCATTGCCCTCCGACTCTGCTGAGCCAGCACTGACACTTCCCACAGACCTGACATCTGTCTGGGAGGCAGCGAGATCTCCCCCGTCCAAGAAGGCTATCAGGAAGGGCTGCCTTGTGACGGAGGACGATTTCAATCAGTATCTCAAGGTCCCGACCATGGATCCAGAGATACAGAAGCGTCTTCCGATGGAAGGTAAGGCTGATCCCGGAACTTACTCCCCGTACTGGGAGGAGTGCCCGAGGTCCGTTGGCAGCCGCCCGCGGCTGCCTATCCGGCTCTCGGCATTTAGTTCCACAGTGGCGGACAGGGTTGTAGCCAGAGCATTTTGAGTGCCGGGCTCAATATTTCGCTATTTGGGCTCAATATTTCGCTATTTGGTTACATAATTCTCGCGGCTCAGGGGCCGGGATGTTTTTAGGCTTTTTTAAGGCACTTTGAGGGTTCCTGCCACATAATGTCTTGTTTTATGAGGCAGTTTAATGATTTTATCCACAAATTAGCGTAGCTACAACCCTGGTGGCGGAGCATCTCACGAGGATGACCGCTGCTGGTAAAATAGTTTTGGAAGCATTAACAACATTATTTTGCTTGGGTGACTCTAATTTACTGTACTGTATTAAAAACAAAAAACATTAAATGCATGTTTACATTTGTACACTTTAGGAAAATGAATTAAAGTGAGAAAAGAATATTAAAAAAATTGTGCAATGTTTACATTTGTACACTTTAGGAAAATTAATTAAAGTGAGAAAAGAATATTAAAAAATTGTACAACAAAGCTAACTGGGATGCTGCCAACATTGGGTTGTCCATGTATGATTTTGATGACAGTGTGAACATTGACACTGCATGGGATAATTTTTACACATTTTTCATGAACACTATGTCAATGTACATTCCGCAAAAGTATGTTAGGTGTAAATCCAAGGACCCCCTTGGTTGAATTCTGAGCTTCGTTATCTAATCAAGAAAAAACATGTTTTGTTTAGGAAATAGAAAAAAAAGTTAAAAAACGATGCTTATACTAAATACAAAGCCACCAGAAATGCCTTCTCCAATCAGTCAAAATCTGCTAAGCAATCCTTTTTTGCTGGTCTTCTAAACAACAACCTTCCCACTAAATCCTTCTGGGGTTATGTTAAGTCTCGGTCTGGTCAATCTTACATCCCCGATACCATCAACTACAAGGGAACTTGTGCATCTACTCCTCTTGAGATTGCCAATTCCTTTAGTTAGTTTTTCACGGAGTGCTTTAACAGGGATACTGCTCCCGATTTTACTGCTCCCCGTAATAACCTTGATTCTTCTCTCTCACTTCAGATGCAACCCCGGTGAAGTTATGAAACGCATTCGTAAGCTGAATAATAACTCCGCCATAGGTGTTGATGGCATTACTTCTGTGATGCTAAAGAACACAGCCACTACCGTTTCCCCAATCCTGTGCAAGATTTTCAATCTTTCTATCTCCACAGGAACTACACCTAGCGCCTGGAAACTTTCCCGCATTATTCCAATTTTCAAGTCTGGGGATCGCCACTCTGCATCCAACTATCGTCCCATATCCCTACAACCTATTGTTTGTAAATCCATTTGACTTCGAAAAAGTTTGGTTTTAACAACTCCTTAATCTATCAATGCTGTGAAATTACTTGTGGACGCTCCTATGTAAAAAGGAATATCCTCCTTTTGGTTAATTGGTTGGGGGACTAGCAATAGTATGCATACGCTTCAATTTACGCTTGTAAGAACTTTCAGTCTATACAATCTACTAGTATGTATAATCATATAATGGTGCAAAGACTATAGTAGGATTTGGGCTGGTCTCATGTTTCATACCGGTCAAGGCCGAAAATGTTTCCATGATCAAAGCATCAAAGCAATATAACTGTATCATCATTACTCTACTAAATATGTGTATTTGCAATTTATTTTGTGATGTTCACACAAAGGCCTACCTGTATGGATCGTATATCTAGAGATACCCTAACTCATGTAAGTAGTGGTTGGATCACAAGCGATCCACCCCCTAAAAAGGGAAAATTAATTCCAATGCCCAATTCATGATTACTTTTAAGATATTGTAGCAGGCCAAAGTGATTTTATAGTTCTTAAAAATATTATCACAGGCCAATGTCATCACGGGGATGACTTCAAACAAATCGAAGATCGCTGCGACCACATGGATGCCGCCATAGAGGACATTTTGTGACTTTTGAGACGACAACCAGCTGCAGGGCGCCTAATCAACCAGCAGCGACCCCACAGCAGCGGCACCTCCGGCGATCTGATTGCAGCCGAGGTTTCTTCCGGGATCATCGTATACTCGCCTGAATATCGGGGACATCAACAACGCAGTACTTGTAGACAGGCAGAAGTTCCAGAATATCGGAAATTGGTTCTGAAACTGTTGTCAGAGGTGTACACCGAACAGGAGTTGGCACAATTCAAAATTACGGGTGGGTAGTGCCACTCCTGTCGGTGGAGACAACGTTATCCAGAAGCGGAGCTTAGATGACGAGGTATAATACAACGCGATTGTCGCCCAAGGCGGAGAAAGAATTTCCCAGATCTACCAGCGGAAACAACAGAGAGGGCATGAGGACCGAGGTCAGAAACAAATGCAACAGAGTAAGGGAAGACTTTTTAATTGGCTCTAATTCTGTTCAAGGAAAATTTGACAAAGCAGCGACTTCATCTAACCATGTATTCGGAAAAACAAGGTGGTTATTTTTTTTGAGGGGCGGTGGGTTCTCGATACCATCGGATGGTTCACCTGTTTGAATCCTTTGTTACACACCACAAAAGGTTTGAACTGGTTAACCATCCGACTGCATGTACATGTATGTACGCCTAAATGGTCGTCTCTTTAGGCGTACATGAATTGGGAATATACCAGAACAGGTTTCTCAAGCCATCGAAGATGGAAGCAGCGTATTCTGTTCTCCGAGTTAGCTATACAAATTTGCCAGAGTTAAGACCAAAATAGAAGGACATTTTGAGTTCTTTGTTTACAACTAACAATGTTTTAGGAGTACTACCCAAAGGATATGGGAAGACTTTAGTTTTTATCATTGCCCCTTTGCTGCTTAAAGGCATTGGTTTGGTGGTGTCACCATTACAAGCGATATCTACAGGAATCAAAGCAATATAACTGTATCATCATTACTCTACTAAAAATGTGTATTTGCAAATCATGTTGTGATGTTGACACACAGGTCTACCTGCATGGACCGTATATCTAGAGATACCCTAATACATTGTATCATCAATTTCCATAACTCGTGTAAGTAGTGGTTGGATCACAAGCAATCCACCCCCTAAAAAGGGAAAATTAATTCCAATGCCCATTTTCATGTTTACATGAAATAGAGGACATAGAGGACATTTTAGGACTGAGACGACAACCAGCTGCAGGGCCCCTAATCAACTAGCAGCGGCCCCACAGCAGCGACACCTCCGGCGATCCGATTGCAGCCGAGGTTTCTTCCGGGATCATCGTATACTCGCCTGAATATCGGGGACATCAACAACGCAGTACTTGTAGACAGGCAGAAGTTCCAGAATATCGGAAATTGATTCTGAAACTGTTGTCAGAGGTGTACACCGAACAGGAGTTGGCACAATTCAAAATTACGGGTGGGTAGTGCCACTCCTGTCGGTGGAGACAACGTTATCCAGAAGCGGAGCTTAGATGACGAGGTATAATACAACGCGATTGTCGCCCAAGGCGGAGAAAGAATTTCCCAGATCTACCAGCGGAAACAACAGAGAGGGCATGCGGACCGAGATCAGAAACAAATGCAACAGAGTAAGGAAAGACTTTTAAAATGGCTCTAATTCTGTTCAAGGAAAATTTGACAAAGCAGCGACTTCATCTAACCATGTATTCGGGAAAACAAGGTGGTTTTTTGGGGGGTGGGGGGGGTGGGGGGGTGGTGGGTTCTCGATACCATCGGATGGTTCACCTGTTCGAATCCTTCGTTACACACCACAAAAGGTTTGAACTGGTTAACCATCCGACTGCATGTACATGTATGTACGCCTAAATGGTCGTCTCTTTAGGCGTACATGAATTGGGAATATACCAGAACAGGTTTCTCAAGCCATCGAAGATGGAAGCAGCGTATTCTGTTCTCCGAGTTAGCTATACAAATTTGCCAGAGTTAAGACCAAAATAGAAGGACATTTTGAGTTCTTTGTTTACAACTAACAATGTTTTAGGAGTACTACCCACAGGATATGGGAAGACTTTAGTTTTTATCCGGTTTCTTCCGGGATCATCGTATACTCTCCTGAATATCGGGGACATCAACAACGCAGTATTTGTAGACAAGCAGAAGTTCCAGAATATCGTTATCCGGAGGGAACTCACGGGGGTGAAATTGATTCTGAAACTGTTGTCAGAGGTGTACACCGAACAGGAGTTGGCACAGTTCAAAATTACGGGTGGGTAGTGCCACTCCAGTCGGTGGAGACAACGTTATCCAGAAGCGGAGCTTAGATGACGAGGTATAATACAACGCGATTGTCGCCCAAGGCGGAGAAAGAATTTCCCAGATCTACCAGCGGAAACAACAGAGAGGGCATGCGGACCGAGATCAGAAACAAATGCAACAGAGTAAGGAAAGACTTTTAAAATGGCTCTAATTCTGTTCAAGGAAAATTTGACAAAGCAGCGACTTCATCTAACCATGTATTCGGGAAAACAAGGTGGTTTTTTGGGGGGTGGGGGGGTGGTGGGTTCTCGATACCATCGGATGGTTCACCTGTTCGAATCCTTCGTTACACACCACAAAAGGTTTGAACTGGTTAACCATCCGACTGCATGTACATGTATGTACGCCTAAATGGTCGTCTCTTTAGGCGTACATGAATTGGGAATATACCAGAACAGGTTTCTCAAGCCATCGAAGATGGAAGCAGCGTATTCTGTTCTCCGAGTTAGCTATACAAATTTGCCAGAGTTAAGACCAAAATAGAAGGACATTTTGAGTTCTTTGTTTACAACTAACAATGTTTTAGGAGTACTACCCAAAGGATATGGGAAGACTTTAGTTTTTATCATTGCCCCTTTGCTGCTTAAAGGCATTGGTTTGGTGGTGTCACCATTACAAGCGATATCTACAGGAATCAAAGCAATATAACTGTATCATCATTACTCTACTAAAAATGTGTATTTGCAAATCATGTTGTGATGTTGACACACAGGTCTACCTGCATGGACCGTATATCTAGAGATACCCTAATACATTGTATCATCAATTTCCATAACTCGTGTAAGTAGTGGTTGGATCACAAGCAATCCACCCCCTAAAAAGGGAAAATTAATTCCAATGCCCATTTTCATGTTTACATGAAATAGAGGACATAGAGGACATTTTAGGACTGAGACGACAACCAGCTGCAGGGCCCCTAATCAACTAGCAGCGGCCCCACAGCAGCGACACCTCCGGCGATCCGATTGCAGCCGAGGTTTCTTCCGGGATCATCGTATACTCGCCTGAATATCGGGGACATCAACAACGCAGTACTTGTAGACAGGCAGAAGTTCCAGAATATCGGAAATTGATTCTGAAACTGTTGTCAGAGGTGTACACCGAACAGGAGTTGGCACAATTCAAAATTACGGGTGGGTAGTGCCACTCCTGTCGGTGGAGACAACGTTATCCAGAAGCGGAGCTTAGATGACGAGGTATAATACAACGCGATTGTCGCCCAAGGCGGAGAAAGAATTTCCCAGATCTACCAGCGGAAACAACAGAGAGGGCATGAGGACCGAGGTCAGAAACAAATGCAACAGAGTAAGGGAAGACTTTTTAATTGGCTCTAATTCTGTTCAAGGAAAATTTGACAAAGCAGCGACTTCATCTAACCATGTATTCGGAAAAACAAGGTGGTTATTTTTTTTGAGGGGCGGTGGGTTCTCGATACCATCGGATGGTTCACCTGTTTGAATCCTTTGTTACACACCACAAAAGGTTTGAACTGGTTAACCATCCGACTGCATGTATGTACGCCTAAATGGTCATGGAATGCGTTTCATTGACTCGATACGGTCAATGCAACACATTCCATGTCCCTTGCCTACATGAATTGGGAATATACCAGAACAGGTTTCTCAAGCCATCGAAGATGGAAGCAGCGTATTCTGTTCTCCGAGTTAGCTATACAAATTTGCCAGAGTTCTAAGACCAAAATAGAAGGACATTTTGAGTTCTTTGTTTACAACTAACAATGTTTTAGGAATACTACCCACAGGATATGGGAAGACTTTAGTTTTTATCATTGCCCCTTTGCTGATTAAAGGCATTGGTTTGGTGGTGTCACCATTACAAGCGATATCTACAGGAATCAAAGCAATATAACTGTATCATCATTACTCTACTAAAAATGTGTATTTACAAATCATGTTGTGATGTTCACACACAGGTCTACCTGCATGGACCGTATATCTAGAGATTCAATTTCCATAACTCATCTAAGTAGTGGTTGGATCACAAGCAATCCACCCCCTAATAAGGGAAAATTAATTCCAATGCCCAATTCATGTTTACTTTTAAGATATTGTAGCAAGCCAAAGTGATTTTATACATGTAGTTCTTCTTAATAATATTATTATCACAGGCCAATGCCATCACGGGGATGACTTCAAACGAATCGAAGACCGCTGTGACCACATGGATGCCGCCATAGAGGACATTTTGTGACTTTTCAGAACGACAACCAGCTGCAGGGCCCCTAATCAACCAGCAGCGGCCCCACAGCAGCGGCACCTCCGGCGATCCGATTGCAGCCTAGGTTTCTTCCGGGATCATCGTATACTCTCCTGAATATCGGGGACATCAACAACGCAGTATTTGTAGACAGGCAGAAGTTCCAGAATATCGTTAACCGGAGGGAACTCACGGGTGTGAAATTGGTTCTAAAACTGTTGTCAGAGGTGTACACCGAACAGGAGTTGGCACAGTTCAAAATTACGGGTGGGTAGTGCCACTCCTGTCGGTGGAGACAACGTTATCCAGAAGCAGAGCTTAGATGACGAGGTATAATACAATGCGATTGTCGCCCAAGGCGGAGAAAGAATTTCCCAGATCTACCAGCGGAAACAACAGAGAGGGCATGAGGACCGAGGTCAGAAACAAATGCAACAAGAGTAAGGAAGAAGTTGGAAAACCTGTGGGATGCAGAAACACCCCTCCATTGATAATGAGATGATGATTGGCATTGCTTGTGTCTTTTTTCTTTGTCTTTTTAAAGTTAATTTTGTCATATAACTTTTTTTATTTTGTTCATATTAATTTTGTTGCATGGTGGAAATAAAATGATGTTGAATCAGGTCAGGGTAGTCATTTACATATTTTGATAGACAAGATAATCCAGATGTAACATTCAAGGTTTATTTATACATAAAAATGACAATTTGCCATGTTTTATGTTTGAATCTAAAATGAAGGATGTGTGTGAAGTTCCAGCTTGGGGAAATAATTTGGTATGTAATAACATTTATTGTTGTTTCTCTCATTACAGATGAGAAGAGCAATTTGGCTTTCATGATGATGCCATTATTATTTGAAGAGCGAAATAGTAAAAAGAATCGTGGAAAGTGTACTACAACAGACACAATTTCTTCCTTCATTGATGCCCAATTGTTAAGTTTACTGAAAGGGGGATGTTCTGTGAGCCAGTACATTTAGTTGTGGCTTATGATCATAACAATTTCAAAAGAAATTTTGAAATTTAATTAGGATAAAAGGATGCTTCTATTCCATCACCCCAATTTAACCACCAATAACCACTAAATTTGAGTTTCAATTCATCACCAAAAGCTAGTGACCTAACAAAAGGTGGGGATACCGGAAGTTCACAAGGAATGTGTGCAAGGCAAGAGTATCCAAGCAAACAGTCACGCTACATGCCCATCTTGGCGCACCACAAAAGAAACCCATGCACTGCACAAGCATAATACTGTCTGTCATCACTATTAAGTTATTGCCATTTCTTTCTATTCAAGATCACCATCACTCGACCAGCAGTAACTAAAAAGTACTGGGTTATCATTTTCAATTCAATTCAATTTATTATAAAATAACATCGTGGCCAAAGGCCAAATTGCGCATTTTTTACAATATAAAAACATATAATAACATATGTTTCTATATGTAGGACATCACCACCAATAACCACTTTTGGCATTCGAAAAGCCCACTGATTCCTTTGCAAATCCCTAGCTCAAGAATATGGCATCAAAAACATGATGTGTATTTTGTTGTTTGAACAGTCTCCTTTTGCATATTATTGTAAGGCAAGTCAAACTGGCTCTCTACTGAATTGTTGTTTCAAATATAAACTTCAATTTCAAGATCTATATCATGAAAACAATTATAAAGTCATTGGGAATTTATTTTTGACCAGGATAGTTTTGTTTTTAATTAGGATCATTGAACCTTGCACATTATAGTGTAGTGGAAGGCGTTGTATGGTTGCAACTGCACATTGGAAAGTGTCGTTACCATTCTAACATGGTCATGATGGTTTTAAAGGGCTTTTTGTTACTTAATGTTTGTTCCTTGTATAATGAGCATTATGTTTTTCTATCGAATTATTGTTTATTAAATTCATATTTTGTTTTGTATGCAGGCTATCACAAACATGGCTATCACAAACATAACATAATATGTGAGTAAGATAGACGCTAAGAAAAGACCGCAACCTTTTATAGTTATTTTTGTGGTAGTGGAAAGACAAGACAAGCCATACGACAGCCATTTCTCCAAAAAGCAATTGATGTGTGTGTTATAAGGTGCATTTTGTATTGGACCTATCTTATCAGAGCATCAAGTCCACATGGAAGTTTGTCGAAACCATACCAACAAACAGGGGTGAGCCCCCAGATGTAGAAAAAACTCCAATGAAATGACTATGGGAGTCTACGGGCTAACTCCTTGACATCGTATCATTTATGCTAATTTACACCAATCAGCGCTCACCTCTTTCGGCAGCTAAGATGCGATTGGCTCGTGGCCATTCACATCTTAGCTGCCGAAAGAGGTGCGTGTCATGAAAATAGATATTCTTCCTCTTTCGTATTTTGTTTCAACCCTTCGCAGATGTGCGGTATTATTTATCTTCGTGTATTATTATTTGAGAGCGTTTCTGTTAATAAAAGTGGCCGAGCAAGGAATGGTGGCGAAACACAAGAAAGTTGTGTAGTTTTATCTTCATGTATCTTCAATTACTGTAAGCAAGTCAAATATTAGGTCTTACAATTAGTGGCAGCAGTGTTCGCACTAACTGAGTGAAAGTACATCAAATGACTGGGCAAACTGTCGAAAACTGTCGACTATGCAAACTGTCGAACTGTCGAACTGTCGAACTGTCGAAGTGGAGTAATGTGTGGTGTTCACCGATGAGATGAGAAGTTGCCTGCATCACATTGATGGCCCGAGACGTGTGTGGTGTCGAGTTGGAGAGCAACATGCAGAGTGCTGTGTTCAACCAGTTACAGCCTATGGTGGTGGGAGTGTCATGGTGTGGGGTGGTATAAGCCTTACCAGGAAAACACCACTTGTGCAGATTGCTGGCAACCTGACGGCTCAATGATATGTTAGTGTTATATAAGTGCTGCGTCTAGATCACGATAATGGAACGTATAATAGTCAATTATAATGTACTGTGAAACCACCAAATCGTGAGGAATTTAATTTCGCGAGAGATATTTGTTTCATATCACATCATTCTTATCACATGGTTGAAATCATAGGTCATGATATAATATAGCCCAATTGATGTCTAGACAACCAGATACATGTTGAGGCCTTTGGTATTGTTTAGCTATTGATCGGCGGTGAACATAAACAATTTACGACTATGGAAGGAGCGGATTTAAAAAGCTCGATCTAAGATCGAGCTAAGATCGATGAAAGATGGAAATTTTGAAATTTTTTAGGAATTTCTTTTAATACTGATTTGACACAAATGGTTGAACAGAACTATGATACATCACTTAAATTGATGAAGAAAAAAAGATTTTTAAGTTGGAAAAAAGTAATCTAACGGTTTTGGGGCGATTTGTAGTGGTAAAATCTTTGGTCCTACCCAAGTTAAGCTAAGTTATATTGCTCAAATGCTTCCAAACCCGAACAAAGATTTCATTAAAACGGTTAATGATGATGGAAAAATGGCATAAATGGCAAAGTCTCTGCACAGATTAACAGATAAGTTTCATTTATATTTCCTATTGGTGAGCGTGGAGATCGCTATTGATTATTCAAATGAGTTTGAATAGCGGGAAGGTTGAATGAGTAATCCTCATTGACAGAATTCGTTCTAGACAGACAACTAAATATGAGTTCTCTCGTGAGTGTACTGTTACTGTTAACGCATTTACGACTACTTTAACTTGGATTTGATATAGTTAATAATAGGAGTTAATAATAATAGGATGTCGAGATCTGATACAGAAAATCCAAGAGGATTTTCTAGCTGCGATATACCACCCTTGACAGCAGAGCAGGTTGCTCGTATCGTCAACACTGCTGTCGGTGGAGTTAAAGTTTATATTGATGATTAACTGGATAAACAAAAGCTTGAGAGTGACAAGGCGTTGGCTTCAACCAGCGAAAAAGCAGTCGAGAAGCTAAAAAAGGCTGCTCCGATTAACTTCAATTACAAAGAATCAAGGTGCAATTTGAATTTAATTCAGATTATATCAGCTACGCTTGAAAAGGTTAAGAGTAACGTCAACGAAGACGGCAGTGACGGTGAGATCAATAACCTCCTGGATAAAGCCATCGGAGATATCAACAAACGAAAGACGAGATTGTGACCTTGAATAAGCGTTTTATTTTTCATTATTCCCTACCACAGGTGGTTATGTATTCTGACGCAAGCAGTGTTGGATGTGGGGCCTGGACGGCAGACTGTGGTGGCCTGATTTTCTTGGAACACTACAGAGGAAGGTAAAAGCTCCACTTGGAGAGAGCTCAAAGGCTCAGCACTTGCTATAGAGGCTTTTGTACCAAAGATCTCGAACAAAGTAGTGAAATTTTTCACAGATAACAAAGGGGTTGTTGCAATCATCAACAAAGGTAGTATGAGAAGAGAGTTACAAGAATTGAGGGGGATATTTAAGCTGTGCAGATCTCGTAACATTGACCTCCAGGTTCAATGGGTACTCATTGAAGGTTTAAGGAGAACTTTGGCTAAACCTGTTTCACATAAGGAACTGATTACAACAGACATGCTTCATAAGATTGTATGCAAATTTTGGAAATGTGACAATTTAATGCATATTAGAATGTGTGCTATTTTTCTAATTTCATTCGCCGGATATTTTAGAAATGAGGAACTTATTCATTTAAGATGATGCGATGTTGAGCTGTCCTCTTCGCATGTAAAATTGTTCGTAAGTAAGAGCAAAACAGATCAATATAGAGAGGGTTCATGGGTGGTGATCGCCTCGACTGGTAAAAAATGATACATGTCCAGTCACTAATGTTACATAGATATCTTTCTTTAGCTCGTTTGGAAGACCTGAACTCTGATGATTTTTTTATTCAAGCCATTATTATTCCGTAAGTCGGTCAATGCTTATTATGCCCCCAAGAGGGAGCAACTTTCATACAACCGTTGCAGGGAGATACTACATTTTGCCTTGCGCAAATAGGGCTGAACCCCAAGAATTTTGGGCTACATAGCCTCAGATCTGATGGAGCCTCTACTGTGGCTGCGTTGGGAGTACTAGATAGGTTGATAAAGAAGCAAGGGAGATGGAAAGCAGATGCATAAAGGACAGGTATATTAAAGAAAACCTTGGTAACGGGTTGAAAGTATCTGGTAATTTGGGTTTATAAATATGCCTTGGTATTTGATCACCATTTTTCTTGAGGATGCTCTGGTAAGCAGAAAATGGACATTGTTTGATTTGATATTTGATAATCCTTATACCACAGGATGTAAGACTGTTCTTGAAGATTGTGGTAGTAAATTTGAGAATAATAACGTGGATTTTTCCATTATGCATATATTAATAAATAATATTCAGTAAGATGATATTGTATTGCGCTCGTTGATTTATTTTCATCTTTAGTCAATTTATGCTCAGTTAGAGATGTTATAATTGTTTTGACTTGACCCGTTCTTTATTTTGACATGGGGTCGAGGCTGTTAGCCAGCCTCCGAAAATCCATGCACCCCATGTGTGTTTTAACATGTTTCTATTTCAGATAGGATCGAATTATGAAATAATGCGTCCCATACGAGAATACTGCTTCAGTGGTGTTTCGACACCTAATATCCCTGGTTGCATGCCATATCGCAGGAGTAGCGAATGTCTTAGCAGACAACCTATCCAGGAATCGAGCGGTCAGGAACCCCTCACTCAACCACGAGGTAGCGCAACAGATCTTCAGGGTGATAGCCCACCCGGACATAGAACTGTTTGCAACCAACGCCAACAAGAAGACCTAGAAGTACTGTTCATGGTACAGGGAGTCCCAGGCTCACACGGCGGACACCTTTTCAATCTCTTGGGAAGGCCTCATAGTGTACGCCTTCCCTCCTCGGCCACTCATTCACAGATTGCTCCAAAAGATCGAGAGGATGAGATGTCAAGTGATCCTCGTGGCACCCTTCTGGCCCAGCCAGCTGTGGTTTCGCCCTCTAGTGGACCTACTGATGGGTCCAGCAAGGCTTCTGCTTATCAGACAAGACCATGTCCTGTGTCACAGGGGCGAAGAGTCGCCCGGGCACAGAGTTCCTGCGGTTGACTGCATGGCCATTGTCCTGCGACGTTACCGTGAGATAGGTTTTTCACAAGACGCTGCCGGCCTGGCAGCCTTCAGCCACAGGCCTATGACAAACTGCACTTACTCCAATCGCCTTGGAGTGTACTTTGCATGGTGTAATCAGAAGGACGCTGATCCACTGCGTGCCCCTGTGAACGTCATTGCTGATTTCCTTACGGATCGATTCCAGACTATGGGCTCCAGGCCAACACAGTCAGGAATTATAAATCCGCCATCCAGGCCGGACATCTAGGGTTCGCGGATGGATTCTATTTAGCTGAGGAAGAATCCATCCGCCAACTCTTGAACGGTATGTTCAATATCCGTTCCCGACATTGCTATTTGCTCCTCGGTCAGCGAAGATTGGTACTGGTGCCCGGTCAGGGCACTGAGATACTACCTTAAAAGAACTAAACCCCTCAGAGGGACACTGAGCAACTCTTCGTCACCAGCAGTTGTGAGCTCCACAGCTTTATTCAAAGGGCGCGACAGCCGAGGAGGTTTTTAATGCCGTCGCCTGGAAGATTGCCTCAATCTTTTCCATCACCTTCTTGCGGGACCTTCCGCCGGCAGACTCCACTAAATTTGCCAGAGTGGTGCGGTAAATTCAATTGTTATAAAACAGTGTTGTGTAGCTAAACATTTATAACCCACCTAAAGTGTGCACATTTGCTAACACAGTTCATTCACATAGGCCTATTTGGTGCTACACAGTAATGTTACTACCGCGCATTATGTCTAAAGCAAGAAGAGAGACTTGCAAGTTTCAGACAGGACAAATTTCTTACCCTTTCTGAGGAGGGATATTCAATTCGTGAAATTGCAGAGTGTCTTGGAATATCCAAGTCTACAGTCGGGTTCAATCTCAAGAGACAACATAAGGCTTTATGAAAAACAAACAGAGATGTGGATGCCAAGGGCCACCATGACAGACACTGAAGAGAGAAATCTGGTTATAAGATGCAAACGAGAACCTTTCAAGCCAGCTACTGAGCTTACACATGTGTATCTGTTGTCTGTCGATGCTTAGCCAAGAATGGTCTGTTGGCATACCGTCCCAGAAAAGGTTCCCTACTGAAGCCTCTACATCTAAGAGCCAGGATTTCTTTTGGCAAGAGTTAAGACCAAAACAGAAGGACATTTTGAGTTCTTTGTTTACAACTAACAATGTTTTAGGAGTACTACCCACAGGATATGGGAAGACTTTAGTTTTTATCATTGCCCCTTTGCTGCTTAAAGGCATTGGTTTGGTGGTGTCACCATTACAAGCGATATCTACAGGAATCAAATCATCTTGGAGATTTTTTGGGGGGTATCTGCTATAATTCTTCAACCAAATGCCTCCAACATAAAAGGTAAAAGTTGCAACAATTATCCATGCATAAGGTCAGGGGCAAGGTACTTTGTTAAGATTTACAACGATAGTAAACCGTATTCTACTATTAAGACCGCATTCTATGCAATGAAGTGGAAGTTTGATTGTAGTCCTGTGATACTACATAACCCCTGTAATTTAAATGTTCTGAAATTACTCATTGAAGGTTTAAGTAGAACTTTGGCTAAACCTATTTCACAGGAGCTGATTACAACAGACATGCTTCGTAAGATTGTATGCAAATTTGGGAAATGTGACAATATGCATATAAGAATGTGTTCTATTTTTCTAATTTCATTCGCCAGATTTTTTAGAAATTAGGAACTTTATTAATTTAAGATTATGCGATGTTGAGCTGTTCTCTTCGCATGTAATTTTTTTCGTAAGTAAGAGCAAAACAGATCAATATAGAGAGGGTTCATGGGTGGTGATCGCCTCGACTGGTAATGATACATGTCCAGTCACAATGTTACGTAGATATCTTTCTTTAGCTGGTTTGGAAGACCAACTCAGATGATTTTTTATTAAAGCCATTATTATTCCTTAAGTCGGTCAATGCTTATGCCCCGAAAAGATAATACATTTTACGACAAACTGCACTTACTCCAATCGCCTTGGATTGTACTTCGCATGGTGTAATCAGAAGACGCTGATCCACTGCGTGCCCCTGTGAACGTCATTGCTGATTTCCTTACGGATCGATTCTAGGCTGGGTTCCAGGCCAACAGTCAGGAATTATAAATCCGCCATCCAGGCCGTACATCTAGGGTTCGCGGATGGATCCTCTTTAGCCGAGGCAGAATCCATCCGCCAACTCTTGAACGGTATATATGTTCAATACTCGTCCCCCGCCACGTAAGCTTATATCGGCCTGGGACCTCAACACATTATTGAATTACCTGAAAGGACCTCCCTTTGAGCCCCTATTGTCAGCCTCCTTGGAGGACCTTACTCATAAGGTGGTGATCTTAGGTGGTGAGCTTCATGCCCTGGCAGTAGGCGAGCACTTAACGCTATCAAGAGCGGGAGCGACCTTGTACTTCAGGCCCTGTTTTCTTGTCAAGAACGAGAGACCTCCTTTATGGCTTCTCCCATCTTCCTACCCGGCCATTGCTATTTGCTCCTCGGTCAGCTTAGATCGGTACTGGTGCCCGGTCAGGGCACTGAGATACTACCTTAAGAGAACCAAACCTCTCAGAGGTTAATGGATGGTTAGACCCTACTGACAATTTCTTGGTAACAAAATTGAGGGAGGGCTCCCGGCATTTAAAAAGGCAACCCGATAGTAGATCTCCCATCACCATTCCTATTTTGAGACACATTTGTCAATCCTTGCGGTGAATTTGCTCCTCAGTGTTTAAAGCATCATTATTTCAAGCAGCCTTCCTTTTAGCTTTTTTTGGTTTTTTGAGAGTGGAGGAATTCACTGCTATTTCAAAAAATTGAGACTTATCACACATTTTGAACCTCAGGGATGTCACCATCAATGAGGATTTTATGGATGTAGTTATTAGGTTTTCAAAGACCGACCAAAGAGGGGAATCTGTTACTCTTCAATTCGAGCAAAGTAGCAGCGATGTTTTATGTCCTGTTAGAGCAATGACAGAATATTTAGGCGTCAGACCAGTTGTCGAGGGCCCCTTTTTATCCATTTCTGTACGTCCCCTCTCACTCGCAATTTGACAGCTTACTAAAGAAGGGCGTTAGTTCAATAGGTCTGGATTTAAGAATTTTTCTCCTCGCAGCTTTAGAATTGGAGCAGCTACAGCTGCTGCTGTTGGGGTATACCGGTAGATTCTATTAAGTCAATGGGACGGCGGCAGTCATCAGCTGTCATGCTATATATTAGGCCATATCGTATCAGCCACTCAAGCGCTTGGTCTGGTGATTTACAAGGGTTTATTATTGCCTATGTCAAAGATTAAAATAGGACCCTTTAGATGTCCTTTTATTTATCAATTATAGTATTATTCCCAATCCTCATCAGTTTCACATTTGCAATAATCTCTCAAGTAGATTATCATACCAAGCAAAGTCTAACAGATCGTATTTTGCCCCTACCCCCCATGGTACCAATCATAGCTCTCCCAGTCCCAATCAAAGGCAACCGCACTAACGTGTTAAAGCATCTGGCAACCCACATTTCTTCCTCTAAATTTCTTGCGCAGCATATCCAGACGTGTATTCGACTAAGTGGTAAGCCTGCCAAGTATTTGAGCCCTTAAGTAAGGCTCAGTTATCAATAATAACAAGCATAATGTTTAGCATATAGATCGTAGTTCATCTGTGATGTTTTGGTAAATTTCGTATTTTCAGAATACGACTTTTACGGCCCCTTTTTATCAATGTTTACGACTTGGTCGTTCCAAATTTTCAAACAAAATGGCGGCACTTGGTCGCCGAATTTGACACCTATCTAACGGGACTGTCGAATCATTCTTCTATTTGCTTCGGAGGGCGGTTATATTATGTTCTTGTATTATATATTATAATGTATATATATATATTTATATGACCTATGTGACTCCGATTTGTCCTATGAATGCATGCAACTGAATAAAGATATCCCGCATGTACTTTCGCCGCTTTGAGAAATTAAATAGTTAATTTTCACGCCGAGGAACGACTGACATTTTCTCATAATGTATTATTATTATTATACTGATTAAATTGATTCTTGATGACTCATTGTGTTCATTATTTATATCTCACTATACAGTTTCGACTGTCTATTCGATTTCGATTTCGCTTTGCTATTAGTTTACGCGTTCAATCACATCCGAAAACGCTATTCTGATTTACGTTTCCGTACAAAATTATTTAGAGTCTCGCAGTGCAGCTGAATCTCTGATATCGATCATTTCATTTTTCAACCGCGCTCGTTTTTCCAATATTTCCATCGCATTCGCTTGTTTAGTTCACTTGTAGTTTGGTTTAATTAATCAGGTTGTACATTTTATATCCCTCTACAACCTGATTTCCTTTTGTGTTATATCATTCTACCATGAAGTATTGCCGGTGCAAACTTCCCATACCAGAGGGGGACCTCCACTCATCATGTTATGTACATCGTAGATGTTCCAGAACTAATAGGTGTAAACTGGACTCAGATAAACCAGCCACCTATTGGGAGGAGATTGAGTCCTATTTGATACATTATATAGCAATGGTTTACCTTGTTCATTGTTATTCTAATCTCTTTCTATCAATTTTTATATCTCCCCGTTTTTCTTTGCTTGTTTTTTCAATAAACAATAAAACATTTTTGCACAGGTCGCACTTGGATTGTTGGCGATAGCATGGTTAGCTGGGCTGGCCATTACAATACTCAGTTTAAAGGTTGCGGTACTACTTTTTGGATGGGTGACCGAGGTGCCCAGCTGGTCAGAATGACAAATCTGGTAAAAACGCATGCAGGTACCAATGATTTGTTCTCTGCCCCCATTTTTGATCTGAGACAGCGTATTCTTGATATTGATATGTTACGCAATTTACTCATTTAAAGACTCATTTGTTCAATGAAGCGTACAAAACAGTATGTGTATAATACCCATGCTATTTATATCATTTTTGTGCTATTAATTACTTATATTACATGTTAACAAAAGCGCCATGATTGTCATTTCTGACGGATACCGGCGCTATAGAAATTACCATTATTATTATTATTATTATTACTACCAAGACCAGGATCATTTGGTCCGATATTTTGGAGAAGCGTTATTACCACAATGAGTCCAAGGCAGGGGTGGTAAATCTTGTGTTATCACACTTAACAAATATGCCCATAGGTAACGTGTGTGCGATCCATCACTACCAAGTTATACATACATCAGACAAGAGTCTGTACAGGTATGACAGCCTGCACATGTCCCCAAAATATGAGAGCGTGTGTGGTCTAGCGGGTAGATCGCAGGTCTCACAATACAAAGGTTGCGAGTTCGAGCCCCGCTACGGCCAACATGTTTGTATCCTTGGGCAAGGTGCTTAGTCTCAATTGCCTCGTGGTTCAGAAGTCACATAGAAATGGTGGTCTCGTGCATCGGAAGAGCAACATCCGAGCACATTAAAAGGTCACGGACTCCTTCGTAAAGAATGATCCCGGTCTGTGTCTGTACAGCATATTCCTAGGTTTCAGGAACGTTTGTAAAAGTAGGTTGAAGTTGGTGAAATGTGTCCGAATGGATACCCTACCGACATAACCAATACTGATACTGAACACAGTATTTAGGTACTCTCTCAAAATGGCCCTCACACACTTTAACGAGGCAGTAATCTTCACCACCCTTCCAGTCTAAAATCAGTATTAAAATTCACTTATTCCGGGGGGGGGGGGGGGGGGGGGGGGGGGGTAGGTCAAGTCCCCTCATAGACCCTTGTTTGGTAGTTTGCTATACACCTTTTGATTACCCAAGTCACATCATTATTTTTTGTCCATTTCACATTTGCTTTTCAGAGAACAATATACATTTGACAAAATTTACCTTAAATCCCTTGGAGGGGTTTGGCTTCACGTTCCCGCTTTCCAGGCTTTGTTAATAACAATGTTCGCCTCGTATGGCAAATTAGGTTCCCATAGAGCCATACTCTAGGGAGAAATTGGGACTAGCTCTTCCGCCGCCCAGGTTCTATCTTGTCCAATAGGCTCATGAATGTTTATTATGAATACCATTGCAGTGTGAAAAAGTATGCTCGGTTGATTAATTCAACAGGTAATACCTGGGAAGGTTTAGGCTAGTCAACCATCCAACTCCCTGGTTAAATTTAATTGTCCAATACTTTAAATTAAATTTGATGTCAATCAATGAAGTTTACAATTGTTTATTGGCGGACAACAATTGAACAGAATGACCAAATATGGTCGGGTTTACACAACACCCAATTCTATGTGTCGCTATGAACTGTAAAATTATAGACACAATAGAATGTGTGGAATTGTCCAAATCTTGAAGTACATTTAAAATGTGCTAATATGTGTCACTATAGTAATAAACAATAAAAGATTTAAAAAAATATGTGTCACTACAAAATTTAAATATGTGGACACAATTGAATAGCTTATTATACAAATGTTATGAATTACATTTGAAATATAAAATTTAATGTGCATACCTATCAACTCCTTTGTCAGGAATGAGGTTTGATTTAGTGATGATATTATTAAATGCACTTCTGGTATGTGCTAGCAGATAACGCTCCACATGACTCTTTGCATTTGCGTCTTGATCTTGTAACCCTGGTGTCTGGCAGCAATAATGACATTGAAAGGGGGAAACTTTCGATTGGTTTTGTGTGGATTTATTCAAACAAACTCGTATAGGATCTTGAAAAGTGCCACTTTTTCTGAAAATTTCATTTTGGGTAAATGTGACTATTTTGAGGAAAGTAATAATGACATCGAAAGGGGGAAACTTTCGATTGGTAGCCAAGTGTTTCAATCTCTCAAAACGTCCAATTGTATGTGGAGTTATGCGAACAAACGTGATCTAATTTTAGCTGGGGGGGGGGGGGGACTTACTTTTTTTTAAACCCTATAGAACGGTAGATCTATCAATAGTATATAATAATAATTATCATTTCAAAACCAGGTGTAGCTATATTATCCCCTGCTGAATTGTATCATTTCTCTCTTAGAAGCAGAGTTGGGGTAAATTTAAAAATCCTTTCTCAAACTACCACCAGTGAGGAGACATGCTCAACATGTCTAAAATCATACACTTCCAATAATCAGGGTCTAGGTTTATCTGCAGACATCATGGCTTTATACACTTAGCAACAAAAATTGTCCCAGTTACTATATTTTGTATTGTATAATACTCTCTTATTAATAAAAATTCATGTTTCCAAACAATACTTGCTCACATGCTTTCCAGAAATAGCAAAACAATTGCATCATCTCAAATCCTAATACAAAATTCCCATAGAGAACATCTCATGAATAATTCATTAGCTCATTATAGCCAGTATAACTCAATGGGGCATTTCTTGAACTACAAAGTGGCAGTATCACCTGAAGACTTATGGGTCATCTTATGAAATACCATAATATTTAGGGAGTAAATTCAATTGCTATAAAACAGTGTTGTGTAGCTGCACATTTAGAACCCACCTAAAGTGTGCACACTTGCTAACACAGTTCATTCACATAGGCCTATTTGGTGCTACACAGTAATTTTACTACTGCGCATTAGGTCTAAAGCAAGAAGAGAGAAAGGACAAATTTCTTACCCTTTCTGAGGAGGGATATTCAATTCGTGAAATTGCAGAGCGTCTTGACATATCCAAGTCTACAGTCGGGTTCAATCTCAAGAGACAACATGAGACGGGCTTTATGAAAAACAAACCGAGATGAGGATGCCAAGGGCGGCAGGGCCACCATGACAGACACTGAAGAGAGAAATCTGGTTATAAGATGCAAACGAGAACCTTTCCAGCTAGCGACTGAGCTTACACATGAAATGTCATCTGCTTCAGGGAAGAGCCACAGTGTATCCGTTGTCTGTCGATGCTTAGCCAAGAATTATCTGTTGGCATACCGTCCCAGAAAGGTCCCCTACTGAAGCCTCTACATCTAAGAGCCAGGATTTCTTTTGGCATGAGTCATTTGGATTGGGATGAAGCAGATTTGAGTAAGGTTCTGTGGTCGGATGAGCCGCTTTTGCTTCTTCCGTTGTGATGGAAAGGGTTATGTGAGAAGACTACAAAGCCAAGGCTTGAATCCCAGATTCATAAGACCAACCGTGAAACATCACGTAGGTTATGGTTAATGGTTCCGTGAATCAAGGTAAATATCTGGAAGTTTTACAGGAGAATATGTTGCCATCCGCCCATCGTCTGATTGGAGAGCATTTTGTCATTCAGCAAGATGTCATGTTGCAAAATCAGTAAAAGAGTTTTTGCCGACCCTACGCCAGAATCGTTGAAAGAATTTTGTGATTGAACCTTTGATGTCCTTGAGTGGCCTGCCCAATCTCCTGACCTCAGTCCCCTTGAGAATATCTGATCCGCAGTGGAAGATGACCTGAAGCGCAGTGGCATGCATCCAAAGAACAAAGAAGATCTGTTTAACAAAGTAAAGTACTCCTGGGAACACCTGAGCCAACAGTATATATATATATACAGTTAAGCCCACAATTATTCATACCCCTTGAAAAATATGTGTTTTTGCGTTTTTCTCATATCTATACCAGCTGGAGTGGTGGAACTTTTGCTTTACACTAAAGACAATTAGTTTGCAAGTACAAATCAATATATTTGGGCTCAACATTTTTTGCATAACAATAGAATTGAACAAGAATTGTGTTTTTATGCCTGTCCAAAATTATTCATACCCCATACCAAGTCTCAGGATTGAGGCCACTTTTTGTGATAATACACATGTATTTGACATTCCAAACATTCTTTATATTGTGTGATAGGCTTTTATATTGTTATGCAATTATTCCATACAATGTGGATGCATTACAAATGTGTCCTATTGAATGTACAGTGAGGGATATTATAGGACAACACTTTAGCTCTTTGACAGCATGGCGAAGGGGATCAAATAACTCAGTGAGGACCTTTTTTGTGCATTGTGAATGCTCACAAAGAGGGGAAAGGCTACAAAGCTATTTCGAAGCAATTTCAAGTGCCAAATTCCACCATAAAAAGCATAATTAGGAAGAACAAGACAGTTAAAATCAGTTAAAATCAGTTAAAAACCCTGAAGAATACGGTTGGAAGCCAACAGTGTCCCCTTGTTTGACAAGAAGAGTATGGTGAAAGGCCAACAACAACCCATATATCAACGTCAATGCTCTCCTGAACAACCTTGGTGAGTCTTGGACCAAGATATTAAGGCAGACACTCCAGCAGACATAGTACACAAGAGTTCCCCATGGACTCCGACCAAGAAAGACTCTACTCCTGAAAAGAGACAATGAGAAACTCATCTAGCATTTGCAAGAGCACTTCTGGACAAAGATCCAAGGTTTTGTTCTTCAGTGTTAGGGTTGCTTAAGATGCAAGACAAGTTTTTCTGTGTCTCTTTTAAGGAGTAGAGTCTTTCTTGGTCGGCCTCCATGGAGACCTCTCATGTGCCATATATGCTGGAGTGTCTGCCATGATATCTTGGTCCAATAATTGCCAGGGTTGTTCAGGAGAGCATTGATGGTGATCTGTGGATTGTTGTTGGCCTTTCGCAATACTTTTTTTGCCAAACAAGGGGACACCGCTGGCTTCCGACTGCATCCTTCAATGTTTTTTAGTGAGTTGAACGTCTTGTTCTTCCTAATTACGCTTTGTGTGGTGGATTCTTGCACTTGGAATTGTTTCGAAATAGCTCTGTAGCCTTTCCCCTCTTTGTGAGCATTCACAATATGCTCAAAAAAGTTATTTGATCTTCTTCGCCATGCTGTCAAAGAGCTAGAGTGTTGTCCTATAATATCCCTCACTGTACATTCAATAGGACACGTTTGTAATGCATCCACATTGTATGCACACATCATGGAATAATTACATAACAATATAAAAGCCTATCACACAATATAAAGAATGTTTGGAATGTCAAAAACATGTGTATTATCGCAAAAAGTGGCCTCAATCCTTAGACTTGGTATGGGGTATGAATAATTTTGGACAGGCAAAAAAACATAATTCTTGTTCAATTCTATTGTTATGCAAAAAATGTTGAGCCCAAATATATTGATTTGTACTTACAAACTAATTGTCTTTAGTGTAAAGCAAAAGTTCCACCACTCCAGCTGGTATAGATATGAGAAAAACGCAAAAAACTCATATTTTCCAAGGGGTATGAATAATTGTGGGCTTAACTGTATATATAGCCAAAGGATTACACATCCAGTACTGAGTCACCACTTGAAGACTAACCCCAATGAGATGCCCCCCTCATTACCCCTACCCAACAATCTCAATTACCTTCCTTTAAACCCCCAAAGTTATAAAAACACATAAAAACAAGAACATGGAAGAAAACAAAAGCAAACACAAATCACCAATATTGGTAACAAAGACACAAAGAAACAATAGAGGAAAAAAATGTACAAAACAAAACAGATTTCATAAAAATAAATAAACATACACTCAAATGATAAAAAAGACAATTGGAATACATTACAAAGATATGTCCCTACTAAAAATCCAATACAAATCAAAACCCATCTAACAAATAACCCTAAAGAGAGAAATACTCCTTTTGTCATGGTCGGATTCAAATTACCAAAAATGAACAAGCATTTGAAATAGAATAGTCCTCAAATAGTATGTCATAGGTATGCATAACTAATATGAATAACATTTGAGCAGTATTTACTAGTGGTCGACATCCCTATCCATACTAAAGCGCGATCCATTGTATAGGGTTTAGAAAAAACACCTATGTACACAATGCACATACCACTCAAAATATGCACAAAATCCCCAGCCCGAACAAATATGGCAAGCATGCAGGAACGGACATTCACTGAACAACATCTAATAGAGACAGACGTATAGGTCTGGCGTCTCAACTTCCAAACAATGTGGAATGAGGGTGCGTGGCATTGTAAAACCGTCCACTGGTCATACTGTAAATTTTGCGACGAGGCATAATTAAAAAGCACTGAGAGTATGGTATTCCAATGTGGTTTTGTCACCCAAGGGACTGTACGAGTCCAGAGATAACTTAATATATGTGCTGTCATGGCAGTACCTGTAGATTCCACCAGTTGGATCAGAGACTAACATTAAAGGCATATTATGTGATCTTTTTTAGAAAGTAGATTTCTTGCAGATTTACATTTCTGATCATAAATCGTACATACATTTCAAGTTACAGAGCGATATGATTCCTAATTACCTCAAAATCATGGTTTTAGACTAGAGTAAAATAAGTTGTCGGACATCCGACAGTTTATTTTCACTCTTAAACCATGATTTTTAAGTAATTAAGAAACGTATCGCCCTGTAACTTGGAATGTATGATTTATGATCAGAAATATAAATCTGCAAGAAAATCTGCTTTTCAATTTTTTTTTCGATGTTGAGGGCGTTACCTGGAAAAGATCACATGATACACCTTTTATTAGGAAGTCGAGACATTTCATTTGGATCCAATTACACCGTTTTTTTTGTTAAGCCGACTGACTGTTTGGTATCTTCAGTTTTGTTTGGTTCAACTTCTACATTTGGTTACGTATATCCCGGAGCAATTTTGGTAAATGCTACGTCACATGGGGTCAAAGTGTCAAAGTCCTGTTCACGATGGGTCAACCAAGGTCGTCATAAAATTATATATTGGAACTCTCAGTATAGCGTACACTCACGAATCATCGACAGATCTCCTGCTGTAAACATGGTATAAATAATTCTTCGCTTCAGTGCATTTTCTACTATGCGTTTACTACTACACTGTATAGCGTGAACCATTAATACAATTTCATAACAAGGCGACTACACAGGTGTGTTTTGTAAACAAAGATGAATACTACCGAACAACATTGTGGAACTGTCAACTTTTATATCAGGATATTAAATCAGTTATAAATCGCGAGTGCGTTCACACAAATAGGGTTGTGTAAATTAGTAAAAGTTTTCTAGAGATTATCGATCGAAAACTCCTTTGTTGACCAGAAGTGAGATATGGGGTTGGTTGCGTCATAATTACCCTTTCATCCAATCAGAGTTGATTTGCATTTTACCGCCCCTTTTGGTTTACGATCGCTCTGCCTCCCTTGGTAATTCGCTTTTTGGCACCATCCGAGTAGGTTCTAATTTCTAAAAAAGCGATCAGCGACACTTCCTGAGTTATTCAGGGTTTTTTTCAATTTTACCATGGGTCGCCAACGTGGTCGTCGGGGAGCTCGTGGGGCTAACAAGCGTTCAGCTAGCACAGCAGGGTTACCAGTTCCATCACAAGAAACAAGATCTCAAGCTCGGCATCTAGCAGTAGCTATGCAGAATCAGCCGTCAACGTCATCGTCAGGAGGGGCAAGTTTGGTAGATAATTCTAACTCTATCCAGAATGGCCAAAATTCCCGGCAAAATTCTCTCCAAGCTTTAAATTCTGCAAGTGCGAGTGCATCCATTTTAATTTTGAACAACCATATTGTTCAAAATTCCAGCGCACAGAATGCTCAACAACGTTCTGGTAATGTTCCAGCGAACTTTCATCGCCCGGCAGAGATAGTACATGATCGTAGTGATCCCGAACCAGAAATTCAGGTAGAACACTCACAACCACACGATCACAACAATCCAGTAATGGTTGCGTTGTTTCGTCAAACTCCGACGGGCAATCTAGCGGTCCGCAGGTCGTACAGAAACGGCCAATTCAATCAAATCCAGTTGGAGAAGTGGTCAGAGGAGGCGGTGAAAACTCTTTGAATTTTCAGCATGGCGGCCAAACCGCGGGAAATGGTTTCCAAAGAAGTGCCACGTCTACGAGTGCAGTTGCAACACCGTCGAATTCTGCAACTAGTTTGTCTGTTTTTTTATTATTATATGTATTCTGTTTAATGACTTATAGTCGTCAAGTCGCGATCAATTAACGTAACAAAATTTCTTTTGATTAATTTTCAAGGGTAAATATCCCCTTTGCTCTTTTTAATTTGTATCTGCTCAAGGTTTTAGTTCTCATTTATTTTATTTCCCTCTTTGGATATGGCAGACGAATTCGATTTCAAAACTCAAGATGTAGGTTTCGCGTCCGCTAGTTATTTACATGCTAGATGGCTGACTCTTGCGAGCGCAGAGTCAGTCGGTATTCTCTTGAGTGGCAAATAATTCTCCTGACCTCAATCTCTGACAGTTAACTTATAAGTTAACTTATAAATTAAAACACCTTGAGCGGTCCTTAAAATGGTTTCCATCATGATTTCATCTATTAAGTTTTGCAAAAAATATGATGTTATTGCTATGATGTGGAAAATTGCAGTCGTCAATTAGTTGTTTGAAATCAATTGTTTTGCAAATTCGCATGGTTCCAAATAGCTACCAATACCAAAGCAAAGTGTGTGGCATTTTTCTCTCTTATCGGTAAACAATGCGAGATCCATGGTATTTTATAATAGGTTATAAAAGGGTGTTTAAACTTAGTATTATATTAATATTATTATTGGGTAATAGTTGTTGCAAATACACTTGCATCAACATTCACTTCTGGACTTAAACAAATTTAGAAATTTTGATCAAAATTGACGTTTGGACTTTGAACATTTTTCAAGGTTATTTATTAAACAAAATTGTCTTTGAACGTGGCAAAATTTAGGCACACATTTTGATACCAATTCTGTCCAGACTTAACCAATTTGGAGAGTTATTTGGTTTCCAAAAACCAAATCCGATTGATAGCAAGGATATTTTTTAACAATCTTGACATTGTACATGGGTGTACTGGACATCAGCCATATTTTATTTGGGGTAACGGGACCAACACTGATATTTCTCGATCGATCAAATAGGTTTCGGGGTTTAAGTAGGCTGGAAAAATGCGTTCAAGATATAATGGGCTGTTGGTAACAAGCCGATGCTATATGGTGCCAAAATAGAAGCAATTCATATGAGCTCGCGATTTGTTAAAAAATCACCCTTCCACCCTTGAAAATTGGAGATTCTGGCATTGATCCATCTGTGTCAGCCTGTGATCTTCGCGTCATTTTTGATAGCAGACTTGATATGTAAAAGCATCTCAAAAGCGTCACAAGAGGTTGGCAACAAGAGACGCGTTACCTTCAGGTAGACCGAAAAATGCAAACACCGCCGATAATAACAATGTAAACATTGGGGAGCGCCAAACAAGGGCTCAAGCTCGAGCTATGGAGCAGTTAACAGAAACTGTGAATGTCGGCAACGACCGTATACAAGTTTTAGACAGAAATGCAACAAATCCTGGACCGATTGGGGGGGGGGGTGGTTCAATCTCCACTTTCCCGCGGAGTTCAATATATTCAAGATGTAATCCGGCCGATTGCCCCGCCCGCCATTGGTACGGGTAACGGCCAGAACAGTAACAATCCATCAACTTCAACTGTCGATATCCATGGTAACGCCAGCAGGCCAAGTGAGCTGAACCAGAATGTCGCACCAGGCAGTGTTAGCGCCCAAATTGGGCGAAAAATCAACCTGGCATCAGTAATCCGCAAGATGGCCGTCCCGGAGGTGTGAATTTGTCGAGGTAATGAAGTGGATAGAAGTACGGCTTCAACTTCAACAGCGAGAGATAGTGAGAGATATAACGTGTTAAATACAGTTCCGGGGAGGGACATAAACATTCCCAACGTGACCAGGCAGGCCAATCCAGCCGTAAATAACAATATGCCTGTGAATAACAATAATATGACATCGCAAAATGGCAGACCCGGAAGTGTACACATTGACAAGAGGCGCAGTTGGTGAGAACTTTTACGTAAATAATTTATTTCCCGTCATTTCTGAACACATTCCTAATATGTCTATGCCTATTATGTATTCAGTTCCAAACCCCCTCGTATCAATTTGCAGCCCGTTAGGCATTCATGTACCACATGCAATTAAGACTAAAATTATAAACAGTGAATACGTAGAATTTAGCAGGTTGGTTGAAGACCAGGAATCCTCATTTCCGGGATCAAATATGTCGGGGGAGGGAGTTGCACCTATCAGTGAATCAGGGTGGCCAGTTGGTTTGGGCAAATATTGGGAGGTCAAGGCGTCCCATTGTTTCTATTTACACTTGGACAAATGCTTTTTTGGTATTTTCCTCTGTTTATTTAGGAGCCCACCCTTCAGGTATACAAGAGCTTCTAAAGTATGTTAGTTTAGTCCGTACAGCCGCATCTAGGTTTATGAATTGGGGGTAGGACATACGATGAACAATTCAGGCTTCGTCAACAATCACAACCAGGGAGGTCATGGTCCATTATTGATGAAGAGTTGTGGACTCTCTGTGTTGCCTCCTCTCCTCTGCGTGTTCTGTAAAAACTAAATCATGCAGGGGGTGGCCAAAACAATTCGTTTCAGAGCCAAATCAAGCCTAATACAGGAGGGCAAAGAAAACATTTTGAGTAAAAAATCTCCAACGTCTGCCCCTGGTCCTGATGGACTGATGTATGGCTTCCTACGAAAATTACCTGCCACCCAACATATTCTGGCTACTCTGTTCACGAAACTCCTTACTACAGGTGATCCTCCAAGTGATTGGTCCACCAGCCTAGTGACTTTAATTCATAAAGCGGGTGAGAAAGAAGATCCGGCTAATTTCAGGATGATCTCATTAACTTCTTGTGTCTTTAAATTTTCCACCAAATAATATCAAACCGGATAGAAACTTATTATCTTATTTCAAACAGCCTACTTGATCCACTGACCCAAAAAGCATTTCTGAAAGGTATCAATGGGTGCATCAAGCACACACTAGTGATGAAAGAGTTGATTGCTCATGCAAAAGCAAATAAGTGCACTCTTCATGTCACATTCTTTGCCCTGGCGGATGCATTTGGGTCAGTGGAACATAACCCGATTGATAAAACTCTCCGTAGAAATAACATACCCAATCCAATTTGTGATCACGTTGAACGTCTCTATTCCAGGCTTAATGGGAGAATCAAGACGAAAGATTGGACCGCCGAACCGAGTTCAAACGCGGGGTATTCCAAGATGATCCCTTGAGTCCTATAATATTTTTGATGGTGTTCAATCCCATATTACAGCATCTTAAACTTAAAGAAAATAGTTTTGGGTATAACCTCAATGGATTGAAATATATTACACTTCCGTTTGCCAATGATTTTTGTTTAATGACCTCTGATAAACACAGGCACCAGAATCTTATGGACGAAATCTTCCATCTCGCGAGCTCAATGAAACTCGCCCTTAAGCCAACAAAGTGCAAATCCTTCTCAATCCGGAGTGGTGCACCTGCCGAAATCTCTTTTAAGATTGAGGAAAATACTCTCTACACTCTCAAGGTTGCCCCCGAGAAGTTTTTAGGCTGTCAGATTACATTTAAAGGGGAAAACTAAAGATACATATGATCTTTTTTTCTTTTCTTTTTTTGTATATAAAGAGCAAATGTGAACAATAGCCCAACAGACATTAACAACATTAATGAACTGAGTGATTACAAATCAAACGGGTAACTCTCAACAGAGAGCTCTGATGGGCCAATCAATTGGTTCACTGCAACTCAGAAAATAATCAAAAATACAAGTAAACACAATTGGGCGAGTAAAAAAGCCAATGAAAGTGGCGTGGGACAGGAATAGGATAAACACCGAAACATAGAGAATAACATCAAAAAATAAGATGAAAATAATATCTTGAGGTCATTGATACATCGAGAGAGCTTAGCCAACATACTCTGAAAAGTTGTAGAGAAAGTGTCTGTTAACACGACATTTAAACGATTGTAATCCTTCCTCTTGGATGATCTGATATCCACTAAGCTTTCAGAATATATTATGAACATCGATAGCTCTGCCATACGTGACGAATACAAGCTACGGATTTATGTGCAATACGTGGTTCCCTCGTTGAGATACCTTATGACCGTTCACGAGCTCACCGACACCCAGCTTGAACTTTTAGATCATATTCACACAAACGTTATTAAGTCTTATCTTGGTATAAAACCTAGAGGGCCCACCCCTGCCATTGTACATAGTCCACATGGTCTTGCTATCCCTAAAATATCTTATGTTTACCTTGAATCTCACTCCCTAGCCTACGCCAGGTGTATGATAAAGGCCGATGATCGTGTTCTCCATGCCATTCGTTCCAAAACGTCCAGAGAATGTATGTGGAAACGGAAGATGGCAAAAAATGGGATTGCCAAATGGAAGGAAAACTTTGATATTGTTACCAAATCCTGTGCCAGTGAATTTAATTCAAAATGGAAGAATGTTAATGAACAAATCAAAAGCCTCCTCACCACCCAGCGTACAGATTTCTGGAGAGAGTATATTCTCCCGCTTATTTAACCAGGGAATTTACTTGTTGAATAAAGATTGATTGAGTAAAATATTGCCAGTTCATCCACAGGATTTTGAATTACTGGGTATGAAGTTTCAGGATAATTATTACGTTGACAAGGCTTTACCCATGGGAGCCTCCTGTTCACCTTCGTTGTTTGAGAAGTTTTCTACTTTCATCGAATGGGTTATACAAGAAAAGTATCTGGCTCCGAGTACATTTCCCACTACATGGACGACTATATTCTGATAGGCGGTCAAGATGATTCAAAGATGTCTTGTAAACGATTGGTTACTTGTTTTGAGCAGGTGTGTCAGGAAGTTGGTGTCCCTCTCACACCCGAGAAATCAGTTGGTTAGTCAAAAAAAGTTAGTCTATTTAGGTCTCGAGATAGATTCATCAAATCAGCGTATTTCAGTGCCTATCTAAGGAGAAATTAGTCATTATCGAGCAGCAAAAGTTGAATAAAAACTTACAGAATGTTAAGATGTCTTTAAGTGAATTGCAATTATTAATCGGATTGTTATTTTTCATTTGCAAGGCAGTCTCGCCAGGCCGAGCATTTCTTTGGTGACTAATCGATATCACATTAGGTGGCATCAGATTAGACTATCTGTAGGGGCAAAAGCAGATCTCACAGAATGTGGTCCATTTTTCTGAAAGACTTCAACGGAGCGGCAATTTTCCCAGATCAGCAGTGGTTAGGTAAAGAAGATATACAGTCATCAAAAAAAGAAACTATACAGGTAATAAATCGTAAGACGTCTAGGTAGAAAATTTCTGCGCTGATGATCCTTGTCAAATTCTAGTTAAATGAAATCCCTTTGGTGGATCGCCTTTTGTAGGTATAATGAATTCCCTTTGGTGGATCACCCTTTGTAGGTATATCAATTTTAATTACATTAATTATATATGATTTGTGAATTGTACATTCTCCGGGGTATCTCACTCCTTCGGATGAGGGTTGATGGGAACTTTCCATCCCCAAAATGTGAAATTCAATAATTTATGTTGCACTTAAAAAGAAAAGTATGTAAAATAAATGCAACCTTTCGAGTCGCACAGAAACTTTGCTACACCTTGGCTTCCCTTGTCAACCTACTTATAGTGTCGGGTGGTAACCTACTTTTCGGCCTTGGGAAGTGCGATATTGCCAAGTTCAGAAATTACGGGAGCAAATGCCCTTGCAAAAAGTCTTCTGCTTGTTATTTCATTTCTCGAATGATAATAAAATCTATCTATGTCCACTATTGATGATGAGGTCATCTTTTACATGAAGGACAAGTCTACTCCACCGGAGGCCTACCACAAGGAGTGGGAGGAGGCCCTCTGTTTGACCAGGAGGAATTTGCTCACATTAGGAGACCAAATGTCCGTCCTCAATTCTCTGGCTATGGATTTCCAACCCCCTATCCAGGATGGGTCAACAGTCTGTCTACAAAGATCCTACGCTGCGGCCCGTCTATCTATGAACATGGCAGGCTCCTTCGCTCTTCCACCAGAGCTCACCCCAGAATCGAGTTTCTAAGATGCAAGAATGCTCTGACAGGCATTAAGAGCGGAGTGATTGGACCTCTGACTGGTCATGTTGTCCGAGTTACCCCCTGAGTAACCCCTGAGTAACCCGGTGAATCAGGCAGTATCTTCAAGTTTGTCTCGATCTATGGGAGGGAACTCGGTATCACACGCTTGAACTGGGACTATGATCATGAGCTCTTAGTACTGATAATGGAGTAAAGGCTAATAAAAATGTATCACAAACCACATCAGTTGGTTTAAGTTTTTTTGAAAGTGCTGCATTAGAACAAAATCTGCTCTAGACTGAAAACAAAATCCCCTGCATATTAATTGAAGCTATGATGAAACAGTTGCAAGATTTTCATATATCCGTTTCATGTACTGCCATTTTCGATTTATACATTGAACACTTGCGTGCTAACACGCAGCAACCTGCTGCTGCTAATGAGGCAGTTTTAGTAACGATGACATTCCCATCAAATTTCCAAAACAAACGACCGAGCAGGAATTTCAAATAATCACAAGTTGGGTATGTGTAGTTTAAATTCGTTATACTAAATATTATGATTCTGTGTTGAAAATACTGTTTTCTTATTGTATAATGCTTAGTTTCATGAATAGTACTGTTCTCCTTTAAAGCTTATTTGATCTTGAAATTATCAAGAATGTTATTGTTCATATCTGCATATTTTGATCTTTGTTGTGCTACAAGGTTTGAAACAGGTCCAATAGATTATGTATACTACCCCTGTATGCCCTATCATTGATCCATAAGCTTGTTCAGTAACCTAAAAGACAGGCTTTATAATATTGCTTTTTATATCTTAGAATAAACATAGACTCAATCAAATTGAATAAAGACATAGTACAAAGTACAATGAGAATGTAGCATTGTGATCAATTAAATACATATATCCACTCAATCATGATCATGGCGCTGTGTGGCTACCATAATAGCGCACAACAAATCAAACCATATTTCAGAACAGATTTATAACAAGAAGCTTGATTTTAGATGCAGTAGGAAAGCGAAGAACCCTGAGTGTGTATAAACACAAGCTTTGGCATTTTCACCTATTTGGTAATATACAAACATTGAAGGTGACATTTACTGTACATTAAAGTTTGCCAAATCCATTTTTGTTCAGACCTACCTTGACCTTTTTACCTTTTTTCTTGCACCTTAATCAGGAAATAATCCACTGTGTTGGTAATCTGCTCTTCTGCAGTGGAGATTTGGAGGAGACAGCAAGGCAACGCCACAGTCAGGTGGTCGATCTTCTTCCTATATCTAGATTATCTTACTTTTCCTTTGCCCAAATTATTGTCAGCAAGTTTGTAAAGTAAGGTGTTCAAAATTCATGAAATTAATTATCCAAATCATATCAGCTTAAAAAACTGATGTGACTGGCTTGGACTAGACACTGACATAATTGACACACCAGAAAAGTAAGAAAACCTATCTGTATGACAGTTCATTTTTATTGTGGCTACTCTGTAAACCATGTCACTTGAACTAAAATGGTTCCTGGTTCCATTTCGTGAATGGGAATACATGCAATAATAGATCACTAATTTTGTCTAAATGGAACTAGCAGGCAGCTATTATTTGATTACCTATACTGGACTTTACAGGTGACATAATCTACAGCATGATAAACCACATGCAGGCAAGGCCTTTAGTTGTGCATGGTAATATCAATTGACAAGATTTTTTCGTAATACCAAATTGTCATATCACCAATTCCAAAAAGGCCTTGCACACAGTATTCAAAACAGTGATATACACAAATAGGTCTGAAAACTAGCAATTTTAAGCAAGTACATTTTTATGTACTTATTTTGCTGACACTTGCCATTTTTCAAACTTATTCATGACTATCTTCCTGAACAATGATTCTTACCTGCTCAAATAAGGGATGTTGAGCCAAGTATCCTTTACTGACATCCTCTTCCATTACCTGTAAAGGCTGTAATACAATCAAAAGATAATCATCATACTTTGGAACAACTGTAGTAACATCCTGTATCCAGGACTCTGTTTCTTGGATACAATTTCATGATCTAAGTGGTTTCTTAACTGATGTTGCATTTTTAGGCACTAAATTTGAAACAAGATTCAATTAACTGTTTTTGAATACATCTCGAAGGAGACTCTATGAACCTATACAAAAAGCCATTTATAATTATGTTTGTGATACATAACAAAGTTGTTTGTTTCTTCCTCTTTGCTTTATCGCTAGCTTTATCCCTGGTTAACCTTATAGCAAATACCACCAAATACCACACAAAGTATGGATGGAATACAATATCAACCAAACGCTGATACCAAATGCTGTTCATGTATATCTCTATACATAATCATGGCATGGCAGGATATACTGGCAATGGGAAACTTGTTTTGCAAAATACTACTCGCATGTTATAGTGGTAAGGTGCCTGGGTTTTCACCATGGTGAACCAGGTTTAAATTCCCAGTAGGCTGGTCATTTGCCCCTTTATCATTTATCCATGTTGAATCAAATATCAATCTCAGGCTAAATAACTTCATAGGTTTGGATAATGGCCAACAAATTTCTTTAGCCATTATAGTTACACATTTTAAAATCAGTGTGGTCTGCCTTATGAAACAATTAGATATAACATTTGTAACTCACCTGGTGTAGAACGTATTTGTCTATGAATTCTGAGAGTGTTATCAGCTTCTGAGACCAGTCGTCTTCCGTATATTTGGATCCTATCTCAACAGGTACTGTCCGGCTGCCAGCAACTTGCTTCAAATAGTCCAAGCTGTCAAGATATTATAGATAAACTATGTTACATTCTACAATGGGGCAATACACCCACAAAGCCTAACCTAACAGTGTTGTGCATGCATGGCCATCTACAATTAGATATTCAGTGATCCTCATGACTACATTTAAACAACATTGAAAACTGCACTGCTTCACAAATTTTGAGCCACTAGATTTGAAATATATGCATAAGGCGACAGGAACCCCCCCCCCCCCCCCCCCCAACCGTTCTACGGGTGGACGGACCAAGTAGGGTCAGTTGGTTTTTTACCCAAAATGTCACCAAAGTCGGCCAAAATCAGGACATTGTGTAAAAATTTGTGATAAAAATGTTTCAATATTTTTTTTTTTAATTCTTGAAAAACTCGAGTGGGTCGGTGGGGCCCATAAAACAGGGGTGTTTTTTTCCTTGCCTAAAGCTTACAATTTGTCAAATATAATTAAGGGGTTAATATCACATGGTCCCTACATGCCATAATTGTCCTTTGTTAGAAGTGTCAGGAAGATGCACACCCCTGGCACCAACATTTGGAATTGAATTTTCCTTTATGAGATGTTAATGATAGAAATTCCTATGTGCAACAGTTTCCTCAAATTGCAATTAGGTGAATTAGTTCACTTTTTATCTATCTAAGAGTTCAAAACATACACTACAAATTATGACTATTATAGTCATCGGATTCAGCTTTCTTACCAACCTACCTCTACTTTATGCATGTCAAAGCTGGCGATGATCCACGACTCCTTATGCGACTATTATATTATGTTGGCAAAAAATTATTTGATTCAGCTTTGACTACCACTGTCACTGACTGCTCTGTCAAAACCTTGTATCTTCATACTTCCTTTCAACATGTATAAGGCTATATTAAAAAAATCTTGTCTCAAAGCTCCCGGGCGCGTTAGTTAATTGGTGCACGTTAGTTTCACATATTTTTCAGATTTTCATTGATCACATCATTTTAAATACAAAAAGTCACTTTTACAAGGATTTCAATATTTCATATTTATAAAAAAACATTAAAAAAAAAACCACTTTTTGCAGTAGGTTTTGAAAACTGTTTGAGACAAAAGATTTTTTTAATATAGCCTAATACTTCCTATGTATAATCTGTGGGCAGTCTTCTCTAAAACATGTTCAAGTGGCAAACACTCATCTATCAATACCTTGAAAGTGTTCTTATCCCTGATCATATATAAAGTAAGAACTTCCTATGCGTAACCATTGGGCAATTTTACTTTATACATGCTGAAGGGCCAGAAAAACATACATGTTTTGACAGAACAGTGACGATCATAACACATGGCATAAATTGCGAATATCACTTTTTTGGATATCTTACCATCACTTATTTGGATATCTTACCTCCACTCTCTGTGCGTCATAGCTGGCCAATGCTCCATGGCACCTTGTATGATCACTGGTTGTCTCTTTTCCATGTATTGAGTTTGGAAGGAAACAAGTGCTGGGCATGAAACTCTTGGAACAGTTTGGTCTGGATTTAGAACAGGTGCCTGATATTTCTTCTGTCTCTTACTGGATGGCTGGAAGGAATAAATTAAATTTAGGATAGATTCTTGAATAAGTTAATAAGAACCATGTAAATCAAGTCATTTCTTATGGAGTTATTTTAGACCATGTCACCTCTTGTTGATCAACAATGTTAAGTGCCCGGTTCCATTCCAAGCAAGGGGAACATGCATTGACTGTAGCATTGACTGCTGTGGTACAGATCCTGTTACAGATGACTAGTTTGGTTAAGTGTATGGTTTATGGACCTCCACCGCCCCCCCCCCCCCCCCCCCCCTTGAATGCGCATGCATACCGACCGGCAGGCAAGCTTTTGTTTGGCTCACCGGCAGGCAAACTTGTTTGCTTGTCTGCCGTGACGTTTCAGGTGACAAATGCCTATACAAGGAATGTAATGCTACTTTTACTTCAAGATGCACCAACACTACTAACCTCTGCAGAAATGTAATATAGATTAACAATTTTTCTTAACCCCATCTCCCCGTGCATGACAATTAAACTATCAGGGGAGGAAAGAGTTAATTCTTTTGGAGAAAATCGCTCTTCGCAGGCACTGGCAATCAAAAACCCGGGCTGCCGGCATGGGAGTCGGACACCTAGCTGATTGACACCATTTGATAACTGCCTGATTTGATAACTGCCTGATTGTGTATCACAAGATCACATCAAGCACATGGTACCAGCCGCTAGCAGTTGTAGCGATGTGTGGCTTTGAGTAAGGTTAGTGTTAGACTAACCTTTTGTATATTGTATTTGCTCGTCGAAGTTGATCCTTGGTTTGCTCCACACATTGATGTATTAACAATACCTTGCAATAGTGTTGCTAGTCTACTGAGGATGTTATCCAGTATTGGTGATCCCATAAGTAAACCCATGTCACATGCTTTAAGGGCAGCCTGTAAGAGAAAACAAGAAATTTAAATTTCATATCAAAATACAAGTATGATATAATATTAGTTTGATATAAACTGCTAAAAAAAAGTGCGAACATTTGTTGCGATATATTCTAATTGCGTTCCATATCAATGAAAAGCTGATGTGTTCCAATGTCGTAGCTAGTTTTGATGCTTCGCCACCTTCTTGAGAATATGGGGAGGGCTCATTTAAAATGGGCCAAATTCACCACTATTCGTGCTCAAAAGAAGTCATCTATTCAATGAAGTGTTACAGCTATACTATAAAAAAGCTTTTTAAAACCTTTAAAAGGACATTTTTTTAAGTTCTGTTCCTGATATTGATCCATGCATGTCTTCTGGAATATAATTTGAACAAATAACCATCATTTTAAGTTCCATTATTGATTACAGGGCTTTTCAAATATGTACAGGTGTGAGTGAGACAAAGTAGGGCTTCTGTCAAATGACATTTCAACAAAGTCGTACAAATGAGGACGACTTACTAGTGTTATAGTTACGTTCCGATGCCCTGTTTATCGCCTGTCTGATTCAGAATGTCATTAAAAGGAAATGGTCCATTATTTATTCCATTTTATGACATTATGGGTTACCAAATATGACATTGCCAATCAGGGCTGTCACTACGCTGGTCGGCGCCGACCAGCACAGACCTCGGCCGACCGGCACTCTAAAAAAATAATTTAAAAAAATATATATATATATATATATTTTTTTTTTAATTTCTTCTTTTACAATTTGTGGATAAAATCATTAAACTGCCTCATAAAACAAGAAATTATGTGGCAGGAACCCTCAAAGTGCATTAAAAAACCCTAAAAAGACATTAAGAAGGCCTCTGGATCCCATGCCATGATCCACTGCACGTTGGCGATGCATTATGACTTCCTGACCTCGTGCTTTTATCTGCTGATTTTTGAGTGTTTTTAAAAATTTAGCCGGCACTCAGATTAGTCACTCCAATGTTTCTATACTGCGTTTGAGCAATTGAAAACATAAATCTAAAAGCAAGATTCAAGAGTCAAATTTGTTATGGCAACAAAAAAAACCTGTTCTACGGGCGAATGGACCTTTCAGGTAGGGTTAGTCGGGCATAGATTGTTATGGTTGTTTGTCAAGAATTTGGTGACATTTTCAGCTATTTTCAAAATTTGTAAAACATTTTTAAAAATGCAAACATTTCCATATTTCTTTTAGTTATTATAATTTTTCAAACAAAATTCAAAACAATATTTTTATAAATATCTCAAATTCCAAATAAATAAATTTTGGTCGGTCAGACCCGTAAACCTGTTTGTTGCCTAAGCCTTTTAACATTCGGCATTATCCTCAAATAGGTCTTAAGAAATAGCAGACTCCCTAAGTTGCTGAAAAAACATAATGCGATACAAACATGTGCAATAATTATTTACCATGTAGTTTTACGGATGAACGCACAGTACTATACACAGAAAAAAAGTTATGTTGCACGGAGTGCTATTACTTAGACACCAATAACTACACTGATGAATTTATTTACTTTACATACTTATTATATACTTAATTCAACAAGGTTAAACTAAAATGAATTATGCGTCCGGAGGACATACAAGGAGATTTCTGTTGGGGGGAAATTGCGTAGCAAAAAAGAGGGGTTTAGTAATTTTTTTGGGGGAAGAAGGTTAAATGTTCAAGAATTAGACCGATTTGTTTAGTAAATATTTGGCAATATGGTTCATTTTGATGCGACACGAAAAATGCAATATTGTACAAGTATTTGTTTTTTGATGTTTAGTTCATTTTTAGACTGTCATTTTGCCCAAAAAATCAGCCCCAATTACGTTTTGGCCTTTTTCTCAGTTTGGACCTCTGCCCAATTCCGTCTGATTTCGGTAGAACACGTCACAAATGTTGCAACTAAAATTTGGTCGAAATGTTTCAAATGATGAGTCCAAAATAATCTTCCGATGCGAAAAGGTCACAATCGTGTAGGCCCAATAATCTTGCATATATCACCCCAAAGTTCTGCAATGAACAATATTAAATAATATGGTATATTTCATGTATTTATGCGTCCGGACTAACCAGAGGACAGACATGGGAATTTCTGTTGGGGGAATAGTTGCGTGGCCAAAAAGAGGGGTATACAATAGCAGTATGTGGGTGTGTGTCTGTTTGAAGTTGTTTATTTTGGGGGTGGTGGGGGGACATGTGGGAATATGGTTATTTTTGTGGTGACAAACATGGGAGGGGGCGGCGTCAAAATGAGATTTCTTCTTTCAGTAAATATAACATGTGAAAAGAAATCAATGGGGACCTATTTGTTGGAGTAATGGTGGAAGCGCATTCAGAAAATTGAAGGCGATGCATGTTTCGTCTGTGAAGTTGGTGTTTCAGATAACCGTTATTGCCGGAATAAAGCTAATCTAAATATATACTGCGCTTTATTGTGTGAGTAGCGATCGAATGTGTTGACATTGTTTTTATCTTTCCCCGCCCAACCCATGCTATTAATATACGGAATAAATATAAAGCTAATCTAAACATATATTGCGCTTTATTCCGTTTGCAGCTATCAAATGGGCTTGACGTTATTTTAATCTTCCCCGTCCGACCCATGCTAATAAACGGAATAAATCGAATCTAAATATATCATAGCGCTTTATTCCGTAACCCTTGTTTGTACCTGCCCGGCCCATGCTAATAAAGGGAATAAAGCTAATCTTAATATATATTGCGCTTTATTCCGTGAGCTATCAAATGTGTTAACCTTTTTCGTGTGTTCCCCGCCCGACCCATGCTAATATACGAAATAAAGCTAGCAATACATTGCGTTTTATTCCGTCGTTTTATTCAATACCATCTATTTGTTGTCTATCCCCAGCCTGAACCTCCCTGTGACCTGGTACCACACTTACTTATACAGAATAAATGTAAAATATAAAAATATTACATTGCGTTTTATTCCGTAAATAGCATCAACATTTCCCACAGAATTTCCCACTTCCGCCACCACGCCCGCTCCAAACCCATGCTGGTTGCATGATTAATTTATTCAGTGAGGCGCATGGCTTAAAATGCTATTTACGGATAAAACGCAATACACCTACAACAGTTTATGATTACTTTTACTCCGTATGGTTTTATTCCGTATGATTGCATGAGCGTGGTACAGGCCCACGTGGACGAACGGGCTGTGTGCATTCTAAAACATGTGCAGATGTCTCTGGACACGGAGGCCATAATCTCGCACACGATTTTTATTTTAAAGTCTAGACCAGTTGAACATCTGGATTTGCCGAAGTCAATCACTCAAATTTGTTGTAACTTTCCTCTTCCTCATCTCGTTGCATAACGTGTCTGCTAACGCAGAGCTTGAGAATGAATCGGAAATTAAATAAAATAAGCACAGCGCAGCTATGTTAACTGCCTTTGAGATATGAACTATGCAATCATGACAATAGTGTATTGGTCGTCGTTGCTGCCCTATGCTATACTCGATGTGCATATATTTGAATTCATTGAGACTCATTACATAAGGGCATTAACAGTCGCCCAATTGGTTGGTGTCACTACGACGTGTGATTGGATTTATATCATTTGGGAGACTGGAATGATTATTATGCAACAAGATCAGAATGAATTTGTCAACTTTGGCTTTTACTTGACCAAAGTTTTATTTGGTAAAACAGTCATATATGCTAATGTTATGTGGGGGCAAAACAGATGGATGACAAAAAGGTTCGATAAATGATGTTGCACAAATCGTCTGACATGTCTATTGTCTTAAGTCTTAGCTTAGGCTGTGTTGGCTGCGGATTTGTTGGCCATTGCTTAATATGGAGATGTGCAAAATACCTGGCACTAGTTTATATGAATACATTTGCATTAAATAGGGATATATTCCAAAAATGGACAGGTGGAAAGTGCATGGTTACAAATACTATGAAGATGTACCGAATATGTGGCACTAGTTTATATGACTACATTTGCATAGGAATATATTACAAAATCGGACAGGTGAACAGGTGAATTGAGAAGGCAAGTAAGATTTTTGTTTTGTTTCTGAAATTCCTTTGGTTAAATTTAAATTTTATAAGGTTTCTTGGTAAGTATGGCGATTGTAAAATGTTCATACATCAACCAAACATTGCAAACAACGCTCCTCCACCAAATGCAGTTCCCGAGCAGTGCCTCCCGAAAATCCGGGCCCTGCTGCCGAGCATCGTCGTAGAGGTGGTTTTTACCGAAACAACCGTGATTTGTCGCCGGTGAATGTTTCATGGAGCTCCTTTGAAGACCCATGGACATACCACACATGTTTTTCGGCCGAGATTCCGAATCATGAAAACCAACAAGAATGTATATAAGTATAGTTTTTTCCCACGTACCGTATCAGATTGGAATGACCTCCACCCAAATGTTATAAATGCAGCCAGTACCGAGGGATTCAAAACAGCTGTTTCAAGTGTAGATTAGGGGTTTTTTCTCCATCTTTTGTGTCATTTCTTATTCTTGTTTATGTGTTAACTTAACTTGTGCCATTACATTGTTTCTCAATTAGATATTGCTTAAGGCAACATTATTGAGTATATAATAGATGTAGATGTATGGCTCCAGTGGCTACGCCATCAAGGGCTTCATGCCTGTGGGGAGCTGTGTCGGCTGCACCCAAGATCTAAAGCCATCGATAACTACATCTGGCGCTGCTCTGCCAACAGCAAGCACGAGACATATGTGCAACTCAACTCTTTCTTTTCCACGATGCATCACGCCATTCCGGATGTTTTAACTTTCATTAAGAATTTTTTGGATGGACACCTTCTCGCCAAATGTACGCAATTATCCAATATTCACAGTACTGCCAGGATGTGATGGTCCAGTATGTTTGGGAGGAGCAAATACAAAACCCAATAAAAACTTTCCGTAACAGTAGAAATAGACGAAAGTCTGTTTGGCAGAAAGCAGAAATACCACCATGGTCAGATCAAGTCAAAGGCGCATGTATGGGTGGTTGACCTGATCGAACGAGGAAGTGGCAGACTGGTTCTATACCCGGTGGACAACAGTGACAAGACCAATCTGATGACAATAATCACCAGACACGTCGAGCCTGGAACTCGCATATTTACAGATGGATGGGCTGATTACAGCGGCATTAAGGCTGCTGGGTATGAACATTTTAGCGTGGTGCATAAGGATGCCTACAAAGCGAAATTTGAGAATAACATCACTGGGGAAGTGGTAGAGTGTCATACCAACATGATTGAGGGGGCATGGCGACATTGCAAGTCTCACTTCACCCGGATCAGTGGGACAACCATTTCCAACTTTGAGGCTCATCTCAGCGAGATAATTTGGCGGAACCATCATCGCGGAGCTCCTGGTAGGATATATCAGGAATTCATCACACTCCTCCAGAACGTTTACTGGCTTAAACAACACCCAGGTTGACAGCGCCGAATCCCCTGTTTGACACATGGCGGGGAGACCTCGAAGATGGAGAAGAGATACAATTACACCCAATTTTCCACCAAGGTGCACCCGCTTTCGACGATGTGGCAGTCTCGCAGGATCACGACTACGCTGCCGCTGCTCCAGACATTCGTGAAACGCCAACGTCATCGGCTGAGAGTGAAATCAACGTGATCGCTGACACACTGGAGTCCCAACGTCCTCCAGCCCAACATGCAGCAGCAACGGTTTCACGTGTAAAATCGATTAGAGAATAATCTTTTACTTTTTAATATCGCACTGACATTTACGGTACTTTAATCACACTATTTTATCTTGTTGTCATAATTAGGTCTTTACCGCGTATCAATATCACGGCTTTAAGATTGGCAAGATTTTTAAATGTAATCATACCATCAATTGCTACGACGCTAAGCAGACGTGTTTTATTTCAGTCACACATCCTCTGTCTAAGATCAGCACTATTCCAAACAAGTTGAGCATTTTTGTATCGAGTTGATCAATTGTAATATCTCGAGGTAGAGATAGTTATATTCGTGAAGTGACTTAAATGTAAGGTCAAAAAAAATGGAGGCTGATGGATAGAATGGAGAAGATGTAATGTGACCGTTTCTTCGTCGACAAGTTTTCATAATTGTGTATGCCAAGAAATTGGTGAGTAGAGTATATAAATAACCATTGTAATTGTATGATGAATTATTTGTAAAGATGTATGACTTCTGTAATATTGCAGATAGAAAAATCTAAAGACAGGATACAATGCATTTAGCATTTTAAAGAAATGTTTTCAACATGCTCACAACATCACAATTATATTGTTATCATCAAATGTTCACTTCCGAAATGTATCAGATTGGATTGAAAGTCCAGTATGTATTGTGCATGAAATGGATTTAAAACTTTGTGTTATTATAGTTATTTTATCCGATGTTGATAAGACCTGCCTGCTTAAGTACACCCGAGTATGCAGGCGTGATAAATGTATATTGTGTATTTCCGTGTTCGTCCATGTGTATAAGTCTATGGGATTTTATTCGATATATTTGTCAATATTTTTATTTAATAGGCTTTCAACTTGGGCTGGAGTAACAACCATGATAACGGCAATTATCCAAGCAACCCGTCATCTGTTGTAGGAACAGGAATACGACATCTACTGTGTACAACTTGACTCGGCTATAATGAAAAAAAGAACAATCGGTATTCGCTATAGATATTCGCTCTGACGCTATACATCATCTTCATATATTGCCGTAGCGTACAACACATATCGCGATTCCTGACGAAATACATGTATGTTTGTATTATAATATCAATATTATTGTTGTCATGTGTGTATTATAAGAGATCCAAATTGATTGTTAATTACTAGTTCGCACTTAAATATTCTTGTGCGAGTCAAATCATTTAAGCGTAAACAATCATTGATTGTATTATTTGGTAGCTTTGTTTGGACACTTGATTAATAAAGAATTATTTAATGAAATCTAAATTATTCTGGTTTGCTTATAGCGATAAAGCCCAGCGCATTGATTTTTGGGATGCTCAAGTGGGTGTTTGCAACCCACTCTGCTATTCAGGTTTGGTGTTTACTGGCCCGCGAATTGCCTTTGTTCAGAGGTCAGTGTTGCTACTTTGCTGTTCTCACTGTGTCCCACTCTCTCTCATATTGCGTTTTGTCAGCATGCCATACGGATGTCTAAAAATGTTCCCACCCACCCACCCTGTATACATTGGGGGAGTTCATAGTTATGGGCTGGTTAAGTATTCGATATCGGGTTGGCACGAGATAGTTAGCACCTGGAGTCAATTACTATGTTTCTCTTTCTCTACATAGATAGAGTTTTTGAGTTTTACGCAGCCGGCTACTATCGTCTTGAATTCTTAATCTTGGGTAAGAAATTGTGTGGGTCGCCCTAGGTCAAGTTAAGGATGTTGTAGGCAGGTTGGTATACATTTGGGGCTACAACATCGCTGCCTGGTGTTAAATAAAGTCAATTCAGGTGTATTGGAAAAAATTCCCCTTTGCCAATTTTTCCGTTGGGAGGGATGGGTTTTTCGCGTTCGCTGCCTTGGAATTTTTGATACACATTTGATCTTATTTACTAAGAAGTTTAGTGCAAATAGATGCATGGTTAATATAGTGTTAAGGCACACCACAAAATGTTATAGAAGTATGGTGTTGAATTTGACAAATTGGTTAACCTTTTCAGATTGCCCTTCTGAGAGGCGGTTTTTTCTTGTCCTGATGCCGTCATATATAAATATATGTTTTTTCCAATCATTGTCTGACACAAATTGCAGTAAAGATTATATCCCTTAAATGGTCTGAAATTGGAATAATTACTGACTACGTGTACGTTGAACTCATAAGTGTCGTTAAGAACTCTAAAGAAAATAGACACGAGTTAACAACATAAATGCCTTAAAAGGTCATTTACTTCATAGTTACACGAGAGCCCAAAATATCATTGATATTAATAATTTTGTGGTTCAACAGCGCCAGAGAAGCTGGTAGCTTATTGTGTGTGAATTTATAATTTGTTTGGGCAAATAAAATGTCCCATTGGTATGCTGTCAATTGCACGCATCACCTACGCTTTGTGTCGCGTGCTCTCTTTTCTTTTGGCTTAGAGTCTGTAGGCAAACTAATTATATTTTAGATCAATTGTTTGGATTTGTGTCAAGAAGGAAGAAAAGCAACTTCCTCATTTGAAATAGTTAATTGAAATTCATATTTGCAATTGTTGCTTTTATGACATCTATTGTATTTGTTAATGTCATTTATGAATAGTAATGACATGTTCTATATTTGTAATTCTTCTAAATTATTGAAGAGTAATGCAGATGTCGTTGATATAATAACCTCTTTTGTTCCCAGTGTAGTGATCAATATAAATTTGCGACTACTTTAGGTATTTAACATTTTCATGCTACGCTTATCATAGGCCAACTCACAATTTGAGATACATGTATACAATAACTATATTCATGAATTTAGCATTCATTCATCTAGTTATTTACAAACACTAGTTTCAGCATATTACTACTATTCTCAAATCATCTGCTGAACCTAAGTTTGACTTTCCGTATTCATAGTTGTGTTAACCCTAACCCCCCTGAGTGCTAAAAAATGCTAATCCAAAGTCCCTCTCCAAACGCATGCGCTGTCGGTTTTCGATGACGTAGTCAACCGAGCCTATATAATGAGTGCAGTATACTGCACGAATGTGTAGCTGAGGGCCGTGGCTTAGTGGTTGGAAGGTGGGGCTGGAGAACGGAGGGTCCCCGGATCGAATCCCGGCAGGTTCCTGGCGATTTAGTTGTTTTTTCCTCGAAAATTGTGATCCCGGTCAAAAATCCTAAACCGGGGTTAGGGTTAAAAAAAGATATCAATTGATATACAGTGTATGGAGGTTAATGTTCATAATATTAAATGCTGTATGTATCAAGTATCAAGTATAAGAGTTATAAATAAACTAAATTTGTGGCATAAATAAGTTTTGATGTGCGATCCCTGGTGTTTTATAGGTTTCAATATTTAAGGGGGTTGAGTGAACCAAAACAGCTTCAATATAATATGAAATTGACAAACGGCATCGGATGAAAGTGACATGGATGATGATGAAGCAGGACCATCACGAGGACACCGACATGTCTTTATGCCTGAAGGGTACACCTTTATACCGCCCTTAGTTGATGCACTTGGTGATGAGGAAAACGCTGAGGAAAACGCAGGCGATGCCGACGTTGTGAGCAGTGACCATAGGTGACAGAAAGGAGGCGAAAAAGGAAAAACGGAAAGAAGGGGCAAAGGAAAGAAGAAAGGTCTGTTTCGGTTATTTCAGTATCCTGGGTCATCAAGTGACGATGACTTTGTTTAACTTTTATGAATTAAAAACAATTATGACTATGATTTGACAAACAAATCTTTGTCATTTAATTATGGTTTTACACACATTTGAACTAAACACTGGATTTTTGTAATACTTTACATTTTCAACAAAACAAGTTGGAATTTATTTTGATTCTACGGCGCCGCCAGGGTTCTCGTTACATTGCGTTTTCGCGTCTGGGGACGCAATATTTTTGCTGAAATTGCAGTACATTTTAAACTGGACTCTTTATTGCGTCCATCTGGAGGCAATCATTTTTAATTATGTGTCAAGATAATTTTGCATGTGTAAGCTTTACAAATATCAGTTTTCGTGACGATCCGAATCAAAGTATACTTGGTAATGAAATATTAAATGTTCTCGGTCTTCCTTGTACAACTCTCACACGTCTCGACCATCGTCCATAATTTCACCTCATCTACAAATGTTTTTGTCTTGTCCGTAGGTCCGTCGTTGAATGCATATATACATGTACATCGTCAATACAGTATTTATAAGGCCCATTTTCAAAAGAGACTAACAAGTGCGTATTGCGTAATTTCTTTTTCCGTTTAACCACTCCGTACCCATTTTCAAAGTCACAATTCGCAAATTACATTTTTGACTTGGACCCCATAATTTCTACTGACCCCATAATTTTGAGCATTGGTAGATTATGGGGTCCAGTGGACCCCATAATATTTTTACCTAACAAGAAGCCTGGGCGCCGCCATCATCATGCTCTCCATGTCATTATAATGGACACAATTTTGACAATCGGATTCCTTGGTTGCTATTTTGTATGCTATCTTGTACATATTGAACATTTTGATTTGTGTGATTACTGTCATAACTGTGTGTTTCCTATAATACCTAGTGCAACTTTGCTGTTGTTATGCTCGGTCATTGAAATCGTCATAATTTTAAAAGTATCCATTCTAATTTGTTGAATGAGGTATCAAACTGCGGAAAAGATATTTGCTCATTTAATGTATATCTCAGATTTTTGGTACCGATTATATATTTTGAATTAGCCAACCTCAAAGCACCTGGTCAGGGACTTTATGTGCTAGGTGTATATAAGGATGTCAACATTACCTCTCCAAATATTGAATACTCATTTAATAACCAACATAACGTTTACCAATACTGTGCTTAGTGTGCGTTCACCCGTCTCACAAACTATTGATTGAAATACGAAATTATACACGCACGTTTTGTATGACCACTTTTCAGCAACCTAGGGGATCTGATATTTTCTAAGACTTATTTGAGGATAATAATAATAATAATATTACCGTTCTTGTATAGCGCTTTCCACAATGCAAGCACAGTCCCAAAGCGCTTTTAAATCAATTATTATCGCTGCCAGTTTAGATATCAGAATCCTTTGGTCGCTACACTTAGGCGGCTACCAGTCGACAAGTGCACAAGCCTATCAGCACTACTTAGGATTTTGATATCCTAACAGCCAAATATCGCTTGGGTTGACGAAGCAATTGAGACTAAGTACCTTGCCCAAGGATACAAACATGTTGGCCTTAGCGGGGCTCGAACTCACAACCTTTGCATCGTGAGACCGGCGTCTTATCCACTAGACCACACACGCCTAACATTCTGTCTTACCTGTGCATGCTCTTGCTTTATCTTTTCCTCGCTGCATTCTCCATACAAGCCACAAAGACTTGCTGCTTTGATCAATGCTCCATAGCTGTACACACGTCTCCATTCAAGGCTCACATCCTTCCAGTTTCCAGTGTTGAGTTTCTCCCAGGTGAAATTCAATACCTCGTCTGATATATCTTTGGCCAGAGTGTATCTGTATGTGGTCAAAGAAGAAAAAAAGGTGATCAATATGTATTACCTTATTGTTAAAAGTTGCTTGCACTGCATAACATTTTTAATTAGTGGTTATTCTTCTTCAATGGAAGCCTGTAGAGGTTATTGTAGAATCACGTTCATACAGTGAGGAACTAAAGGGTTCAACAAAAGAAAGTATACCACTTTGTTTATGTCATTTTGAGAACTTTCAATTTGTTTTTGACCAAACAGGCTAAATAGGCATTTATATAAATCTTTTAGGCATAATTTGATACCAAATTTGCCCCCTAACAACAAAGATAAACCATGATTAGCACCATTTAAAGGAAAATATCCCATTTTCAAAAGTCGCATTTCCAATACACAGCACGAGAAGATTTGGTTAATCTGTCCATGTTCTCCCCATCCATAACATTCCTTTACATTCAAATCCTTCACCCATGCATCAGTTTACATTTGAATTAGCCCGCGCATTGAGGGATACGCGCGGTGATCAGTACGGGATAAATACGGCATATGTGTGTGTTAACAATTGGCCTTGCTTGATCTTTTACATCCCATAGACTATCCCTATGAAGACACTCTTAAAGGTTGAGGATGCACGATTTTAAGGTCAAACAAACTTGCTGGTAAGTATTCCTGAACCATTTTATATGGAGTGGGCCATTCTACTGAGCAGTTTGTCAACTAAATGAAAATCTCAAAACAAACCATTGGCCTTTTAACCCTAACACTCTTGAGTACTACAAATTACTATGATGCGGTGTGCTTGCGTCACCTGGCTCAGCAGTTTTTCGATGAATGGCCCCAGGGTATACAGGTTCCCCCATTGGCCTTTTAACCCTAACACTCTTGAGTACTACGAATTACTATGACGCGTTGTGCTTGTGTCACCTGGCTCGGCAGTTTTTCGATAAAATAATGGCCCAAGGGTATATACAGGGCGGAATATACTCCGCCATGTACGGTCCCCCTCCCCCACCCCCGGTGGCCTAGTGGTAGTTTCTGCCTCTGAACCCAGAGGTCTGAGGTTCGAGTCTTGAGGGAGTGGGGGCACGTTTTCCCCTCGCTATTTGGCCGCGATAACAATTCTTTGGAAAAGGTGTCTCGGGGGTTAGGGTTAAGGTTCTAACTCTTTTCTAAAGTCAGCTTTTCAGGAAGGACCTCAGTAAGTTTGTGAATGCTTACATTTTACAATGACAAACACTTCATGCCACACAACTGAGGCCACTTAGCGCTGAACAATAACATAGGTCAATCTATCACCCAAATGAACTGCACAATTTTGAACCGCGTACTTTGGGTACTAACACCGAGTTAAACTCCCGCGGAATTCGGACCGTCTGTCTTTATTGAGATTAATGTCTTGAAATACTCCTTATAATAGGACCCGTCTTGCAAACCAGTCTATGACATCTACAAGCAGAGCATTTTACAAATTCGTCGCTATTGAATATGAAATGTGTCAAAGTAGTGTCTACATTGATATGCCAAACAGTTGTCTATCCAGCGAAATTACCCAATTTTCGTGTATTTAGATAAATGAAGGTTTTAGCAACTATCATTCTTAAATTTGGTTATCATGCGCGATCGCATTCAATTTTAATTATGTCTCAGTGTTTGCGGACTGCAGGCTAAGTATATAAGGGTGGAAACTCTTTTTGACAGAAATGTTTTCCAACTTGGGAACTATGCAACTGTGTATTTCCGTATAAATGATAGTGTTAGAACAGGATTGGTATTTTAATTACATGCTTTTAACTTTTTATTTTATTACAGCTACGATAGACATTGTTCTCGGTAGCTCAGCGTTAGGCAAAAAAAAAAAAGTTGACTTGCCCTTTCCGACCGACCCTAATTTTCGGAAATCTAGGGTTGCTATTTTTTTTAATTTTTTTTTTTCAAAAAAAAAAAAAAGATTGAAAAAAAAAAATTAAAAAATTGAAAGCACATAACAATTAAGTAGTATCTGCTTGTTTAAAAATCAAAAAAAAAAAATCAAAATTTTTCTTTTTTTTAAAAAAAATCAAAAAAAATCTCTTTAAAACGTGTTTTTGTGCAGTAAATTTTCACAAGATTTCAACAACAACAACAACAACAAAAAAATCCGACCGTCCGACCCTGACTTTGACCCTGAAAGGGCAAGTCAACTTTTTTTTTTGGGGGGGGGGCCTTAGAGCGCTCACTTTGATATCAGGAGTACTCTGGTGATCACCGACTTTTTTCATACCTAATATATTTGCTTTACTAAGCTTTTTTTGTCTTTTATTTTATTTATTTTTGATCTGTTGGTTTTAATAAAGGGGTCAAAAAAAGTAAGTCCTCCCTAAAATTAGATTACTTTTGTTTACAATAACTTCACACAAAATTAGACGTTTCAAAAAGTTGAAACGATTATGAAAGGAGAAAACGCTTGGTTACAGAAAGTTTTACATTTTCAATATGTTTACTTTTTCCATAACAGTCACATTTCCCCCAAATGATGTTTTCAGGTTTACGATCGCCATCTTTAAAATTCTCTGAGCTAGCGTAACGAGAAGAAGAAAATTTACAAACATTGATCGAATATCTCATTAATATTCAAAATAGGGATGCAAATATGAGTAGACTCCCTTTATAAAAGAAACAAAATGCAAAGCCAAGGCATTAAGTAGGTGGTGGTAGGACATAATTAACAGCATTTGAATTGTATTCATACCTTGGATAATATATTATAGTTAACAACGCCGTTACGCCGACAATATTAAATCAGGTGACTTTACCCCAAAATATTACAATATTAATATTAAATAGTCACCTCGTCCTGCTTTTCAAAAAACGCAACAGTAAACTCACATTTAATTGCAAGGGGCCTAAGGGGTTAAAATAGCAACTGTCCTTGGGCCAGAAAAGGAGATTTCTTTTGGGGGGAAAATATGCGCTAACAAAAGCGGGGATTTGTAATTTTGAGGGAAGGGAAGAATTGAATGTGACGGGTTACGTAAAATCATTGATATTTGACACAATTTTTCATGCCCCGTTCCCATGTTAAATGTGTTAATTTTTCATTGAACGTTCGTGCCCCATCCTATGGAAAATTAGTACAATTAACATGGGAATGGGGTAGCTACAAAAACAAGCATTGACTTCCTACGTCATATTTGTTTCAAAACAAAAAATAAATTTACTGGTAGTTAAATTAAAGTTATCCTTACTTATAGAGCTATACTTAGGGATTATTTTGATACCATCGATGTTATTCTACGCTCACGAATTCTGGAGATTTTAGAGGTTTTTTAACGACTATATGATTACCTTTCTTCAATGCCGTCGAGTTTGCTTGGTCCTTGCTGCATCATGGGCTCCACACAACTCATCCAAAGGGATCCTGGGTACCGGGAATCAGCCAAAGAAAAAGGGGTCAATTCAGGGTCAATTAAACTAACCCTCAGTAGCCCTCTTACGTCGCTATCTTGCAGGCTATATTTGTACAGCTTTCGCTGCCGTACGGTAATATTGAAGACTTGGGGATGTAGATGTAGTCTAGGGTCAATGCGGAGAGTTCATATCAAATAGAGTTCTTCCGTTTGCACAGCGCATTAGTTCCCTGTCTAGTATTTACAGAAAATGAAAACTGCATACCCAGGACCCTAATTGTACATAATTTGTCGTATTGGGTGGTTTTAAATGTCAAATATGTTAGAACATTGTATAGTTTGGTAATAGACCATTTAAAATTGAGATCAGAAATCTTCGGAAAACAGGTCGCGTGCGTTCTTCGGAATCTCGCTAACACTAACAGCAGCCTGGTGCCAACAATTTGGAACCAGGCTGTTGTTAACAGTTGATCGCATTCATAGTATTGGTTGTCCCCCTAGTGATTTACTATATATGTTTACACACACGCGTACACCCATGAGTAAAACGTGGAACGAGACTATCGAAACTATTCGGAACCAATCGTAAATTACCGCAAATTGAGTTCATCTTTCTGCTGACGAGTTCTTCATTTCGCTGTGATTAGGGCCGATTTTATATCATTAATATTTCATTTTATGTAGTATTTATGGAGCTGAAAATTTATCTAGGATGCAATAATAGCACATAGCACATGTAAGTGTATTCAAATGTTCTAGAAATAGGCAAACTAGAAATGAAAATCGCAGACGTCCGAACATATGCTTTCATTTCATAGCTCTCATAAGGAGTCGTATCACGACGTATGAGAGCTATGAAACAGAGCTAGGAACGGCGCACCAAACAGCCTTTTATGATATAAAGGTTAAAATAGCAACTGTGCATGTTCGTTTTGGGGCCATTCGCGCCAGCAAAAGCGGGGATTTGCAGATTTTGAGAATAAGAGAGGGGGGGGGGGGGGAGAGAGAATAAACACGCTTACTACATGTTGCGGAAATGTTGCGGCATTTTGGTCCATTTTCATGTGACAAATCCAAAATGTAATAATGATTACATAGGAGTTTAGGTTTGGGGTTAAAGCTAGGGTTAGCCGCCTATATATTATGTGGGCTTGCTCTAGGTTAGGCCAAATAAAAACCACATGTTTCTCGTCCAGGTTTTTCAAAAAAAAGAGGATGAGGGGGCTTTTTATTTTTTATTTTTCAAAATGGCCACCGTTTGAGATTTCTGGCAATATATAGTGTTTTCCCTATTAAATGAAATGACAATTGAAAAAGAGACAATTGTTAGTCAAACAAGAACTTAACATATTTACAGGGATGTACTTTCGTGACATCCTGCGAGAATCCAAATGGATTCTCGCAAATGGATTCTCGCAGAATATTTTTGCGAGAATCCTTTTTACTGAATTTAAATTCCGCATTTTAAACATTTATTGTACTATTGTTAAGAACAATCATCATTTTAATTTCAACTTGAACAGTTTAGAGTCAAATACCAGTCATCTAAGGTCCTGTTTTGAACTTAGAAAAAAGTTCTAAGAAGAAAAAGGTTTAAAAAAAAGGTTTAAAAAAAGTTTTGTGTTTTTTTGTGAATAAAAAATAACAGATAAAAGGAGGCGGCCCCAAAAAAGGAAGCGGGCGGGGACGAGAAACATATGTGTTTTTTTATTTGGCCTTATGGCTTGTGATGTGTCGTTGCACAGCGTATAAACGGACCTTAAGGACCGTAAGACTGCCGTAACTTCTTTAAAAATATTCATTTAATCTTTATAAAAGTATAGTTTTCGGGCAGAATAGGGTTCAATGAGTCCAACCATGATAATAAAATTGACCATTTTGGAGAAAATTATAAAACACATTTTTTTACCCATTTTACAGGCTTTGCCGTTTGAAATTGGCAGGGGAGCTTTTAATCGCTCTCCTGAAGTGCTCTAGGAGAGCACTAGGAGAGCATTTTAAAAGCTCCCCCGGAATAATCGAGGAGAGCAATGACCAATGTGAAACGTCGGATGTCGCTGATCGGCTTTCCCTGATTATAGCGGTCGCTGTAGCCTCCATTTTTATTTTGGTTATCCCCCACTGAAAACAGTGCCGCATTTATTTATCGACCGGTCAACTGATGCTGCTTTGATACGTCAAAAATAAAAATAAATGTTACGCATTTTCATCACGAACTGTACGGTCAATTTATGCTGCTTGCACTTATCGACCGGTCAACTGATGCTGCTTTGATACGTCAAAAATAAAAAGAAATGTTACGCATTTTCATCACGAACTGTACGGTCAATTTATGCTGCTTGCACTTATCGACCGGTCAACTGATGCTGCTTTGATACGTCAAAAATAAAAAGAAATGTTACACATTTTCATCACGAACTGTACGGTCAATTTATGCTGCTTGCACATGGTTTTGGAATTAATGAGAGCCGCTGCTAATACAGTGACAACCGCGCCCAATTGTGCTCCTATCCTTGCCAGAATGAGATTCTACACTAGTACAGGGTGTGGTTGAATTTACGAGATTTCCAGGGGGAGATTTTTTTATAGCAACCACTGACAATATTTTATTTATTTACGTTTTTGGACTGTGTGTAAGGTATAGTAATAATATTGAGGATGGACAATTAAGGAGCGCGGACAATTAAGGAGCGCGATAAATCGCGCGACCAGAAATGGGTTAAGGAGCGCACTAGGCATGCGATCGCTCTCGCGCGCCTCAAACGGCAAAGCCTGATTTTAGGTTCTGCAAAGATAACTCAAAATATATTTTGTCAAATTTTGTCATACTAGTTTTATGATAATCCTGATAACATTTCCCAGGGTGCATTTGTTTTTGTTTTTTTGAATATCTTATTTATTTTTTGAGTTATAGACCAAAAAGTGCCAAAAAATATGATTTTTTTACCTACAAAATCATGTTAAAATCATAAGCATTGTGAATCATTCTAGGACACCCTGTATTGTATATCTTAACCCTAACCTAAGGTCACGAATTTTCTGCTTTGTAACTGTCGAATTCCGCGTTTTTCCGTTTTATAAATTTTGCATTTTTCTGTGATGTAATTTTCCCCAAGAAAGCTAAAAATGTACGATCTATAAAATCAAAATAAACACACTTTACAGAAAAACACATCATTTTAGATTTTTAGGCTTACCTTATTACTGTTTGTTTTGTTTTATTACGTATCGTTTTTTAATATTCATATTGTTTTTATTCAAGACTATTTATAAATTTTGTGTTTTGGACGTTTTTTGTGCATTTTTTTCCTTCTTTTCATCAAAATGTCGTTTTCTGCATTTAACATTAATTCTGCGATTTTCGCGGAAATTCTGCAATGCGGTAAACTTGTGACCTTACCCTAACCCCCACGAGTGCTAAAAAATGCTAATCCTAAGTCCTTCTCCAAATGCATGACGTAGTCAACCGAGCCTATATAGCGAGCGCAGTATACTGCGCGAATGTGTAGCTGAGGGCCGTGGCTTAGTGGTTTGGACGTGGGGCTTGAGAACGGAGGGTCCCCGGATCGAATCCCGGCAGGTTCCTGGAGATTTAGTTGGTGTTTTTTCCTCGAAAATTGTGATCCCGGTCAAAAACCCTAAACCGGGGTTAGGGTTATAAGAGACTACAAATGATGTGGCTTCCGATCAGCAAGTTAAGGTTCAACCCCAAACACATCTACCTACAAAAACAAGCATAGACATTCGGTGTCGTTTTTCTACTGTAGCGGGAATAGGCGATCCAAATTCAAGCAAGGCAGTATTTCTTTGAAATAGAAACATGTTGAGATAATTATGGCATGGCATACATTTATTATTTGAATATTAAAAATGGTATCTGAAGCAAAAGTAGACTTATTTTATTCAGAAAAATGAAAAATATTGATGAAAATATCCGACGCCGATTATGCTTTCATTCCATAGCTCTCAGATAGAGAGCTAAGATTCAGAGCTACCCAGCTACCACCCCCCCCCCCCCCCCTCCCCCGGTGACAAAAAGTTGAATGTGGCTTTCTATTGGAAAGAGGGGTAGGAAAGTCGTATACTAACACACGTAGCGAAAACGGGGCCGTTTGCATAAATTACATAAATTATTGTAATCATCGGAATGTGTCGGTGACCGGCGTTGAACGCGTTTAACAGTGTTTAACCAGGTTTAACGTAATATTTGGTCAGCATAGGTTTGAGGGCGTTGTGGATTTAAACAAACGACGGTGGCCACGCGAAACCTAAATGTTGAATACGTAATGAATAAGGTGAATAACACGTATCGCGAATGTTAATCTTATCATTTTGACAAATTCTGACATAATTAGAAGAATTGTCATCGTTAACCGGGCGATGACTGTTAAAAATAATTCAAAATAGTGCACTCCCGTTGACATATTGGGTCGTCTGAGAGACGCGTGGCCAGCGTCGTGTCGTCTGCTACAATCACGCCTGATCAGTATAGCGCCACCAGTTCTATGCTGCCCAAATTTTCATTTAAAAGTGGACCCGATCGGCAAGCTCACTGGCACACCCCTGATTGGGGCTTCAAAATAGTTTCATTTAAATTTACTCACCGCTTCATAGCTTCTAAAGATTTACCCTTTTTCCACAATGCTTTTTCAACTTTTATTTCAACCAATATTTTCACCACCTTTTTTGTCATCAATGACATTTATTCGCATTAACATAATTAAAAAGGTGTAGCACTTATAGTAGCCCATTTGACCTAAGAAGTCAATCAAAAATTACTTGTCTTCACAACACAAGATAATTTCAGTACATAACCACAAACACTACTTTACCTACTTACAGTTACTTTTATGTTGCAAGCATCCCAAAAAGCTTTTCCTTGCTAAATAAATATCACATTCCTCTTTCAAAAGTGTCCAAAATCAAAGCATGTTGCATTTCAAACCATACAAATGGCCACAGACAGGCCCTCACTTGATGCCTACAGGATGAATGTGGAAAATTCCCCAATTCACCTACTGATAAACAGCACCTGTTTTCATCCAAGAATGTTAAAAACAACTTCAAGTCACACACCTGTTTCTGAATAGAAAGTATTTCTGATTTGCATATTGCTGCCATGTGCTTATCTGCATGACAAATGGTGGTACACTGACAGCTGAGGCTTTTCCTATTATTTTAATGTTGCTCCAGTATTATGTCATGGTTGCTAATATACCAGCATATTAGCCCAAATGGTCTGATAAAATACTGTAGGGCCAGTGTTACCAAGGGATTTCTAGAGGTACAGTTTTGGAGCCCAATTTCTTAAGCAATTCTTTTTGCTATGATTTAAAACTCTTAAAAAAAAAGCTATTATTAATATTTATTTATTTATTTTATTACAAAATATTTAGGAATACTATCTGAAGATAGCACTGTTTGATAATTCTATGATATATTCAGCAATGCTATTAACTGAAGATAGCTTTGTTTGATACTCTACCGATCATTTAGGAATGCTGTCTACTGAAGATTATTTGGTAATTCCATAAAACAAATATTTAGGAATGTTATCTTAGCATTGTTTGATAATTCTATTACATATTCCGGAATGATATTTACTGAAGATAGCATTGTTTGATAATCTAACAAACATTTAGGAATGCTGTCTACTGAAGTTTTGCCTTGATTGATAATTCTATGAAATATTTAAGAATGCTGTCTACTGAATATAGCATTGTTTAATAGTTCTATGAAATATCCTGCAATGCTATTTACTGAAGATAGCATTGTTTGATAAACTACAACATATTTTGGAATGCTGTCTACTGAAGATAGCATTATTTGGTATTTTATGAAACATTCAGGAATGCCATCTACTGAGGATAGCATTGTTTCATAATTCTATGAAATATTTAGGAATGCTGTCTACTGAAGATAGCATTGTTTGATATTAAATTCTATGAAATCATCAGGAATGCTATTTACTAAAGATAGCATTGCTTGATAATCTACCAAACATTTAGGAATGCTGTCTACTGAAGATAGCCTTGTTTGATAATTCTATGAAATATTTAAGAATGCTGTCTACTGAAGATAGCATTGTATAATAATTCTATGAAATATCCAGCAATGCTATTTACTGAAGATAGCATTGTTTGATACTCTACCGAACATTTAGGAATGCTGTCTACTGAAGATAGCATTATTTGGTAATTCCATGAAACAAATATTTAGGAATGTTATCGTAGCAAGATAGCATTGTTTGATAATTCTATGACATATTCAGGAATGATATTTACTGAAGATAGCATTGTTTGATAATCTAACAAACATTTAGGAATGCTGTCTACTGAATATACAATGGTTTAATAATTCTACGAAATATCCAGCAATGCTATTTACTGAAGATAGCATTGTTTGATTATCTACAAAATATTTAGGAATGCTGTAGCATTATTTGGTATTTTATGAAACATTCAGGAATGCCATCTACTGAGGATAGCATTGTTTGATAATTCTATGAAATATTTAAGAATGCTGTCTACTGAATATAGCATTGTTTAATAGTTCTATAAATATCCTGCAATGCTATTTACTGAAGATAGCATTGTTTGATAAACTACAACATATTTTGGAATGCTGTCTACTGAAGATAGCATTATTTGGTATTTTATGAAACATTCAGGAATGCCATCTACTGAGGATAGCATTGTTTGATAATTCTATGAAATATTTAGGAATGCTGTCTACTGAAGATAGCATTGTTTGATATTAAATTCTATGAAATCATCAGGAATGCTATTTACTAAAGATAGCATTGCTTGATAATCTACCAAACATTTAGGAATGCTGTCTACTGAAGATAGCCTTGTTTGATAATTCTATGAAATATTTAAGAATGCTATTTACTGAAGATAGCATTGTTTGATAAACTACAACATATTTTGGAATGCTGTCTACTGAAGATAGCATTATTTGGTATTTTATGAAACATTCAGGAATGCCATCTACTGAGGATAGCATTGTTTGATAATTCTATGAAATATTTAGGAATGCTGTCTACTGAAGATAGCATTGTTTGATATTAAATTCTATGAAATCATCAGGAATGCTATTTACTGAAGATAGCATTGTTTGATAATCTAACAAACATTTAGGAATGCTGTCTACTGAATATACAATTGTTTAATAATTCTATGAAATATCCAGCAATGCTATTTACTGAAGATAGCATTGTTTGATTATCTACAAAATATCTAGGAATGCTGTAGCATTATTTGGTATTTTATGAAACATTCAGGAATGCCATCTACTGAGGATAGCATTGTTTGATAATTCTATGAAATATTTAAGAATGCTGTCTACTGAATATAGCATTGTTTAATAGTTCTATGAAATATCCTGCAATGCTATTTACTGAAGATAGCATTGTTTGATAAACTACAACATATTTTGGAATGCTGTCTACTGAAGATAGCATTATTTGGTATTTTATGAAACATTCAGGAATGCCATCTACTGAGGATAGCATTGTTTGATAATTCTATGAAATATTTAGGAATGCTGTCTACTGAAGATAGCATTGTTTGATATTAAATTCTATGAAATCATCAGGAATGCTATTTACTAAAGATAGCATTGCTTGATAATCTACCAAACCTTTAGGAATGCTGTCTACTGAAGATAGCCTTGTTTGATAATTCTATGAAATATTTAAGAATGCTGTCTACTGAAGATAGCATTGTTTAATAATTCTATGAAATATCCAGCAATGCTATTTACTGAAGATAGCATTGTTTGATACTCTACCAAACATTTAGGAATGCTGTCTACTGAAGATAGCCTTGTTTGATAATTCTATGAAATATTTAAGAATGCTATTTACTGAAGATAGCATTGTTTGATACTCTACCGAACATTTAGGAATGCTGTCTACTGAAGATAGCATTATTTGGTAATTCCATGAAACAAATATTTAGGAATGTTATCGTAGCAAGATAGCATTGTTTGATAATTCTATGACATATTCAGGAATGATATTTACTGAAGATAGCATTGTTTGATAATCTAACAAACATTTAGGAATGCTGTCTACTGAATATACAATTGTTTAATAATTCTATGAAATATCCAGCAATGCTATTTACTGAAGATAGCATTGTTGATTATCTACAAAATATTTAGGAATGCTGTAGCATTATTTGGTATTTTATGAAACACTAGCGGCGTACCCTCGCTACGCTCGGGTCCCCGCTAGATGGTTATGCCACATTACCTACCTCTGAAACCACATAAACCTCCTGGTTATACCACTACCTACCTCTGAAACTACATAAACCCCCTTAACCCTAACCCCCCTGAGTGCTAAAAAATGCTAATCCAAAGTCCCTCTCCAAACGCATGCGCCGTCGGTTTTCGATGACGTAGTCAACCGAGCCTATATAATGAGTGCAGTATACTGCACGAATGTGTAGCTGAGGGCCGTGGCTTAGTGTTAGGAAGGTGGGGCTCGAGAACGGAGGGTCCCCGGATCGAATCCCGGCAGGTTCCCGGAGATTTAGTTGGTGTTTTTTCCTCGAAAATTGTGATCCCGGTCAAAAATCCTAAACCGGGGTTAGGGTTATGGTAAAAAAAAAAAGTTTTTTTTTCGTGTTCTATTAACCCTAACCCCCCTGAGTGCTAAAAAATGCTAATCCAAAGTCCCTCTCCAAACGCATGCGCCGTCGGTTTTCGATGACGTAGTCAACCGAGCCTATATAATGAGTGCAGTATACTGCACGAATGTGTAGCTGAGGGCCGTGGCTTAGTGTTAGGAAGGTGGGGCTCGAGAACGGAGGGTCCCCGGATCGAATCCCGGCAGGTTCCCGGAGATTTAGTTGGTGTTTTTTCCTCGAAAATTGTGATCCCGGTCAAAAATCCTAAACCGGGGTTAGGGTTATTACATCACCCCCAAACCAGGTTTATTTATAACCATATCCCTTCTAAAGGCATTATAAACCCCCTACAACCCCCCACATTACCTACCTCTGAAACCACATAAACCTCCTGGTTATACCACTACCTACCTCTGAAACTACATAAACCCCCTTAATACATCACCCCCAATCAAGTTGATTTATAACCATATCCCTCCTAAACCATTTACCGTGTCTACTTTATTAACCCCTACCTCTCAAACCGCATCAAGTTAACCCTCGGTACTTTTAAAACCACCCCAACCCCCTACAATTGCCCACCCCCACTGCAACTACACCAACCAGGTGGATTTATAATCATAACCCTCCCTAACCATTTCCTGCGGCTACTTTATTAACTCTTAACCCTATCCTAAAACATTTCCCGTGGTTTTACCCCCACCGCCCCCTCCCTCCATATGCACACACCCAAACCAGTTTGATTTATAATCACAACAACCCTCCCTAAACCATTTCCCGTGGCTTTTTTTAACCCTCGGTCCCTTAGATTGTTTGGCTGCCAACTTAAAGTAAAGAAATCAGGTTGCTTCATTAACCCCCGCAAAACGCTACTTGTACCATTATAACCCTAGGCCTATCCTAAACCATTTCCCGTGGTTTTGCACCCCCCCCCCCCCCCCCGGTACTTACCCTACCAACACAGGCCTATAATAGCCATTTCCCGTGTGGCTTCTGCGCTGCATGTGCGTGTGCCGCGCGGCAGTCAGCCCTTGCGCAAACATGCACGCGACGCGTTACCACGGTAAGATTACGCTGTAGTACGCGCAACGCACAATGTTGTTCAATTCTAGTGGCATTTATGAGCCAAATCTGAGAGGTTTTTTGCTGTTTTTGGAGCCAATTGTTAACCAATTTCACTGAAATAAACTTTAACACCCTTCCCGTTATTTCCTCTATCTTTCATGCAAATTAGGCGCCACTTTGATCACAACTAACGGAGAAATAAGGATAACAAATAAACACACAAACAAACAAACACACAAACATACACCGTTTCCAGATTTATAGTAAGATTCAGGAATGCCATCTACTGAGGATAGCATTGTTTGATAATTCTATGAAATATTTAAGAATGCTGTCTACTGAAGATAGCATTGTTTAATAATTCTATGAAATATCCAGCAATGCTATTTACTGAAGATAGCATTGTTTGATACTCTACCGAACATTTAGGAATGCTGTCTACTGAAGATAGCATTATTTGGTAATTCCATGAAACAAATATTTAGGAATGTTATCGTAGCAAGATAGCATTGTTTGATAATTCTATGACATATTCAGGAATGATATTTACTGAAGATAGCATTGTTTGATATCTAACAAACATTTAGGAATGCTGTCTACTGAATATACAATGGTTTAATAATTCTATGAAATATCCAGCAATGCTATTTACTGAAGATAGCATTGTTTGATTATCTACAAAATATCTAGGAATGCTGTAGCATTATTTGGTATTTTATGAAACATTCAGGAATGCCATCTACTGAGGATAGCATTGTTTGATAATTCTATGAAATATTTAGGAATGCTGTCTACTGAAGATAGCATTGTTTGATATTAAATTCTATGAAATCATCAGGAATGCTATTTACTGAAGATAGCATTGTTTGATAATCTAACAAACATTTAGGAATGCTGTCTACTGAATATACAATTGTTTAATAATTCTATGAAATATCCAGCAATGCTATTTACTGAAGATAGCATTGTTTGATTATCTACAAAATATCTAGGAATGCTGTAGCATTATTTGGTATTTTATGAAACATTCAGGAATGCCATCTACTGAGGATAGCATTGTTTGATAATTCTATGAAATATTTAAGAATGCTGTCTACTGAATATAGCATTGTTTAATAGTTCTATGAAATATCCTGCAATGCTATTTACTGAAGATAGCATTGTTTGATAAACTACAACATATTTTGGAATGCTGTCTACTGAAGATAGCATTATTTGGTATTTTATGAAACATTCAGGAATGCCATCTACTGAGGATAGCATTGTTTGATAATTCTATGAAATATTTAGGAATGCTGTCTACTGAAGATAGCATTGTTTGATATTAAATTCTATGAAATCATCAGGAATGCTATTTACTAAAGATAGCATTGCTTGATAATCTACCAAACCTTTAGGAATGCTGTCTACTGAAGATAGCCTTGTTTGATAATTCTATGAAATATTTAAGAATGCTGTCTACTGAAGATAGCATTGTTTAATAATTCTATGAAATATCCAGCAATGCTATTTACTGAAGATAGCATTGTTTGATACTCTACCAAACATTTAGGAATGCTGTCTACTGAAGATAGCCTTGTTTGATAATTCTATGAAATATTTAAGAATGCTATTTACTGAAGATAGCATTGTTTGATACTCTACCAAACATTTAGGAATGCTGTCTACTGAAGATAGCATTATTTGGTAATTCCATGAAACAAATATTTAGGAATGTTATCGTAGCAAGATAGCATTGTTTGATAATTCTATGACATATTCAGGAATGATATTTACTGAAGATAGCATTGTTTGATATCTAACAAACATTTAGGAATGCTGTCTACTGAATATACAATGGTTTAATAATTCTATGAAATATCCAGCAATGCTATTTACTGAAGATAGCATTGTTTGATAACTATTTGGTATTTTTTGAAATAATCAGGAATGCTATTTACTAAAGATAGCATTGTTTGATAATCTACCAAACATTTAGGAATGCTGTCTACTGAAGATAGTCTTGTTTGATAATTCTATGAAATATTTAAGAATACTGTCTACTGAAAATAGCATTGTTTAATAGTTCTATAAAATATCCTGCAATGCTATTTACTGAAGATAGCATTGTTTGATTATCTAAAAAATATTTAGGAAAGCTGTCTACTGAAGATAGCTTTATTTGTTATTCTATGAAACATTCAGTAATGCCATCTACATAGGATAGCATTAGTTGTAAATTCTATGAAATATTAGGAATGCTGGCTACTGAAGATAGCATTGTTTGATAATCTACAAAATATTTTAGGAATGCTGTCTTAACTGAGGATAGCATTATTTGGTAATTCTATGAAATATTCAGGATTTCATAATTCTATGAAATATTCAGGAATGCTATTTACTGAAGATAGCAATGAAATATACCGAAATGTTATCCACTGAAGAGTGCATTATTTCGTAATTCTATGAAATATTTAGGAATGTTATCTTCTGAAGATAGCATTGTTTAATAATTCTATGATTCGTGCAATATTTTCCTAGCTCATGCAAAATATTCTTGTATCACACTCAAAGCCATCTAATATTATATAATGAATGGATTGAGATAACTTGTGCATGATTCTCCTTTGATTACTACTAAGAACACAACAGAATTATGAACAAATGCTGTCTTCAGTAGATTGCATTCCAGCATAATTCATAGAATTTCCACATAATGCTATTTTCAGTAAATGGTATTCCAAAATATTTAATAGATTATCGAACAATGCTATCTTCAGTAAAATAGCATTTCTGAATATGTCATAGAATTATCAAACAATGCTATCTTCAGTAGATAGCATTCCTAAATATTTTGTAGTTTATCAAACAATGCTATCTTCAGTAAATAGCATTTCTGAATATTTCATAGAATTATCAAACAATGCTATCTTCAGTAGATAGCATTCCTAAATATTTTGTAGATTATCAAACAATGCTATCTCGGATATTTCATAAAATTATCAATGCTATCTTCAGTAGATGGCATTCCTGAATATTTCATAGAATTATCATACAATGCTATATTTTATATTCCTGTATAGAAGTACTAAATGCTCTCTTCAGTAGATAGCATTTCTAAATCATTTGTAGATTATCGAACAATGCTATCTTAAGTTAGTATTTTATACGAGTGCAATGTATTCGTGTATCATATGAAAATAAGTCATTTAATATTATCATTATTATTTATAACAGACTGTTTTGATAAAAAATTAAATCAATTACCCCGGAGTGACATTAATCCCAGCGAGATTGAGACGCCGATCTCAAAATTGTACGGCCTTGCGCATAATCTGCGCACACACCCCCCACATGCATCTTTTCACCCACATTTCAAATATTCCTGCACACACATCCACACATTTTAAAGGTTGATTGCTAGCCCGATTTTCAACTTGATGTTTTCTATTTTACATAAAAGGTCATCCTTAAATTGTTACATTCAAAAGTTTGAGTTGCATAACTCCATTGGTTCTAATTTTACAAGCACAAGGTCACTCAAAATGTGCCCATTGAGAAGTACACAAACTTGCTGGTGGTTAACCACCTTTGGCAGTAATTCACAACATTTTAGCCTATAATTTCTAAATGGAACATTTCTGGCCCTTAAGATTTTAACAGACATAATGAGAAAAAATATGGGGATTCTTCTGATATCAAAAATCATAGCCAAAAAAAGTGATCGGACCATACACCTTTAAAAATCTCCTACATTTAACACAATTCCAATTAAAATGGTCTGCCCACTCTGGTTATAACCCTGAATCCAGGTGTTGGGCACATTAATACAATACTCTAGGGGTTAGTGACAAAGGGTGAGGCCCGCTACCCCAACATAGCCTAGAAGTGAGTAACAATGACCTTTTTTTAAATACCATCTTTTGCTTGAATTTCAGGGATAATGATACCTAAAACACCTCCTCTTTCCTAATTTTCCGGGAAATACTAACAACCGCTCTCTTTTTTCCGTTAAATTTGAGCGATCATAATAAGGCGGTGAAAAAAATTTCAGTGAGTGAATCTGATCTGGTCAACCCGCCTTCAATAAATAGTTCAATCACTATCCAATATATACATTCATTAATTCATATTAACTTTATTCAAAAATATACCCACATATTAATTGAATACAAACCTTGCCTGTAGGTAACTATCCACACATTCATGTAGTAGATGTAACGCACTGTGTGTGACACTCTCTGGGTTAATGATGTCCAAATGTAGCTCTGTTTTAGATTTGGGAAATATGAAGTGTACAAACACCGGCTTTGTGTCCATGTTCACTATGTTTCTGTCACCAAACACTCCTATAACAATATAGAAATATTAAACATTGAATATTATCCAATGAGAATGATATTTAGGAGATTCAAAATATATGTTGCTCTCAAAGAACTCCAAATTATGTAATTTGAAACTCAAAAGGAAAACAATAGGGAATTATTTGAATTTCAATGTTACCCCACTTTTCATTTCTTTTTCAGTAAATGCTGGTGAAATTGCCACAAAATTGTTTTGTCTTAGGCCTCGGACTTGGGTAAAGGGTAAATTGTCTGCCCAAACCACAAAATGAAAGTTGCTGAATACACCAACCCTGTGAGGCAGTTGCAATTTGTTGAAGAAAAACATTTCTCCTAAAAATAAAGAAAAAATCCTGCAGACAGCTTATTGTGTTTAGGTCAAGTTCCATATATACATTATCATTCATTATATAATTGCAGGGTAGTATGTTGTTGTCATTATACTTTTCCCAAAGTTACCCATCAAGTGTCAAAGTATCCCCATTCTACGGTACTGTACCCAGGGTTGTAGCTACGCCGGTTGGTGTAGCCAGCACACTCATGCTAGCCGACCAGCACTAAAAAAAGAACTTTTTTTTATGGATAGAATCATTAAACTGGCTCATAAAATAAGAAATTATGTGGCAGGAACCCTCAAAGTCAAAGTGCATTAAAAAACCACTAAAAACCATTGAGCAGGCCTCTGCACCCCATGCCGTGATCCACTGCACTTTGTTCGCTACACTTACTCTGTTCGCCGTCAGTAAAATTAGCCGGCACTCGATCTGACAGCTACAAGTTACAGTACCCTTTTTTTAGTCAATTTGTGACCCACCATTGATTGATTTTAACGGACCACGAATGTCTCAAATGATACATTCCACATTGATTATTCCCACTGTCAGTGTCATACATCATCATTGACTGAACTATGTAGTGTATTGCAATATGAAAAGTATAATTAAACATTTTTTTCAGATCATCTGCGTAAAAAACAACATGATTGAATTTGAAACAGAAATTGATGAATTTGATAAATCCAATCAATTCATTGATCTGAGGTATCAATTTGCTTAAAACCTTAGCAACTCACATCATTCTTTTTTAACATCTTAAATTTAAAAATATGAGACAAATAACTGAAGACTGAAGATGGAAATCACAGGTAAATCTTGACATGCAATCATGATATTAAATATCTCATTCTCAACATTTAAGATTTGATATTTTACATACCGTACCAGATAATGATAGTTTTAAGCTGAGACTAATATAAAATTAGTCTCAGCTTTTAAGAGTATATCTATAACCTCTGGTAAATTGCTTTTTTGAGGACTATAGGGCCTATAGCTGTTTAACTGTTTTGAACTTCACTCTGTATTCAAAGACTTTCGTCAGAGTATTTCTTTTTAGTCATCATATAATATGATACAGATACGACAAAGCTGACATTACTGGTCTCAAAGAGGATCTAAAAAAGTGGTCTACAAAAAACAAAAAAAATGATATTACCCCACAGACCACTGCAAATACCATGTTCAATGAATTCAAAAATGCCATTGAAACGGCCATGGATAAGTTCATTCCCTCTAAAATGATCACTAAGCGTAATAAATGCCCATGGCTAAATAAAGAAAGTCAAACGCCTACACAAGCGTAAACAATGGGCTTTCAATTCTCATAGACGTATCAACTCTAGCGAAAGCTATGAAAAATTCAATTCTATCAGAAAAGACACTACTAGAGAGACTAGAAAAGTATACAGAAAACACATTAAATCTGTGTGCTCGGAATCCTTGAAGAAATTCTACTCTTATATCAAAAGTCTCAATGTTGACGCGATTGGTATTCCAGCATTAAAAAAAGATGGAAGACTACACTCTGATAATAACGCTAAAGCCAGCATTCTGAATGAACAATTCAGCTCCGTTTTTACGCATGAAAATTCTCAACTGCCCTCAGAACCTGAAAATGCTTCATCATGAAATTGACACATGCCAGCTAGGACTACCAAACCCCACAAATACACACTAGGAGGTAACGAGCTAGCCGAAACCAAAAACCATCCTTACTTGGGAGTATGCATTAACAACAAACTAAACTGGAACCAGCACATACAGGAAATCACAGCAAAAGCAAACCGAACGCTGAATTCATTAAAAGAAACTTACATTCATGCAATAAATCTACGAAGAAGGTGGCTTACAAATCCCTGGTACGACCAAAGCTTGAGTACTCCGCAACCGTTTGGGACCCCTACACAAAGAAAAACACTGACAAGCTTGAATCAGTTCAAAAAAGGCCGGCACGTTTCATCACCAATGATTACAAGTCACGTACACCTGGTTGTGCTACCCAAATGGTCAAGGACCTCAAACTTGAACCACTTAACATCAGAAGAAAAACCAGACACCATGGCGGTATTTTACTTGCTTGCAAAAAAGACCTCATCATGACCCGCAAAGAAGAGTTTGAAGTGGGTGAGGAACTCATGTGGAACCAATTGGAACTACAGGGCCGCCGCTCACTTTTGATTGGTACGTGTTATAAACCTAGGCACGACGATAAGGACTCTGTCATAGCACTTGAGGAATCACTGAGTAAAATCAGCAACAAGTCAAAGGGATATAACATCATCGTGTCAGGAGACTTCAATCAGCCAAATGTTGACTGGGTGAATGGAGCTGTTATACCAAATCACACAGCATCTAAAGAGACGGCTGAAATGTTACTTCAAACCACAACAGAATTTGGATTAGACCAACATGTCAATAAACCAACGAGGAAGAAAAATATTTTGGATCTGATATTCTCAAATAACTCCAGCCTCATCAAAAAGGTGGAAGTGGAAGCTGGGATAAGTGACCACAGCATTGTCATTGCAGACTTGGATTTGAGAGCAAAATGGAAGAGAGTACCCAGACGCAGGTATTTTGTCCGACGCAAGGCCGATGTTGATCGTATTGGTAAGGATCTTGACGCTTTTAAAATCAAATACTTCAGTATGACTAATGCTTCCATTCAGGAGAAATGGGATGAACTTGAGACAACAATCAAATCAGTCATGAAAAAATATATTCCTCAAAAATCTGCAGCTAAGCCAAATAGCTTACCCTGGTTCAACAGAACCCACCATAGACTCAGACGCAAGAAGCAACGAGCTTTTAATAAGGCGAAGAAGACTCAAAAGGATGACGATTGGAGAAATTTTGTGTCATGCCAAAAAGTACTTCGGAGAGCACTGAACAGTTCTCAGCGTGACTTCGTCAACAACAAACTCACCACTGCCCTGAAGGAAAATGTGAAACAGTTTTGGTCCTATATTAAGAAACTGGGACAGGGAGAAACTGGAGTGTCCGACCTGAAAATTGACAATAAAATCGTCAGTGACGGGAAAGATAAGGCCGAAGCCCTGAACACCCAATTCGCAAGCGTCTTCACCAAGGAAGAAAAGGAAAAAATTCCATCTCTGGGAAACAATAACTTTCCAAATGTTCCTGATCTTATCATCTATGAAGAAGGAGTTCTGAAGCAACTGCAGGATCTAGCACCAAACAAGGCAGCAGGTCCAGATCAGATCCCCCCTTGGTTTCTCAAGATGTTTGCTGTAAACTTGGCGCCTATTCTCACAAACTTGTTCCAGGCTTCAATAGATCAGGGCTTACTCCCGCGGCAGTGGAGAGAAGCAAATATTTGTGGCGTTTTCAAGAAAGGTGATAAATCAGCTCCTGAAAACTACAGACCCGTCTCACTTACTAGCGTCATAAGTAAAGTTCTGGAACATATCATTCATTCTCATGTTATGAAACATCTGGAGCGGTTAAACATTTTGGTCGATTCCCAACATGGCTTCAGAGCAAAAAGATCAACGGAAACACAACTCATTCTTACCGTTGATGACATCGCTTCAGCATTGGACAATGGTAAATCCATTCACATGGCCATTTTGGATTTTTCGAAGGCCTTCGATAAAGTCCCGCATGAACGCCTTCTGGGCAAACTTCACTACTATGGTATCAGGGGCAACATACTAACCTGGATGAAAAACTTCCTGACAACCCGGATACAAAGAGTTGCATGTGAAGGCAACATATCATCTCCCAAGCAAGTCCTGTCTGGTGTGCCACAAGGTACCGTCCTAGGACCGTTGTTGTTCCTCCTTTACATAAATGACTTACCGGATAAACTTAATAGTGAAGTACGCCTTTTTGCTGATGACTGCTTAGTGTACAAAGCAATCTCCAATGAAGAAGACACAGATTCCCTCCAAGATGATCTGAAGACCCTTGAGTTATGGCAAGACACATGGAAAATGAGCTTCAATCCATCAAAGTGCTCCATTATGGAAATCTCCCACAAGAGAGAACCACCTCACCGGGATTACACATTCTGCGGGCAAATTCTCCATCAACCAAACTCACATCCATATTTGGGGGTCCTGCTGAACAACAGACTCAACTGGGAAGAACATGTGACAAATAACATAAACAAAGCAAACCGTACCCTTGGACTCTTGAGAAGAAACCTCTGGTTTTGTCCTAAGGAGGTCAAATCAACAGCCTATACTACGCTTGTCAGGCCAAAATTGGAATACGCCTGTTGTGCGTGGGACCCATACAAAAGAGGCTTAGTAAATAAATTGGAAAAGGTCCAGAGACGAGCGGCCCGCTTCTGCACAGGAAATTACAAGTGGGAAAGTAGTGTCACAACAATGTTGGAGGACTTGGGATGGGATACTCTGGAGAAACGCAGGGAACAAAGCAGATTGGGAATGATGTACAAAATCCAGAATGAACTTGTTGGGATAAACAAGGAAGCCGTTATCAAAATGTCATCGCCAGCTGGTGTAAAAACCAGGCAGCAAGGCAAAGCAGAAATACCGTACGCAAAAAAGGACGTCTACAAATACTCCTTCTTCCCCAGGACAATCAAAGCATGGAACGACTTGACAGACGCGACGACCACAGCCCCATCATACAACACCTTCAAGCATAGACTACTCCAAAACACAAACTAGCATGCCGCGCACACACAAGTTAGCGATTTGCGGATTTATAATCCTGCCCTGCTGACTAAATCTTCAGAAGGTTCAGAAGGTTCAGCATATTCCATCAAGCGAGACTCGGTCATCTGTCACTGCCCATTGACACAAGCGTCTAGCGAACGACAGTGGTAGCACGCCAATCAAATGCTTCAGCTATTGTGTGGGCTATTGTGTCTTCAACACAATAGATCCAGTGATCGATGCAATATCGACTTATTCCCAATCGACTTTTCCCCAATGCCGGCCCCAATGGAAGATTGATGATGATTCACCAAACGCACCACACACACGGCCGGCCGTCCAAAGCTCTGAATCGATCACCGATTCTGTTGCGCAGGCGCATAATTAACACTAGGTCCCTGGCTGTTTTGTGTCGTCAATTAATATATAGGGCTACAAATAAATAAGATAACCAGCAAAAATAACTTTTCGTAGTTTTTTGGCCTAGACTTAGATTAAAAAAATCTAAAATCTAAAAATGGACATTGGTAGACATTAATTACAAAACCTAGTAATAAGATTATTAAATTATGTTTTCTGGGCACAGTGCATCAGGAATCCAAATAAAATCAACCAATGTATAAAACTCATATTGTTAAGGTTTAATTCGGTTTGAAATAAGTTCAAACATTCACAGTATTGGTTCAGTATAAAATAAATGTTTAAGATAGATCATGAAAGTTGGGAAAGAATTCTGAAAAATCTGTTATGTAGCCTAAATGTCAAAATAAATAGCCGCGTGGAAAGTGTTAGACTTCTAATTTCGGAGTACCTGTGTGCTCGTGCAAAACGAAGATATATAGATAGATATCATGAAATAGATAGATATATAGATTGATTCACGCAATTATAAACCTGTCTCTATTAGATTGAACACTACAGATATCTATACTTTGTGAAAAACATTTTATTATGATAATAAATAACTAAGCTTAATTATGAGACGAATCAAATAAACACTGTTTTTGTGTCGGGACCTTTTTAATAAACAACCCAATCAGAACTTGATCACCCTTGCTACCTTGAAACTTTGGTTCGTTGTCCTGAAGGGTAGCAAATCTGTCATCTAAACTTTTAAAAACTTTAACAAAAAGGTTATGACTGCTGAAATACTAGAAAAAAAAGCAAAGAAATGTGTGGCCCAAAAAGAAAAGGGTATTTAAAGTCATAGATGTTTTATTAAACTAAAATCGAAAAGAAAACACAAGTTCGTTTTATTATTCAAAACACAAGTTCGTTTTCCTTGCTCCAAACCTAAACCGATTTATGGGCCATGATATCCACCCTGCCCTGAGCACTGAGAGTGGCAAAGTACGCCGCCAGTCGGGCCGCCAGTATATTGGAATTATCGATATTGCCGAGTGGATTGGTAAGTCGATATTTACAGCGATCTGGATCTATTGTGTTGAAACACACAATAGCTGAAGCATTTGATTGGCGTGCTACCACTGTCGTTCGCTAGACGCTTGTCCCATTGACAACCTCCTGCAGCCTGCCCAACGACAATCACGACATTCCCACTCTCTGGCTTACTCCACAATATCCACATATAAGGACTGCTATAAAAACTCTTTTATACCACGTACCATCCATAACAGACTGGAACTCCAATCTAAACTCGAGTGAATCTTTCAAGAAATCAGTAACAACGCACCTACAACAAGCTCAAGAAAAGCAAGACTATAAACACAGCAACACTACATGCGCAAATCATATCCTGACCGGATGACTCCACATGGAGTGTTGGCCAGTACAACCATCAAGTATCAAGTATCAAGTATCGTGAACATTTAAATTTAAACGAAAATTTAAAAGTTTAAAAAGTTAAAAAAGTATCACTTTTTTGGCAAAAACATGAGGGTTCGTATTGCATAAGGAACAGTATTTAATCTACATGATCTCCGTACCTTTATTTAGATAGAACCATAAATCCTCTAGGATCTTGATGATGTAAATCGTGACAAATTTGACATATCTTTCCAATTCGCGTGCGATTTTTTATAAACAAACGCAGCAAATTGCTCTACGCAATGCGCATGTGTAAAAACAGTCCGTAACCAACAATTTAAAATGATGGCGCTATTCCAACCAATATAAATGCTGTTAACGAGTACTGGAACTCCAGACTCAGAGAAGGAGCACGATCAAAGACCACTCTGAAACTTATAAATTGGGAATGCACGCAGGGCATGAAACCACACAACTTATGGTCCACTGTCACTTCAAATACCAGGGATGTCCAGAGGGCCGGTGTGAAGGCACGCCTCCTGACAGGGACTTACACCCTCCAAGCAAGCAAGGCCAAGTATTATCCAGGAACAGACGGCACTTGTCTATTATGCAAGAAAGATGCAGAGAATCTGCAGCACTTCCTCACTCAGTGTGAAACCCTGGAACCTACAAGGGAATACCACCTACAACATCTTAAGCAGGCAGTAAAGGAAGGATATCCTGAATTCAGTTGGGAAACTCTACAAGATGGAAATACTTCTCTTCACCAACTGATACTAGACTGCACCGCTGTGGGATTATTCCCATATCCCCCAGAAGGGCACACACTGGATGCTATAGAAAGTACTTCCAGAAGACTTTGTTATGCACTTCACCGAGTAAGAAAGAATTTATTAGCAGCAATGGATTGATTGAGTCAATCTAATGATGGACCTTTATCACGGCAGTCTCTGAGACAGCATAATGATGCATGATTAACTTTTTCGCGTTGGCGATGTTTTACGAACTTTGTTGGATGTCATATTCCGAGTGACTCTACGTTTCGTCGTGTTAGATAGTTTTAGATGTAGACTTTTAGATAGATTTTGATGTTTTTTAACCAAATTGCCCCCATACCCTACCCTGTTTAATAGCAGGGGTGCGCCTATTTTAAGGCGGGATTTCACAACTACTACTAACCCTCTCAGACAGTGCACGATGCAAGCTATGCAAAACCTCTTAATGAGGGTATGGTCTTTTTGAACTAAGGACCCGGGACTAAGGATGAACTTATTACCTATTTACCGGTGTATCTCAGCCAGTGGTGGCACTAGCATCAATTTAAGGGGAAGGGGCAAGAGACTATGTGTCTTATTGTTAAAATTGCCGACAATTACCTTGATAGAAGCATGTAGACTGATCGGGTTCGATCATGATTTTAGGAATAATTTAGATACCTTTTTCGAACCATTGTGTTTGAGCTCCGTAGCTTTCGAGGTCATCACGACCCCTTCATTCAGCGTAGTGTTGTGAGGTCACTCAAGGACAGAGTTGACAAGTTAGTAACCACGGACGATGACAAACTAGCAGAACATAAACATGTCAAGTCCGCACTCAAAGCCAACGGTTACAAACCATGGATGTATAAAACGCCTAAAGCCAAAAAACCGAAAACCAAGGACACTAACATCACAGACCAGAGGAATGTGAGCATACCGCTCCCATACATCAAAGGTGTATCAGAAAAACTTACGCACATCTTCAGGGACCACGGGGTGAGAACTTACCATAAACCGATCAACACTATCAGATCCTTTTTGGTACACCCCAAGGACAAAACCCCTGACGCTAACAAATGTGGTGTGATTTACCAAATTGACTGTCCTGAGTGCCCTAAATCTTACGTGGGCGAAACCAGCAGAGCTCTTGCCACCAGGTTCAAAGAACACTCGAACCAAAAATCAACTCCTCTCACAGCTGTGGCAGAACACTCGAAAGATTTTAAGCACACAATCAAGCTCGACGACGTCCAAGTGATCGCAAGAGAAGATCAGTTTTGGAAACGTAAAATCAGAGAGTCGATTGAAATCAGGACACAGAAACCGACCCTCAACCGAGACACCGGCTACGACCTACCAGCCATCTACGATGACCTGCTGTCATGTGATCGCCCAAAAGGTGGTCATGTGACAAACGGAGGGAAGTAAACACTACGCTGAATGAAGGGGTCGTGATGACCTCGAAAGCTACGGAGCTCAAACACAATGGTTCGAAAAAGGTATCTAAATTATTCCTAATTACCTTGATATTTGTTGACATTTCAGACCAATTTGAAGCTCACTAATTTTAGCATCAAAGTCAATATTGTTGATTGTTTAAGGTGGGGGAAAATGGGGTGGGGCTTGAGCTGACTGGGGAGGGTGAGCAAAGGTAAAGGTCCTGACTGGACCGTCCGTGTGCTGAATAAAAGTATGACCGCTGTAACACTGCGTGACATCCTACACCCTAGCAAGTTAATATCAAAATACATGGCAATTTTGCCATGCCACCAAATCACACCTATCATATACATGTAGTCATCAGTTTCTCAGTCCCCCAATGCCGAAGGGTTCTATCATAGATCCTAGAGGATTTACAGTGGTTTTATCTAAAGCGCCAACCTTACACCTTCAATGCCCCACAGGGCCAGTGCTACCAAATCTATAAAAAACAAACCCACAAAAACATTTCCCCTCCCAGTCATATTGTCTGTGACGCCAGGCTGTGCTTAATTTTTCATCCAACGGTCATATCATTGAGGCTTTTTAAATTTGAAAATCTTAACATTTTCCACGCAGCTGTTGGATTTACCGAATGCAAAACAGATTTTTGCAGAAACCTTTCTCAAATGTCAAGGTCTATCTGAAGGATTACTGAACCAATACTAGTAATGTTTGTACTTATTTTAATGGATTTCTCAAGGTGATTCCAAATATTAATGTAATTCAATAATGTTGACATATTTGAAACATTTTGTGACATTTTGGAATGTCGGCTGCATGCCGCGTGGAACTTGAAGTGAATGTTTGAGAAACTCGTCGCTATTTAAATGAGGTCGCATATGTTTTCTTTGCAATTCAATGTGGAGTAGCAAGAGCAAAGGGGGAGGGGGAGGCAGAGGAACTCGGGGGAATGCGAGTGACCCTGTCCCCTTTATTCCCCTCCACACATCAAAAGAGTCAACCAACAATATGATACAATTTAGCCTACCCTTGCATCACAATTTTCAGTAGTAACAGCAGGTAGCAACCCCGGGTAGCAACCAGTAGCATTGGTAAAAGAGCATAACAAACGTCTTTAGTTTGGGAGGGGGTAAGATTATGGGGTAACGGCTTGTGATAGGGGGGGGGGGGGCATGTCAATATACGATATACGTGGGTTGATAATCTCATTGGACATGGGGGATATATAATTATATTTTGGATGATAAAAATGAATTACCAGTTTTGTCATTTTATGGGAGATATTCTCTTGTATGCATGTAGTAAAAGGTTGTTTTGATTCAGGTGGAGTACTCTCAGTAGCTTAGCCATGGGGTGCAAGCCTTCTGCAAGGAGGGGCCAAGAGCCCGCCCTGAAGAAAAAAATTGACCGGGATTAAATCGGGAAGGCAGCGGGAAAACGGTAAGGCAAAGAAAGGGAGAAGAGGAGACAAAAAGGGAAGGAAAGGGGAAAAGGAATTTAAGGGGGAGGGGCAAGAAAAAATAAGGGGGGGGGGAGGGGCAAGAAAAAATGGGGGTGGAATAATGCGCGCGACAAATGTGACTTATGCATATTATGTGATCTTTTCCATGGGACGCCCTCAATCCTCGAAACAAAATTGGAAGCAGATTTTCTTGCAGATTTAATTTTCTGATCATAAATATATTCCAAGTTACAGAGCGATACGATTCCTAATAACCTCAAAATCATGGATTAAAGAGTGAATTTAGAGTAAAATTTGAAAAATAGATTGTACCGCTCCGTACAATCTATTTTTCAAACCATGATTTTGAAGTAATTAGGAATCGTATCGATCTGTAACTTAGAAGATCTTCATGATTTATGATCAAAAATGCAAATCTGCACGAAAATCTGCTTTCATAATAAAATCAATGATAGAGGGCGCTACTTGGAAAAGATCACATAATGACCAATTTCAAGCTCCATTTTAATTAAGTAATTTTGGCATCAAAGTCAATATTGTCGATTGTTTGAGGTGGGGGACAAAATGGGATGGGGCTACCTCTGTAACACTCCAGTAGATACAGGTGTTGGAAACAATTGACAATGTGAGATGTTCGGATTATGATTGCCTTTTCATGGAGAGAAAGAAGAGGTAAACTTTAGATTTACTGGGTTTTTTTACGCTCTGTTCATGGGTGGGTATACAAATGCAACAATGAAAACTGCATCATCTTTTATTCAAATGGCCACTGCTTCATCAATATTGGTGCTATCGTGACAAATGAGGTGTCAAAATGCGCGGAAGGGAATGCCTGTTCTTTCCCACTTGTTGAAATTATTTAGGATCATAAGAATTAAACACAGGGCGCCTCGAAAAAAGTGGATACTTTCTTTTTGTGCAGTGTTTATAATAGAAGTAACACTTGATTGAATGGTAAAATCAGTCCACAAAAAGTGTAAAAGTCAATCCAAAAATTGATTTCAATCTATTTTTCAATCTATTTAGATTGACCCTGTCGCTAAAAGATTAAAATTTCAATCGGCCAAGACAGTATAGCCAGGGACAGGAGGAATGATGAATAGTGACAGAAAGAGTTACAACATTGATGGGGTGAGAAGAAAGGTGAGGGATGAGGTGAAGGGACACGGTGGACAAGGGAGTACATGAAAAGGGAGAAAGCAAATGGGAGGAGAATGGGATAAGGATTGCAGGAAAAAGCAGGGAATATGGGAAGCTCATTCCAGGGAAATTTGAAGATCTGGAGGGAAATTTGGAGATCTGAAGGGAAATGTTGGCAATATGAAGGGATCTATGGCTAAAATATGTAAAATATTGTGAACAATTTGACTTGATTCCCGGGAAATAAAACATTTTTTCTCGCCCTGGAGGATTGCAGAGGAGAGGGAGAAAGGAAAGGGATGTAAAGGAGATTTTTGGCCTGATAAATTTGTAAACAAAATCAATCAAATGTTTCAAAATGATTGGAATTGTTATTATACATAATGACATCAGACCATGACTGGCATGTCAAAGTCACCTTTAAAAATAAGATTTGCAAACATTTTGAACTCTTAGACAATCACATTGTTTTCTTGATATTCTTTATTTATACTCATACCATGAACCACAGCTCAAATACTCGAACACAGCTCAATAGATCAAGAACAATAAATGAAATACATAATGAATAGTGATACATATTAAGACATAATAAAAACAGTCAAACCCATTGTGTGACCTCTTTCGAATGTCATACAGCATGTACAGTGCGTCCCAGAATGATTTATACTTTGCTTGAAGACAATTAGAAGTATAAAATAAATATAGGCCTATATAAATGTATATAAAAATTGACACCTGCCATAGTATAATGAACAAGTATTTCCATTTTGGCTGTTAATTCCATTTTTTAACAAAATTTCTGTGAAAAACACAATTTTTATTTAAATGAATAAAAGTGATGAAACAGCTGTATGTAAGTCAAAGTTAGAACCATCAGCAACATGATATACTAGTAATGGTGTTTATAGCAAAATATATTAAACTTATCAGGTTTAAATACTTTTGAGACAGCATGTATCTGCAGCATTTATTTGGAAAAAAATAAAATGAATATAAAATTAAAGGTGTATGTTCCGATCACTTTTTTGGACTATGATTTTTTTTCACATCAAGATATTTTGATATCAGAAGAATCTCCATATTTTTCTCATTATGTCTGTAAAATCTTAGGGGCCAGAAATGTTCCATTTAGAAATTATAGGTGGTTAACCACCAACCAGTTTGTGTACTTCTCAATGGGCAAATATCTTGTGACCGTGTCCTTCTAAAAATAGAACGGTTGGAGTTATGCAACTCAAACTTTGGAATGCGACAATTTGAAGGATGACCTTTCATGCAAAATAGAAAACACCTAGTTGAAAATCAGGCCAGCAATCGGAACATCTACCTTTAAGGCTCCCATGTTCTTTAATATAATAATAAAGAGTCCTGGAAGCTCATTATAAAGGCACTGGAAGCTCATTATAAAGCTCACAAAAGACGAGCCCTACATTTTGTATTATGTTCAAACAGACAAATTATGTGTAAACCCCTTCAGTTGTTTTTTACTTATTTAAGTTTACATTATGAAACAATGAAACTAATGTGTGCGAAATGCGCAAATATTGTCCATTTTAACCCAAAATGTCCAGTTTGCTAGAAACATGTAACCTATAATTTATTGTTGTATGGGGTCTCCCCCACATGAAAATTTAGCGGGATGTGCCTCCCCACTTCCACATACAAATGTATGGGGGACATGCCACCCACACACCCCACTTGCACTGCAATGATCTGTGATGTTTTACACACTGGTGGGATACTTCATCAAATAGGAAAGTCAATTGGATGTTGATGTTGTAACATCATTAGTTAGTAGCCAGCTAACATTCCTATTATAATAAAGTATCTTGACAGGAGGTGAAGCATCACAGATCTGTGTCAGTGTAAACTGGATTTTTTTGCATCAACGTGATCAAAGACGAACGCCAGCAATGGAGTAGCAAGTGCTGCGCCCCAACTATATCACACAATGATGGAGGTGACACAGAGAATATGCAGTGGTTTCTACCTTGGGTGCTATCTAATACCATAGCTAAATCCAAATGTGTATTTTATGATTCAAGGTGCAATAAAAACAAAATCCCCCAAAACCAAAAAAAAAAAGAAGATTTTCATGTGGGTGTGTATTTTTGTATGTTTGATGGAACCATTATACAATTGTGCAATTTGCATATTTATTCATTTGTTGTCTCCATAATTGCTGGCCAGTTTTTTGTGTTGCATTAACCCTAACTCTAGTAGACCACACGGCAACAGATTTGTTTTCCGACCCCTCTATCTGACATACTTCATTACTAGATCTCAACTGTCATGGCAATATCCGGGCCAGTGTCAATACACAAGTGCTGATTCTGATTGTCATCATCAAATGTGTCCTTCTGGGGTGCACTTTCTTGAATAGATTCATCATTTGTCATAGGGATATCAACATCCTCTTCCATGGGAACATCACACACTGGTGTTGAACTTGAGGTGTTATTTTCTTTATCTATCGGTTCAAATTTTACTGTGACCATATCATTTTCTTGCTTGGCACAAGTTTCAGCCTGACTAGATTGGTGGTTTGATATGTCTCTGGATTCAATCTGGCTGGATTCATCGTTGGAAACATCTTCACATTCCTCTTTTATCCCAACTGATGACTGTTTTTCATGTATTTTTTCATGCCAATCCCTATAAAAACCTGTAGAAAATTTCTTTTCACATTGTCTACAAGGGAATGGTTTGTAACCTGTGTGTTGTTTCTTATGTAATGTGAGTGCCCCTGCGCGAGGAAATCTTCTATTGCATATATCACACATGTATGGCTTAGCAGTATCATCTTCAGTCACTTCTGAACATTGGGACTTATTATTAAGGTTCCGTGTGTCATTATGTGACTTTCTGACAGGCTTCCTGCGCTTGGTTGCATAGCGGACGCCTAGTGATGGAGAACCAACCACACTGAAAGAACAAATGATAATAAAAATACTGTGAAATATAAAGATATTCAGATCTTGGTAATGACAATAATATGCGTTTGGTTTCATAGCGGGAGTCTAGTGATGGAGAACCAGCCACACTGAAAGAACAAATGATAATAAAAATACTGTGAAATATAAAGATATTCAGATCTTGGTAATGACAATAAACAAATAGAAAGAATTTTCGTAAATAGATTCATCAGGTCTGTAGATAATCATGAAATATTTAGGGGTTTTTTCAAGACCAATATCAGGTAGATGAAAAACTTGAGACTGATCGGAAGTTGTCAGTTTCTCTACCAGCAAGGGCGTCATGAAACTGACCACTCCGGCCAGTTTCCCGGCAAAATATCAACAGTCGATCAGTAGCTTTGAGAAAGCTGATTGTTGACTAGCGAGTTTTTCATCTACCTGATATTGATCTTGCCAAAAAACATTAATATTTCATAGAAGGATTTGATCATACAAATTTACTGTTTTTCTATAACTCACATGTTCTGTGCAATACATACATTTCTTGCCAATTTACTAGGATTGCGAGGTATCATCTAAATGTTGCTGTAAATTTACAACTTATGTCACCGCCATATGCTCAAACTTAAAACCAGTGACTGAAAGGCATTAGGAATTTCAAAGCTTCAGATTTTGCCATTTTAATTTTGATTGGCTTGCCCTAAATTGCAGATGGCTGAGGGATCACCCTCCAGGCAAAATCACACTAGTTTGCACATTGTGTCCTTTGCCCCCCCCCCCCCCCCCCCCCTCCCCCAAGATATTGATCAAAGCTACTTCCCCCTCCAGGTTGGAAGAAATCTGTATTTTGTACTCTAGCCATGTTACTGACATTCAACTTTTTTTACAATTTGCATTTGACACAATTTGATCTGCATTAAATAAAAATATAAAATAATGGCGTAATAAAAAGGGACATAATATTAATATGACGTATGAAACTACTTCATGGAACTTCATGTATGGGAAGGTCGAGAAAACAATACAAATAGAGGTCGTCAGAAGAAGAATAGACTGGTTTGACCTTGACAACATGCTAAGCATCTGGCAAAAGAAGGAGCAGCTTGGAAAAAGATTTGATGGAATGTATATGTGGCAATCAATTGTCAAAACTGATGGAGGCCAGAAGCAACATGAATTTACCTGAGGCTCTCAACTGAACCATGGGATTAAGGGTTGGTCTGGTCACGACAAAAGGAAGGTGGTAATTCTGAAGTTGGCCTATTTTTGTGTGTGTACAACCCATAAGGAAGCAACCTTTTTAGGCTCATTTTCTTAGTTTTCTGAAGGTTTTATAGAACTAAACCATTATCAGGCTCGAAGAAGTATGCAAACATGGATTTTGAAAATATTGGACAATGTTTCTATTTGTTGTTTAATGGGTGGTAGATGATGATTCCAGACCCTGCTCAAAAGGAATAAGTATATACAGAACGCAAATGGAATATGAAGACCTTGAAGAGCCAAATGAATTGATCATTTTGATTTTATCTTAAAGGGGCACAGAGAGATTGGTCAAAAATGAAATTCAATATTTTCACCTTGATTAGATAGATGATATACATAGAAACCCTCTCATGTAAGATTTTTTCAAAACAAATCTGGAAAAATGAAAAATAAAGACATTTTCTCAGCATTTCCGAAGGTATATTAGTGCTTTTCACTTTTTTTGTATTTTGGTTAAAAGTCACCACCAATTGAATCAGGGAGGTCATGACTATGCATGTAAGAAGCCGTTTGTGGCCTTTTAGATGAAATTGGTTAGTTTCGATGTGATCATATCGAAACTCAAAAACGCTATCAAATCCATGAATTTCTCATGAAATACTGCAAATTAAGCTCTATAATTTTGGTTGGTAGTTAGTATGTACACAAGCATTACGTATATGTGAAAAACCCAACTTCTGAAAACATTGAGGGGTCCCTCCATGAAAGGATCTCTTAGTGCCCTTTTAAAGCCCCATATCTCCATGGTCCTGAAATGAAGTAGAAACTTTCTCAACTCATACCTGTGTTGTTGTATTGTCTGATCGACTGTTGATGTTGTATTTCCATCATCTAGATTCAGTAACACTTCTGGGTGAGTGCGTATAAGATGTGCTCTCAAACTTTTGTCTGGAATTATTACAGAAATGATGCAAAATATATACATTTTTTTAATACAAGGTAGACCATTAACAGGTCATGTTTTATTTTTTGTATTTATGACTGTATACTTTTTGTCTCAAATAAGAGTTAAGCATGGGTGTTTTTGTTACTGTATTGTAATTGTGTGTATTTTTGTTACTGTGTGGGTAACAACTGCCAATTGTTCAGAGCCGTATATTTATAGAATTTGTTGTTTACAACATTTCACATGACAATGCATTTTTGCCATAACTTTAAACACACAAAACTGAATTGATCCTTCTCACATATCACAAACAACTATGCACAAGTTAGCATCAAACTTAACACTTTCCACACGGCTATTAGTTTTACCATACAAAATAGATTTGTCAGAAACCTTTCCCAATTTTCAAAGTCTTATCTCAAGAATTACTGAACCAATACTAGGCATGTCTGTACTTATTTCAATACATTTCTCATGGTGTTTCCAAATACGGTAATGTAAATCAATAATGTTGACATTTTTGAAACATTTTATGAAATTTTGGAATGTCGTCTGCAGCTGCCTGCCGCGTGGAAAGTGTTAACATTCTAAATCTTGAAATGTTTACAATTATTTAACTTCTAAGATGATAACTTATTGGCCTTCCTTACTGAAAACCAAAATCATCGCATGGTTTTATTTAGAGCCTAAAGTTTTCTGCTTTCTCTTTTGAAAGCGGAATTTCATGGGGTTTTTCCAGTATTTTCAATCTAAAAAATACACAAGCAAATAGTTTTGACTAATATTTCATTTAAATTAATGTTTGCCTTGGTCTAAATACTCAAAATATACAATAAAAGAAATGCTTATCCTGGGTGCAGGTATGTTTAGCTCAAATTGAAAACTGTAGAAGGCACAAGTTGAATTTACAAAGCAGAATTTGAACTTTACAAAGCAGAAAACTTTGGGCCCTAGAATGCCAAAGAAGTTCAAAGGATTGTCAGACAAATTTCTTTCTCAGAATATTTATCTTGGAGGGGCATGAGTATGTAAATTGTCCATCATTATTAGGGTGTGGTATTTGTTTTAAAAAACGTTTTTGTGAAATTTAAACAACAGTTCATAATTAACCCCTGAGAACTCCCGGCCGATTGGTCAGAAAGATAGATACATCATAATTGCACCAATCAGAGACAGTGTTAGAATAATTGTATCCCTGATAAAGATTGGAGTGAAATATTTTACAAGCTGCATTTTAATTGGCTATTAAAATGAGTATATCTTGCAATAAACCAATCAGAACCACTGTAAGATAGGCCGGTAGTGGCCAGGCGGTTAAAAGACTTACCTTCATCACTAGGTTCCGATACTGTCAGATCTTTCTTGCACAAGACACATGTTGGGCTGTCCCGTTCTGCCAGTACTCCTTCAATAAGACGATATCCAAAATATTTCCACATAACTGAGTCAGACTTCTTCTTCATTACTAGGACTGGAGAAGTATTTTTCTCATTCCTGCAATTTAAATTACCAAAAAAAAGAAAGAAAATAATTAAATAAACAATAAGAATATAAACAGTTCTGTGCTATGGCAAAGATGAATCAATTTTGTAATAAACCAAATTAGCATGATATAAGCAACTATCGTTTTTGCAAGCTTAATCTTTTGTGGTTTGTCGATTTGTAACCATTTTGCTTGTTTGTTAATTCGTGATTTAAAATTTCATTTCCTAGACTTGTCGAAAAAAAGTCAGTTAAATGCACATACTATTTGATTTTATCAGGTTCAAAGCATAGATGGCACATAATTAATCCCCTGTTCATTAATTGACGCAGGCGTTGACCAAAATCCCCCCCACCCATCCCCAGTTCAAAAACAGTTGCTACAACGTACCTGCCAAATCATACTAATAATAGGGCTCAAACATACATATATTGCTTTAGGGGCACTGAGAGATATGTATGAGAGTGTGCCCTCAATTTTCAGGAAAAAGTTTCTTTGCATCTACGTAATACTTTTAAGTATTAAAAGCATACTAGCTACCAGCTGAAACAGTTCACCTTACTTCGCCGTCCATCATGTACAATTTTGTGATTTGATAATTTTGATGTAGATTGAAACAATTCATTTTTTCCAAATTTCATTTTTATCAGCAAATCTCTCAATGCTCCTTTAAACATTCTTAGCTGAGCCCCCCCCCCCCCCCCACCCCGCCCCTCTATGCTGGTTCCCTGCACCCTGGATCCCTGGGCCAACTTATCCATAGGTGCAGGTACAGGCTTCGCATTTGTCGTCAATCATGAATATACATGACTTTTATGCCAGCAAGTCAGCTTTGAGTGGAAATCGGAGCGTACCTGCATCTATTGATAAGTTGTGTGGAGCCCATTGATGCAGGGAACCAGCATAACCCCCACCCCAACCTACCTTTTGTCCATTCTACTCTCACAGTGACTGGAGGTTGTTGAAGCATCCATTTCAGGCTCGCTTTCAGAATCAGAGTCTGATGATAGCGATTCAAGAGATTCAAGAGACTCGGATGTAGAACCAGAATTCGAGTCTGAATCGGAATCCGAATTTGATAACTCGGATTCTGAATCAGAATTTGACTCAGAATCATCAGAATCATTTTTGTCAGATATTTTCCATTTTCTCCCTCGTGTTGATGGATCAACATCGGTTTTGGAACTAGATTTGGATTTAGATCCTGATGATTCCGAATTGGATCCAGAATCCGAATTGGCCTCAGATTCTGATTCAGAATTTGATTCAGAATCTGAATCAGAATTTGATGGCTCGGAATCTGAATCAGAATTTGACTCAGAATCAGAATCATTTTTGTCAGATATTTTCCGTTTTCTCCCTCGTGTTGATGGATATACATCAGTTTTGCGATTAATTTTTGTGTGGACAGTTCTTGATGTCTTCTGTTGATTCTGGTTGCTGTCTGTCTTTGGTTTGGTGTATTTCTGATAATAAAAGAAATAATAATGCAAAGAAGTTTAAAGTTTCTTAAAGGGCACATGAAATGCAAATACAAGTGGTGTGATTTGAGTCAAGTCTACGAGGAGGGACCAGAAAGCATTCAATATAATTATGTGCTAGTTGATTATGACATCAATTGTGGAACTATTGATAGCTCAGTGAGTACTATGAAAAGAAAAATCCAGGTGACTGGTTTGAATCTATTCATGATACTCACTGATAATCAATATACCACAAATGATGTCATTTGTGGTGTGTTCATTTTTCTGGCCCTGTTTATTGTAATGGAATGTCCCACGCAGACTTTTTTTGATATACACATAGAGTAAAACAGTTTATAAGCTGCCTAAAGTACCAAATTCTGCTATTTTAACAAATACCCCAACTTCATGGAATGAGCCCTATGTATTTGTACAACAATTTCACAGATAAACCTCAGGACAATTACAATCTGATAGGAAGCATTTCAGTGGCATAGCTACCGGGGGCAGGCAAATTCCCCTGACAGAAAAAGCCCTTTGTGCCCCAGCCCCCAAGCCCTATTATTGCCCACGCTCCATTCTCTGGATGTAGTATATATAGGCATTATGAAAACTTACAAGGACCATTTTTCGAGCGTGTTTTGTTTCAGTTTCATTTTATTTTACCAACATCACATAATATTATACGAGTCAAAGGCAATGGCGGGAAAACCAAAAAAGAGCAGAGCTCGATAAATATCAGGGGTGTGAGAGGCCACAAATAAAAAAGAGAGGAAAAACAGCGTAAAATTGGGGGAAAATGCCAAATATGGGCTGAAAAGATAAGAAAAGGCTGAATTTTTGGCATAAGAAAATTTAAAAAAGGAGGAAATCAGCTAAAAAGAGGAACTCTCACACCCCTGAAATATGTTCACCCAATAGTTTTGTTACAAGAAGACATAAATATAATTATATACCTTAAGTTTACTATCAACATGACGGGTACAAACAAAGGACAAGACAGGATTTGTGCAAGACAGAACCAGACAAGACATGTAGAGACAAATACAAACGTTGGCAGAGATGATGGCAAGTAGATAAACTACAATAATAATGTATACATACAAACTCATGTTGTTCACCTTCAAAAGTGTTCATGGACTTCTTCCTATGTACCTGACAAACTTTCTCACTCCATACATACCAAAGAAACCTAATCTGAGGTCAGGTGATGACAAATTACTTCCCGGGTTCTAGCCAGGACCATTTTAGAACCGGGTAAATTTACTGACGGCGAACGGAGAAAATGTAGCGAACGAAGTGCAGTGGATCATGGCATGGGATCCAGAGGCCTTCTTAATGTCTTTTTAGGGTTTTTTAATGCACTTTGAGTGTTCCTGCCACATAATTTCTTGTTTTATGAGGCAGTTTAATGATTTTATCCACAAATTGTAAAAAAGAAAATTAAAATAAAAAAAAATCTTTCTTTTTCTTTTCTTTTTTAGAGTGCCGGGCGGCCAGCCCAATTCCGGGCCCAGCGCCAGGCGGGCTAGCCCAGTGGTGGGCAGGCCTGCCCGGCGCCGCCCGTCCTAGCTAGAACCCTGATTACTTCTCACAATCCCTCGTACTAAGCGTGCTCTTGGAGACAAAGCCTTCTACGTGATTGCTCCACGTCTATGGAACTCTCTACCTGCCTCACTTCGCAATTGTTCTACTATTCATAAGTTCAAAAAGGCTCTCAAATTTCATCTGTTTCCTAAGCATTAATCCCCCGCCTCACGGATTCCATTCTGTTTTTAGCTTTGTATATTGTGCTGTCATATTTTGTGTATGTATAGGCCCTTTTTTACTTTGTACAGTATAATAATATGTTGCAGTAAGATATAGTGTTTTGGTGTATTTTAAGATTTTACTATTTTGTACAGCGCTTTGACCACTTTTGATTAGGCGCTCAATAAATACGGCTTATTATTATACATGAAAAATAGGTTACGTACTATACAATAAAACAAAGGAATTACTTCTAATTTGACAAAAGAAAGCATTTATAATTAGTCTTGAATAAGTTGATTGATTTTGCATTCCCGAATTCATCAATAATATTATTCCAATGCAAAGGGCCTTTTCTTCTGATTGTATTTATTTATTATTGATAGGAAGCTATTCAGTGGCATTTCAGTCAGCTACCAGGGGGCAGGCAAATTCCCCCTGACAGAAAAAACACCTTTGTGCCCCAGCCCCCAAGCCCTATTAGTGCCCCACCCAATTCTCTGGATGTAGTGTGTATAGGCATTATGAACACTTACAAGGACCATTTTTCGAGCGTGTTTTGTGTAAAAACATGCCCTAACCCCCCTGCTCTCAAGTTGTATGTGCTGATTGCCAAAAATATGTCACTGAAGCATTTGTATGATATACAGTAACCTAAGTAAGGCGAACTGATTCTGATGTATCCTATCAGCGGGTTAAATGCATGCGCTTTGAGAATAATTGGATAGGCGCTATATAAAAACTAACATTTTGTATACTCGCTGACTCTCTGATTCTTAAATGAAAATAAAAAGAATTTGCTTTATTACAAAAGTTATCAGCTCTCCCATTTTTAGACCCATTCTTTTTGGGAAACGCTGTATGGTCGCTTAACCCCCTGAGAACTACCGGCCGATTGTTTAAAAAGATGGATACATCATTTATTGCACCAATGAGAGACATTGTTAGAATAATTGTATCCCTGATAAAGATGGGAGTGAAACATTTTACAAGCTGCATTTGAATTGGCTATTCATATGAGTACATCTTGTAATAAACCAATCAGAACCACTGTAAGATAGACAGGTAGACCCCAGGGGGTTAATGAAGCAACAAAAATGTAACACTCACCAGGTATTCATAGTATTGGGTCTGTGTAAGGTCGTGTTTTTTGCAAGCATCTTTAACCTTCATTCCTTCTGCAATTGCTGCTAATATCTTGTCCATTACAGGTTGCCGTTTGTGGACAAACGCACTGATCATTTTCTCCTTCTTTCCACTCTTAATTGCCTGATCATAAAGGAGAAATGAAGAAAAGCTGTTATTGAAATACTGTAAAGTGAACATTTTCGTGCTACATTTATTTTCGCTCTTGACACAGATACAGCGAAAATAATAACATGCAAATATATTTCTTTGCGATAAAGCTACAAATCGTGGATTCAAAACATGCCAAACAGTTCGAAATTGGCAAAGCGTGAACAATTAATTGCACTAAAATTACCACTTCTACAGTAGTTTCATTATTAAAATTGAAAATTTAATACACACACCCCCACCCCGATGCAGTGCATGTATAGCTTTTTAGTGGTCTTGGCAACTTGAATCCTACCCCCCCCCCCCCTCTCCACTGCTCCTCCGGTCTGTCAACAAATCTTAGTAACACATGATTTTTCCCAGAGGCTGAAATAACCCCTGTTTGATGGTGTTTCAAGGACAATTTGACCCCCTTTTCATCCATAACAAGGACATTTTCTCTGGAAAAAACCCCACCACTTTCCTTTTTGCGCAAAAACACGGACACATCTGGTTCAAAATACCACTTTTTACTATTCCAGGGACAATTTAATATATGAAACAATATTCATCATTTTAACTTGTAAAATTGTTGCATTACATTAATAGTGGTTAAAGCTTTGGATTACAACTTGAAAATATAGCAGTCCTACCCTTTACCCTTTTTCTTTTTTGAGGACAAAGCATCCCAAAACACCCCTAATTTTGGGAAATCACAGACATTATTGTCTGCGGACATGATATGTAAACTCCCCCTTTTCCCCAATTTTGGGAACGATCATGCATACCCAAAGTCAATGTTGACTGAAACCACCGGGCCTCTGACATCAATTATTGTAAGTAAATGAGTAGAACGAGCGATGTCTCATGCTAGGAAAAGCTATTTCAGGTCACACCCGGGGAGGGTACATTCAAGTAGTAAGATCTTAGTCCAATGAAGGATGACAATTATATCAGAAAAAACCAGAATGTTACTTACAATGAGGTCTGATAATACACTAGATGAAATATGGAATTTCTTTGTCACATCTCCAAACATCATTCCTTGATCCAAAGCTTCCAATGCATTATCCTTGCGTTGCTGATAATCTAATTCATACTTTGCTTTCTGATTCAATTTGTAGTCATATAACGTTCTACTTGGGATGTTGTATTTCTTTACTGCCATTTTAAATTTCATTCCTTCTGCAATGGCCGCTAAAGCCTCGTCCATAATCTGTTGCTGGGGTAATTGGTTCAAGCTAGATGAAGAAGAAATAGAATCAACTATGTGAACATAATGTTGGCAGAAGGTCATTAAAATGGATAGTTATTGCTTTTGTGCATCATACATGCACACACTACACACTTTATTTAGATTTGTTGTTCATGCAGCCAGCACATGTTCACACATTTTTACTGCAGGTGATATAAAACTTGTTACACATATTTGTTTTTTATTAAAGAGATTACAAATATTTCCAAAATTGTATATTTTGATTTTATATTGTCTTGTATGAATTAGGTAAATACATGCATATGTTTTATTTCTTGAAAAATCAATGCACTTGCGCAAATGTTGATATGCTTACAATATCACTCTTCCTACGGGTCGTGCCATTATTCACACATCAAAATGCATGCATTTCCTTTTCCAATTTATCTCAAAACCACACATACACATTTATTGACCTAAACACAACACCAAAAGTAAGTCAATAAAACTTAGTTAGAAATAAGCCTATGGTCATGTTTTTTATACTGGGTACCCAAAAAAGGTGGATCTGTTACATTTGCACTACATATTATTACTTTGCATGCATATATTTTGGCTATTCCTTATCACACATACTCAAATTTGGTCTTATTTTGATGAGAAAGTATTTGGCCTTTATTTTAAAAAGAAAAATATAAACTACCATGGTTCTGTTAATTACAATAGTTCGTTAAACCTCATTAGTCAGGGGTGGAAGAGTATGTGGAGGAGGAGTATGTGGAGGAGGAGGAGTGCATAGTTGAACTATATGGTGCAATATACATTGGGCAAACATAAAATGCACTTGTTTCACGCTTGGTACAATTCTATATTGAAAACATAACATTATTGAAGCATATTTGAATTAAAAATATAATTAGTTAATTAAGGGCGCACCACACCAAATATCTTTCTCATTGAAATACGTGTAAAAGTGCCATATTTCAAGACACCTTTTCTACCCTCCGGTTACATTTATTGCATACTTGTCACCTATGACCATTTTTAGTAACATCTCAACTTTAATTTAAGCCTTGTTTCATGAGGGGTTATTAAGCTAAATTTTCCGCTACGGACCAGCACACAGCGCCCTCACTTTTTCACGTTTTCTGGCATACCTGTTCACTATTTAGGCAGGTGCTTACGCCCTGGGCACTATTTAGGTCGATAAATTAACAATATCGTATTTTATCATTGTAGGTCCAACGGATAGGTCCCACTCGTTCATTTAAATACAAACATACCATCCCCGGAGAAACAAATTGCCCGAAAACCTCACATTTACAAGCCTAGTCTTCGTGCTTTTCCGGAACTACTACAGGATTACACGGAATCATTAATTAGCATTAAGAAGCTCAGAAATTGTTAAGAAACGTAAGTTGGTCGCAGTCTGCAAATGTATGCAAACATTTGCCTGCACCAAACTGTCCATTTTAAAAGTATAGAAAGGTTGAGGTACCCTTTTGAATAAATAAATTTAACTATTGAATTAAAAATTAAAAGAAGATATGTAATTAACCTCATGTATTCTGTATTGTCTGGATGTTAATTAGCACATTTTGTTAAATGCGTTTGTGTGGTGTTATTACTTGTTTTTAACTGTGTTACCAAATAAGTAAAAAACTGCTGGTTTTCATCAAGCTTGTAAACTCAGGAGAATTATTAAATTCTTAGGAATGCAACTGAAAAGTAAGTTGATACGATACTAGTGACTACTAGTTTGCCAATCAACATTGGATCACCCTATATGTTGAATACAACTTAAAACGATAACATTGTATAATTCAATCTTAAATCAGACTCTTGAAATTTGAATACTGGGTTCAAACATTATGGAAACTAACCTAATTTGTTCATTTGAATGTGCTTTGCACATCATGAAGGTGCAAGAAGGATGAATGCAATTGATTGTATGCCACTAAACATGTGCCATTGGGAAAATTTGAGTCACCCTGTAATTAAAGGGCCCCTTTTTATTGAACATTATTTAAAACTCATACCACTTTAAGCATTTGCCACTTCAAATTGGAATGTAAAATCATGTTTCTGATGCAAATTTAAATTCATTCAATTTAATGATTTGTGGATAATCACGTATACCTAAATTAATGTTTTAAACACCCTATATGTTTAAAATTAAAATCAATCAATCTTTGTGTACATGTAATTGATGCATTTGTATTTGAAATCTACTTGAATTTTGTTAAAATACTAGTCTTTGTATGTATGTAGTAATAGAAGCATTTTTCAAGAACTAAATAAACACATTTTTAGACACCCTGTATGTAGAATTTCAGATTTATAATGAAATTTAATTTGCATATGTCTGGATGGGTATTTTATTAAACTACTTTAAATCTGTACTGAACTTTTCTCTCATCACTTCATATACATAGTGGAAGTAATTATTGAAACCCTTCTTTTTAAAAAGATTTTGCTTGTTACACCCTGTACAATTTCGGGCCACCCTGTATAATCAACTTGGTTGTATGCTATTTGCATCCGTTACAGTATATGCTTTCAGAATATGTATACTTTTACCAACTTAAAATGTAAACTTTTTCAGATATAATGCATTAACTGAAAAAGGAACCTAATTTATGGAAAAAGGGACATGTAACACAAATTGTACCCAGTATAAAAAACATGACCCTATGACTGTTTCCTAAGTGTTGTTTGAAAATGAAAGATGTCCATGACTTCATGGCTGAATGAGCTCAAATGAAAGACAAAAACTGCCCTTCTCAAAAGTCACAACTCACTGAGCTAATATCTGAGCCAAGAAGTGGATTTACATGGCTGAATGATCATGAATTGATTACACATTACAGTAATATTCGCTCAACCACAGGCGTTTTTCAAATAGTAAGAAGCAATTCATAAACTTTTGTGACTCCAAAAATTGTTTTCATTGAAAATTTTGATTCTTATAAACAAAATTGAAAAAAATGAAACACCCCAGGGGTATTTATCAGAGAATATACCATTCATACACATACCCTGGGTCCACTGCGCTGCCTACTTTTCTGCTTACATCTTGGCTAAGTCTTTGCTGTTAATAAAGTATAAAAAACACTTCTGTTATAAAACATGGGGTTGAGAGTTTATGAGTCATATCTCTATCAAAATTATTTCGTGTGATAAAAACTTTGAAATAGTAAGTTGGTTTTCATCATAAATAGCAGCATTTTCAGCCCTTTTAAACTAAAGTCGTGACATTTTCAATGACACCATGACATCTCCTAGTTTGCTTTCAAGCAAATTGGTGCCTTGAAATAGGTTGATCTGTATTAATGGGAGACTGACTATTTGGTTAATATTACAAGTATCAAATAGGAGTATACTTTAGGCCTCAGACATGGATCAATTACATACAGGATGTCCCAAAGGTGGGCTACCTTTTTAACCCCCTGGGGACTACTCTTACAGACTCTCTGATTGGTTGATTGCATGATATAACCCTCTGAGTAACCAATCAAAATAGTGCGTCTATTTCTCTGTATGTTGACTCGCTGTAGCACTAGTACCTTTCTTACAGCATCCCCGATTGGCTCATTAGATGATATAATGTTATGAGTAACCAATCAAAATACTGCTTTGAAGCCAAATAGGCCGGTAGACCCCAGGGGTTAAGGCTTTGCATCACTCTTAAAAATAATTTTCAATACCAAAGTGAAAACCTATTTGGATAGAGTAAACTTATTATTTTGATACAAAACTTGACGTTGCTTATAACACTTTCCACACGGCTATTGTTTTACCATTATACAAAACAGATTTTTCAGAAAACTTTTGTATCAAGTCTTATATCTTATATTTAAATTATTTCCCCTCCCTGAATGCAACGTGGTCCCTACCAGACCAGACTTGACTACAGGGTGAGTCAAAATATTCAGTTCCAATTTTACAAACCAATTAATACGCCTAAAATTAATATTTTTATTGATATGCACAGTAAGAATGCATTGTTAGTTAAACTTAAATTTTATTTCATTCAAATTGGTTATTAAAAACGGGAGATATGTGCAATTTCCAAAATTCTGTGAAATTTAATCTGTTCCAACTTCCAAGGTACCTCTATGAATGCAAATGCTTAAGGGGGCTGTGCACCTTCAGGTACAGCCTCCGTAAAACTGCCGTAACTTCTTTATTATTCATTAAATCTATATAAAAGTATACATTTTCTTGCAGAAAAGGGTTCAATGAATCCAACCATGATCATGAAATTGACCATTTTGGGAGAAAATTATAAAAAACACGTTTTTTGACCCATTTTAGGTTTGGAAAAGATAACTCAAAATATATTTGGTTAAATTTTATCATACTAGTTTAATTATATTCCTCATGCAATTCCCTAGGAATCGTTTTTTTTTTTTAATTTTTACTTTATTATTTTTTGAATTATCGAACAAAAAGTGCCAAAAAATATGATTTTTTACCAAAAAACGTGATTTTCACGATTTTGGAGGTTAAAAAACAGGTTTTTTGGCACTTTTTGGTCTGTAATTCAAAAAATAATAAAGTAAAAATTAAAAAACAAAAACGATTCCTAGGGAATTGCATGAGGAATATAATAAAACTAGTATGACAAAATGTAACAAAATATATTTTGAGTTATCTTTTCCAAACCTAAAATGGGTCAAAAAACATGTTTTTTATGATTTTCTCCAAAATGGTCAATTTCATGATCATAGTTGGATTCATTGAACCCTTTCCTACAAAAAAATGTATACTTTTATTCAGATTAAATGAATAATGAAGAAGTTACGGCAGTTTTACGGAGGCTATACGAAGGTGCACATCCCCCTTAACGCACACATTTTGAATGTGTCAATCATTGGTATTCACAATGCCTACAATGGAAAATGGGGGTATATTTGGAACACTTTAGATGTCATGCTTTTTCATTAATATGTTGTAATTATGGCCTGGAATAAGGTATTTTCTTGGAAATTTCACCAAGTATGAAGAAGTATTTCTACTCTTATAAACAATAAAGAAATTGTTCAATTTGTAACAAGAAGTATTTTTCCTGATTTTCTTAAAACGGGACCTGAATATTTTGACTCACCCTGTATGCTCCTTGGACCGCACAGGCAAGTAATGGGAAAGATAGATCGCTAACCGATTTCTTGGTTTCCCTGAAAGCACTACTTGAAATCACATGGTAGAACATGTAGGACATTTATAGGTTTCACAATACTAAATCCTGTCTGGTCCTGCACCCTTTGAGGCAATATTCCAAAACCGGCCCGTTGCTATTCCGAAATGGGAGACCTATTCTATATTACAGTTTAAAATTAGGGTATTTATTACATATTATGGTCAAATTAATATAGTGTGAATTTTGATAGACACATCAGCGTTCTTCAGGTCCAAAAAAATTGACGCAATGATGATTTTTTAATATTTTAACCAAGGCATTTGTGTTCAGGTCATTTCCGGTAGCTGACGAAATCAACAATTGCGTGTGACCAGGAAAACCCAACTCGGACGTTTTGAAAAGGCTCTAGCGGGGAAAATGCCGGTTACCCCATATATGAGTTGTTGAGTTAGTAGTCATGGCTTTCATCTTTAGGTTGATACCAAATTTCAAGATACCAGATTCTTATAACGACAAAAAATATCCATTTTTAAATTGTGCATTTCACATGTAAACCTATGGGAGATGTACTTGGTGATGTGAAACCTGATACACAACCCATAGAATATCTTACCTTCTTTACATAACTTCTTATTGTAGAGCGTGGCAAATTGTATTTCTTGCATGCAGCATTGCCTGACATCCCATCGTTTATGGCCGCCATTGCTTTGTTCACAGTGGCTTGGGAGTAACATTTTTTTAGCTTTTTAGCCAACACATCTTTTGGCATTTTCTGTGGGAAAAAAACAAGCAAAGAATGTTTAGGGTGGACAAGCTTATAGGGATAAAATATATTACAAGCTGGGTGCACATGGGAAGGACCATGGGGAGAAAAATCTGTAGAGGGTAACAGAGATAAATTGGGGACAATCTTTTCACAAATTCAATAATTTGGGGAAAAACTGAGGGTTGAGCTCACTGGGGACAATGGGGGTAAGGGTAACATTGGGCATTGGCCACTGTGTATAGTAGTATCAATATAGGGTGGACGCATACAAATATACTTACTTGATAAGTTTTCAATGTCGAACGTGATACATTATACTTCATGGATGCCCCCAAAGTTGACATCCCATTCTTTATGGCTGCTAAAGCTTCACTCAAAGGGGATGAGCTTTCATCAGCTTCAATATCGTCGTCTGCTTCTGTAGATATCTTAGTAATAAGTAAAATAAAACAAAACCATTAAATATCACACTGTTGACACCCACACCCACAATAAGATATAACCGCATAAGGCTAAACACACAAAATAAGTTGTCTTGCCACTACCCCTCCCCCTCCCCCCCCCCCCCGGATTTGAACCACGGACCTCCGGCACAGGAGGCAAAGAATCTCTCCTACACCATGAGTGTTAAGGATAGACAGGGTCCATTATTTCATCGAGAAACGTCCACGCCTGGTTATACAAACAGGCTGAGTCGTGGTAATTGGTAGGGTTAGGGTTATAGAAACCAAACTTCCAAAGTTGTATGTTTAATAGCTGCCATATTGTTTAGTATTCAATGTTATATAACGCATGAAAATATTCCTGTCATTTTATTGGTGGAAACTGCATCACGTGACATAAAATAGTTTCACCTTTTCACCCAAATAACGGGTCAAGCGGTCAATAGTACATTTTGATGGGAGCTTTTGGACCTGGCGGTCAATAGTACATTTTGATGGGAGCTTTTGGACCTGGCAGTCGCCCGCTTTTTCCCCGACTCGCCCACGCCCCACGCCTACGCCCATCCCTACCTTCATTTCGCGAGACGATGAGAAAGTAAACAAAACGCGCCGTCTGCATCAATTAGTGGATCAACCATCCAGAATTTCAACTTTCATGGATCGGTTACATTCTATAACCATCCTAATAACTAGCTAAAACTATAGCTTGAAGAATAACTGTAAATATGTTGACATTTTCGCTATTTAAAAACCTACATTTCGTGTTCGGACTGATTATATAAACCTAGCCTAGCCCTATAATAGGCTAGGCTAGGTCCAGCAGCTTGGCTTGACCCACCGCTGGCCTAGCCTAGTATTATAATAGGACTACATAATTTGCCAGTTGAATTATTTGAACTTGAACTGTTTCGCGTGGAATAATTACACGATAAAGACTTTTTGACGAGGAATCAATTTGTTTTGGATTGTTTTATGAACTTGGGGAACGAATGATTTCGGACTGATGGGGAGCTCAACTCTGCTAAATTAGGTGAGTACCGTATCACTATCAGTATCACTGATAGTGATGGTTGATGAAAATGTGTAAAATGACAGAAATATTTTCATGCGTTATATAAAACAAATATTTAATGATCTTTATTCGGGAAATGGTGCAAACTATTGACCCCTTGGTGACTGGAGGCCGTGGGCCTACTATTTTCCCTCGACCTCCGGTCTCGGGAAAAAAGTAGGCCCACGGCCTCCAGTCACCTCGGGGCCAATAGTTTGTACCATTTCCCTCATGATCATTAAATATTTGTATAATAACATTAGCTATCTTCATACGGGCCGTTATTTTCGAAAATAGCTCATTATCGATGATTGATTTTCAATCTTATTTAATCCCTTAATTTGGAGCATGTGTGATGAGCTGATGGGAAGCCCCGTGTATTTAACTGTGACCAGGGTAGGAGGATAATTATGTGACCTTATACATTGCAAATTTTCAGGCCACAAAGTTGTTAGGGGAAATGTATGTTGCCTTGCCAACCTAGGCTAGTTACGCCCATAATGGGAGATACAGCAGTATTAACCCTTACCCCCTAAATATCTCCAAGCAGTTTAGTTGGCGTTTTGTGATCCCGGATAGAAGCCTGGTTAGGGGTTAGGGTTAACAGAAGTTGATCTCAATTGGGATAAAGTGTAGTTTAAGTCCCTAGCAATACACAATGAATTTCTACAAGATATAATGACATTGAATTGATTGATTCAGTGATTGGATGATTATGCTATCATCTTTATGATTTCATGAAAAGTAGGAATTGTGAGGTCAATTTCTACATATCTTCTATAGAAATGCAAACTAAATACTAAATATACACAATTTGGGAATCAAATTTGAACAAATGTCGCAACTATATACATCATTATGTCTTGTATCCCAATTGTGATACGTCATTATGTCATGTGGACAATGTTATGATATACCACAAATTGAATCTCTTACTTTCGCAATGCGATCTCTTATTGTAGAGCATGGCACATTGTATTTCCTGCTTGCAGCCTGGCATGGCATCCCTTCTTTTACGGCTGCTATAGCTTGATTCATAGTGGCTTCGATGCAAGATTTGTTTTTGAGCTTTTCAGCCAAAATATCTACTGGTATACTCTGAGGGAGAAAAACAAGCAAAGAATTTTCTTAGGGTAGGACATAATATGTTACAAGCTGAAGGCAATTGGTAAGGAGAAGAGAGAAGACAAAATCTGACATAGTAACATGAAAAATTAGTGGATAATCCTTACACAAAATTGCCAATTAAAGTCAAAATTGCTTGAAATTAGCTTAATTTCCTGTAAAACTAAACATGTCATACCATTTTTTGGTCAACATTTTAATTATATGGGGAAAAACTAAAGTGGGCTGGAGCTGACTGGGGGAAAGAGGGGGAAAGGATCATGTTGGTGTGGCATTGGTTACTGTGGATATAGCAAAATAGTATGCCCATCATCACTATAGATGTTATTCTTAATTGGCGCATGTATGTCAAAAGAGGGAGTGCAATCCAACCGAGCATGCTCAGAGCAATTAGTGCTCCGATAAACATTACAATCTCGTCCTTTGACTGCAATGTATATAATAAACTATGAACTTCAAAATGTTTCTAGATAGTGTTGATTACCAGCAAACATTTTATTTCAAACTAGTGGTAATAAATAGTTAATACGTTCAAGTTAATTTCACGAATGTAGTAAGGTCAAATATTGAACAGTTCAGAAGTATGAAGAATTTTTGTATGATTAGTGCAAAGTTCACACCATTGAAAAACTACAGCACTCTCGTCTTATTGGGCATCTGTGGCGCAGCTGACCAAAGGTTGTGGTCAACACGTGCTCTTCAGTATGGTACTTTACCGCAATTACTTCTCTCCACCAAGGTGTAAAATGGGTAACTGTTTGGGGATAATCACAATCTAAGCGTTTGATAGGAATACGCACCATTATCAGAATTTGTAAGATAGGCAGTAATAACCTAAGTGAAGCAAACTGATTTTGATGTATCCTATCTGAGCAGCGGAATAAATTTAAAGCGCTTTGAGCATACTTAATTTGATAAAGCGCTATATAAAAGCGAACATTTAAAAAAAAAATCGCTAGCCTCGTTGAGTCGTTTTAGTTCACTTAAACCCTCTTCGACATAATGCACCAATTAGGAATAACGTCTATAGGGTGGAGGAATGAAAATATTCTTACTTTATATCTTTTCAATGTCAAAGGTGGTACATTATACATCCTGCAAGCCTCCCTAGTTGACATCCCATTCTTTATGGCTTCTAAAGCTTCAATCACATGTGATGGGCTATGATCAGCTTCAATATCTTCTGCTTCAATGTCGTCCGCTGTATGTGGTACACCATGTCTAGATATCTTAATAAGTGAAATACAACAAAACAATGAGTATTGCAAACACACCAAGATACCAGCATAAGAGTGTAATAACAGGCAAAAACAATGCAGAACAAGAGAACAAGATAAGACAATACAAATTTAAGGCACTTATTGAAAACTGCTGTACATTTAAATAACAATACAATGTTATCAGGATAAAAGGTCATAATTTGTCTATCAATACTTTTAGAAAATGTTGTGACATAAGTGTTAAATCACGTCAGTGGCATAGCCAAGGCCATTTGTTAGGGGGGAAGGGTACTTTTCCCCCGGTGACCACCAGTTCAACCCGGTGGCATAGCCAGGTTTTTCATGTAACTTTTTGATTTGCCGTCGAGTAAGAAAATGTCAAGGGGGCAGGGTGTTAAAAGCGTTGCGTCCCCAAACCAGCGTGAAAAACTGCAATTTTCCAACTAATTTGCCTGTCTTCCTATCTTCTTTCTGTCCGATCCATTCCCCTTTCCTTCCCTTTTTGTTTCCTCTTTTCCCTTTCTTTCCCTTCCTTTGCCTTCCTGATTTTTCGCTGCCTGTCCGATTTTCACAGTCAATTTTTTTCAGGGGGTTGGGCACTCTGCCCCCCTGGCTACGCTACTGAATCATGTGTATTGGCTGGTATGAATGCTTTAGATAAGACTGTTTGACGTTACATCGTCAGAGTGCATTGTGGGAATATCTCAGAAAACAAGGGGGTACCTAAACTGCATTACATCCATTGAAACACTTGCAAAAATAAAGTTTTTGAAAGATTTTTCTCATTCATATTCAAACTTGATTTGAATATAATTGAGATGATAAAAGTTAGATTATGGTATTCTTCTTACCAAATAATGTTAAAACATTAAAAAAAGGTTTATTTTTAAACTGAAAATGACTATGTTGGGATTCATTTACATGCTAAAATGTGTTTGGCTTTGCAAGGGGCAATTTCATGGATGCTTTAGCTCTGACCTCTTCAGATAAATAGAAAAACAAAAATTGAGCAATGACCAGAAATAACTAATGTTGAAATGCAGCTTTAACTTTGTAATAAACACTGCAAAAATGAAAGTCCTTATTCATTTGACATTATAATTGATACAGCCTTTTAAAGACATTTGCTTGCTACATCTTCATACCTCATTTGCTTTAGATGATGTGACCATTGTTTACATCAGTAGTGTTTACAAATTGATTAGCGCCTGGTCTGAAGACATGCTAGAGGTACTAGTCCATGACTACTGCATACATATACACTATTCAAAACCAAAATACTAATCACTAGCGCCAATTTTAAAAGCACCTGCCCTTATGGTGCGTACGCATACTGCAGGGCAACCAGATTTAGTACCTGGTCTCTCATTGCGCTAGGGATGCAGATCATGACTACTGCAATATTCTACACCGTAAGTAATGATCAATCAAGTGTGAATTTAATTTATAAAGCACATTCCCTGTAGGTGCACATGCATACTGCCGGGCACTACGTCACAGGTCATATTATACCAAAGACTTTGTATTGCATACACAAGGAGCATCAATCGGAACTCGGTTGACTGTATGCATAGGATTTTCATGGGGCTATATTTGAGATGGATACTCCTATAATGCGAGATTTGACTAAACCTTACGGTAGGGTATTTGGCAAATTACTGGTTTGCCTAGGCTGATCGTATACTTTTTATTTTAATTTAAACCGTGAAGCAGTGGCTATCAGGTTGCACAAATTTCGGACTTCTGGATTTGCTGAAACCATATAGCGTTGTGATTCCTTAGGGCCAAGAATTACGATGCAAGACAGAAAAGTGCACCCATAATGCAATAGAGAACAAAGACACATTCGCGGGCTTGGCAGAGCTGGCGCCTGGTTGGTCAGCGCGACTTTATATTAAGGATTAAGTCTTGACAACGAAAGGGGAATTTAAAACTTCCTGAAGCAAAGTGGGTTTTAGTCATACAAGATGATTAAACCGTCAATAAAGAGCAAATGTAAACAACCTACAGAGAGCTCTGATGGGCCAATCAATTGGTTCACTGCAACTCAGAAAAAAATCATAACACAATTAAACACACATTGGGTCAATAAAGCCAATGAAAGTGGCACCGGAATAAGATAAAAACCCAAACCTATAGAGAATATCAAAAATATAAATAAGCGAAAATTGATATCATTAATATTTACAACAAAGAGGTTAACCCTTTCTTTATGTACATGTGTATTATTTTTAATTAAACCATTTGCTAGTTTTCTGATATAAGCCAGCTTTGATAATATTACGCATTGTTGACATCCTGTGGATTGGCTTTAATAAAGTGTGCTCTACTAAAATTGGTGTAACATTTTAACGCAATGGTCGATTTCAATTTTTGTTTATGATTAAAGCTAATTGACATATCTTTCCAGCATGATCATTGATTTTGAGTATACACACCTGACATTCCAGTGTCAATTTTTTGATAAAATTGCCCATTCTTTCCGACTCACCCTGTATAATAATCTATATCACTGATGTTCATGATGTCTGCTTTGATTTCTTGCAAATATTTTTATTATTAGAGCATTTAACATTGAGATTCACAACCGGTGGCAACAAGCCAAATTGGGCACAACTGGCCCTTGAATAGTGCCCATGAACATATAGTCATCACAATAAGTAACTGACCAGGTAATAAATGTGCTGATAACTCTAAAAGTATAACTCCTACATAAACATATTTAATAATAAAGTTGTTGAGAAATTTCTCGTCTTGAATTTGAGATATTACACGCTAAGAATGGTTGATTAATGAGGAAGTTACGATCCCAAACGTTAGGGCAAGTCTGATTTTCATTTTAACATTTTCTTTTCAACACGGGGAGAGTATGACAGGTTAAGCGTGTATGCAGTATTGATTAACCGTAACAATGCCACCGGCCAACTATCCAACAACCAGGCCATCGACGGGTGAATTGGCACTACCACTACCAGTAATCAATAATTTGCCGGTCTGAGTCCCCGTGTTGAAAATGAAAATGTGAAAATGAAAATCAGACTTGACAGTACATTAAGGATTGTAACTTCCTTAATAAACAGCCATTCTTAGTGTGTAATATCTTAAATTCAAGAAGAGAAATTTCTCAACATGTTTATAATTTAATATGTTTATGTAGGAGTTATACTTTTAGAGTTATCAGCACATTTATTACCTGGTCAGTTACTTATTGTGATGACTGTATATCAAACAAAGGAAAATATAGCATGTAGGGCAAGGGTCGCATTCTGACGCGTCTGCGCGTCCTTGACCTCTCACTTTCTTGTTTGACACGTCAGGTTTCAAAAATGAAGGGACCCTTAAATTTGACGATGTATGGAAATGGAAACCGTAAGAAATTCTGTAAATTACATATCCATCCTTTGCTAAACTGTCCATAAAAAAAGTAATATTTTCAAATACTCAAACTTCAGGACCCCTCAATTTCTTGGGGGACCCATTAAATTTGTTTTTTGAAGTCCTACAGGGTCCTGAAAAAAATCATGGGACCTCTCACAATTTTGATCTAGTGCTATCCCTGATATAGGGGTATTTAGCCCTTAAGAGTGTCTTCAATACAGATGTGTGGCCCTCCATGGTCTGCAAGCAAAAGCAGTTACTAATCCCTGATTTACATCTTTCAATCTTCATTCTACCAATTAGACAAAATTACACAAATGCTCAGAAAACATTCATCTTAACAAAGAAAGTCATTCACCTGTTTCCCCTGTAGAAGGTACAATGGGACAGCATATTTTTTGGCAGCTTCCGTTTTGAACATTCCTTTCTCCTCAACTGCGGCTATTGCTTTGTCCACATCTTTTTGTGAGTACCTTTTGTAGCCTTTCTTCTTAACTTTCCTTTTATCCTTGTTGTAGAATAAGATGTGGAGAAAAGAGAGAGAGGGGGAAATAACTCATGGTAGCAGCTTTATGTGACTCATCACAACAAAACAGACCAGTTGTCTTCAAAAAAACATCCATGTTTACAGTATTTGCTGATGACAATAATCAAATCTGAGAAACTAATATTGATAACAGCTTGCATATGATTGTACAAAGTGTATGTTATCCTTTTTGAAGCGAATAGTCACGATCCAACAGTGCTTCTACTTATTACAAACTTGTTTTAAGTGGAAGCACTTAAACCAGTTGGCTACTGCACTATTTAATGAGCTCTTTGTGTATATATCTTGTTTTGCACAATTTTTTAAAAGCATGATATAAGTGCTTCACAGGCGACAGGTCACATACAGCAGTGTCGTCTTGTACAGAATGCACAACAACCACTGCCCACAAGATTTAGCAGAGTTGCTTCTCACACCATGGACCGTATTCTTGTACTAAACACAGTTTTAACCTAAAACCATCACTAACTAAACTTGTGTTTAAAGGGCAGACAGATTTCTTAAAAAATGAAATTCAATATTTTCAACTTGTTTAGATAGATGATATACATAGAAACCCTCTCATGTAAGATTTCATGAAAGTCAGTACAAATGAAAAATCAAGACACTTTCTCAGCATTTCCAAGGGTATATTAGTGCTTTTCACTTTTTTTTGTATTTTGGTTCAAAATCACCACCATTTGAATCCTGGAGGTCATGACTATGCATCACGCATCAAGCCATGGGTGGTCTTCAAGGTTATTTTGAATAAACATAAAAAATAAGTAAAAAAGCCATTTGTGGCCTTTTAGATGAATTTGAGTAGTTTCGATGTGATGACATCGAAACTCAAAACGGTATCAAATCCATGAATTTCACATGAAATACTGTGAATTAAGCTCTATAATTTTGGTGGTAGTTAGTACGTATATAAGCATTACGTATATGCGAAAAACCCAACTTCTGACAAAATTGAGGGCTCCCTACATGAAGGATCCCTTAATGCCCCTTTGAGTTAAATGCAAGTTTAACTTTTAAACTATGTGTTTAACAAAACACGTTTTTACCCACGAATATCGTTCCCCAAAATATCTTGGGTAAATGCATACAGGTATATTATATTTAGTGGCCCAAATGAGCCCCCGTAATTAGTAATCAAATGAATGTATGTGTATTTTTAGCAATACCTGGCCTATCTATTGGCTTGCAGCGGTTGCTGGCTGGGTGAGTGGTTTTATATTTTCAACCTTCATTTTCTGAAATAAGGACTATTGTATTATTTATAACAAACAATATTTGTGCGAGGGACACACACACATTTTGAGTGAAAAGCACATTTTCCTTTGATGAAACCTGTTTTTAATGTAAACAAATTGATCAATGATATATCTATCGGGCAATCACAAATCTAACAACTGTACCTCTGTGGCGTGCTATACTAGAACCTGGTGATTTTAATGGACGAACAAGGGTTCGATTCCCATCTTTTACATGATTTTAATAGTAGTGAAAGAAGGCCTATTTATATTTTACAGCTTTTAATCATTTATTACTTGATATTTCTATTTCATAGAATACAAGGGTTGGTCAATATGTAATGAAAGTGATCTTGTTATGAGATGCACAAGTGACACTATTTAGAGATAGAGTAATAATAATAATAATAATAATAATAACTGGATTTATATAGCGCCTTTTTTCAAAGGGTTCAAAGCGCTGTAATTTCGCTGCTGGTGAATCATCAGAATCAGATCGCATCAACTAGGGTGCGCAAACCTATCCGAACTTAGATTGTAACAACCACCATTTTTCAAAGCAGCTCCCCAAATACCATTGGGTCAAGGAAGTTTTTGATAATCGAAACAACTGATCACTGATCACTGATTTTGAAAGCAGGAGGAAACCGGAGTACCTGGTGAAAACCTCAAAAGCGTGCATGGATCGTCCCCCAAAATAAAGTATGAATCTGTATCTTTCAAATGATTCACTTTTGGATTTCTAAGTATGAACTATGACATCATAGCATTAGCTTAAAGTAGATACACTTTGGACACTGCCAAATCAGTTTCCAAATTTGAATTGTTTGTTTGAAACATGCGCTAAGAGGATTGCATAACGTTACACCAGAAGCAGGTAAATCCAGAATCTTTTTGCATAATAATGATACCTGAGACAATAGACAATAATATTAATCTTAAATAATGTAGTATAAGAGGAAAAGTAAGGAGAAGCAATTGAATAAAAAGATACAAATATCAGTATTTCAAATATCTAATATTCATCAAAAATACCTAGTCAGTGAATCACTAATTTTGTGGAAAATCAAAACATCTAGAAAAATTGAAGAAATGAATAAGTTTGGATGATTGATTTAATGGGATAGTTAATTAATTATCTGAACTGATTCATATGAAACCTACAGAAAATATGCGCCTGCAGGCCCTGCACAGAAGGCAAATCATTTTGAGTTGCATGAATACTTGTGTGCATTAGTGTCAAACCTGCATGCATACTAACTAGTAGTGTACACCTTGTGAATCAATCAAATTTGAGAAAAATATTGCAACTATATACATTACTTATCATTCAGCAGGCAAGAATACTGCCATTTTCATTGGTTATTAGCATTTTGATATATTTTTGTATCACAGTATTACCGCGAGAGTTATTGCAGTTTGGAAATGTAAATGTCGATGTTTTTTCCTGTTTTTCGTGTTATTACCTTAATCTAAGCATTTAATCAATACATGTCTAGGCCTACTGAATGATAAATTCGTTATCCCCTGTTTGTTTGTATGCAATACGAAAAATAGTAATGGTTTTGGTTCGTATCACATGAGGCCGAAAACTAACCCAAACCATTAATATCTTTTTGTATTGCATAAACAAATAGGGATAACTAATAATGGCTTGTGTATCCCAATTTTGATACATCATTATGTCATGTGGTCAATGTTATGATACGCCACTAACCTTCTTCATTTTAGCTCGTATTGTAGAGCGTGGGACACTGTACTTTCTGCTTGCAGCCCGGCATGGCATCCCTTCTATTACAGCCGCTATAGCTTTGTTCAGAGTTGCAGGGGAATAGCCAGTGTCTAGCTTTTTAGTCAACATATCTTCTGGCATGTCCTGAGGGATAAAAAGAAGTAACAAATTGTTTAGAGGAGAAAGGGATATACACCTATCACAAAAAGTCCCTGACCAGATGCGTTGATGTTGGCTTATCTAAAATCAATAATCGGTACGAAAAATCTGAGATATACATTTAATGAGCCAATTTCATCTCCGTAGTTTGGTACCTCATTCATAAAAATTGAGTGTATAGTTTTGAATTTATGATTGTTTCAATGACCATAACTACCAACAAAATTGTTGCACTAAAATTGGGTTTCTATGGGATATCATTAAGGTTAGGGGTTTGCCGTGATCACAATATTCACGGCAAAACAGTACTGTGAAATCGCGGAATTGTTATTTCAGCCGCGATATTGTCCGACAAGCCGATTATTACAGTTTTATTTAATAACAAAAATCAAATTTTCCGAATTCCTATTGAAATATTTCCTTTCAAGACGATATCGATGCACAATTGTGTACAGTGCATTCGTCTCTAGGCCTACTTGAAACAACTGATTGAAGTTCAATTGACAGATGATTTATAATATCGAATTTATTTGAATGAGATAAACAAGACTGCCTGCTTCTAAAGAAATAGGTAGGCCTACTTCAAAGCCAACTTGTCATAGAGATTATTTGCATACGCCACCCTCTTCAGAAAGGTTGTTAGCCGATACATAAGTTAATTCAGCGCGTTCAATGGGTGATTATTGATTCAAGACCCTTTTACAAGCGACTTTCTAAAGACTTAGAAAATGAAGAGCGTGACTCACTTGTTTCGATGTCATCAAACGATCGTCAGCATTCATATTTGCATTGCATTGTATTACAAGGGGCTTAACAATAAATAGCTTTCAATGGCTAAAGGCAGTGAGCCATCGACGCCGGAGATCACACAGATGTAAATCGTATTGAAAATACATGTGGCCATCGAAAGATTTCCATCATTACGAACCCCGATGGTTCCCGTTTCTTTCGAAGATGACAACATTAATGAATATTCAACATAATTCATTGATAAAAAAATCATGTGACGATGAATAAATTACAATTATATTTTTGTAAATACAAAGGAGCTTTGTGATTGGTAGAGAGTTATTTGTGTTTTCCTGGTCTGTGCGCGCGGCGATCGTTTACAGATGTTCAGGTCATGACCTCGCAAGGGAAATTCATAAACAATATGGACGTCAGCCGTAAGAAAACCAACGATTCCTTGAAATCACAGGCGATTTGAAGAACCTACAATCATGTTCAAAACTGTGGTCCCTCCCCCTAAACTCAATGTTGGTCCATATAAAAGCATCGTCCAGCAACAGGCTGTGTTATATATATCAGCCCCAACATTGATTTGGGGGGGGGGGGGGGGGGGTGGGGGGGGGGGGATGGCAGCTTTACATAACTAGTTTTGACTATCATACTTTCAACTGACAGCTTTTTACTCATTTTGGAAGATATTTCATGCGCCGTGTATAGTGTCCCAACAGGTTTTGTACAAGATTGTATTAAAGCATTGAAAAAATAATGTACTAAATTCATATAAGTCCTTGTAACTGCATTAAAAATGTTCCAATTAATCTCATATTTGGCAATATTAGAGAGCGATAATGTATGATTAGTATCGTTTGTTTAAAAAAAGAATGGGTTAGTAATGTCTTCAATTTAAAGGGGCATTGTCTGAATTACGCACCGAAATGGTACTTTTAATAAAGACTTCTTTATAAGATATAGGTAAAACAAATAATGTCATTTTATCATGACATGATTTTATTTTAAAAGAAACACATAGATCTCTTTGAGTGACATGTTAGCAATAAGCACCAATATTGTTTATATTCTTGCGTCATGTGCATTTATTAGAAAGGCCTATTATTACCCCTCCACCACATCTCCATAGAAATAAATAATATGTTTCGCTAGCAGTGAAATGATCTCGTGTCAACAAATCATAGATACAAAAGGTTACAATGTAATTCTAAAACTGTGGATGCATGTCGAGGCTATTCACAGTATTCACAGTATGCCAACATGCTACATGTAGAATCGATTGGATCGACAGTAAGCCATGAGTTGTAAAAAGGAAAATATGTCAAAGACCTTTATATTAAAATAATGGCATACTGTTGAAAATCGACTTTCCCATAATATGTTTGACTTCTGATTGAAAATATTCTATGGTTTACTGTTATCGCCCATCAAAATACGTTGTCAAAATGAACTATAATACAATGCATTAACAACAACGGCTAACCTAACGAGTCGCGTAAGCGATTAGAGCGCCCACCCTTCCTTGTTATGTAATCCATTTTCCGTGACGCAGGAGTCGCGTAAGCGGCGAGAGTATTTTTTCTAGCATGTTTGGATGGTATTATATGTTATCAAGAAACCATTTGAATCTAAATAATTGGCAATATCCATTACTTCTTGGGCAACTAGTGTGCAAAATATACCTCCGTAAATAAAAGTGAACTATCCCTAAAAGTAAGTTGGAGCATAACATTTTTAAGTAGTTGGTCACGTGACCGATAACATGACCTATATATCCTCCAAATCTGATCAAGAAACCCTTTATTGAATCAAAAGTTGTGTCTAAAAATGGAAAACAGGTGATGCAATCGTTTAAAACACCCACCGCTGTAAATTAGATACTTTGAAATTATGACACTTCATCAAAATAAAGGTTATTTATGTATTTCATTAAATATGTATACGTAATTAGACTATGAAGTTCAACTCGGAATGTTACGGAAGCAATGTTCTTAATTTCTTAAAAAGGATTGTCAAAATCAAAGCTACCGTTTTCGAGATATAGCGATTTTTGTATTATTTATAGCTCACTTTTCCACTCCCTTAATACAATCATGTTCAAAACTGTTGGGACACTTCCTGAATATCTTGTGGAACGGTGGTCCCTCCCCCTAAACTCAATGTTGGTCCATATAAAAGCATCGTCCAGCAACGGGCTGTGTTATATATATCAGCCCCAACATTGATTTGGGGGGGGGGGGTGGGGGGATGGCAGCTTTACATAAACTAGTTTTGACTATCATACTTTCAACTGATAGCTTTTTACTCATTTTGGAAGATATTTCATGCGCCGTGTATAGTGTCCCAACAGGTTTTGTACAAGATTGTAGATGCTGCCGAAATGCTCCCAGAAATAGATTTGTGGTGTTCTCTCATTATCAACAGTTTTACCACGCTTTTCTCGGTATTTGCGTGAATCTGGTGAAATCACGGTAAATCTCGTTTTTTTACCAAAAAGAATTGGGGTTTTTTTCCGGGGCTTACAAATACATTACATAAATCACAGAATTTCGTGTAGATTTCCTAATTTATCACAGTTTTTCTTGGAAATCTCAATAATCACGGTATTCACAGAAACTGCCCACGGTTTTCACCTAAAAAAATCACGGGAAACCCCGAAGCCTAGATATCATTGCTTAGTGTGTGATTACGCAATGAAAATGTGTGTGTACAGACTCCCTTTCGATACCTGTTACCCATTCATCTAGATACCTGACTGGTTTAGATAGCACACAGTGGACAAGGCAACTCTATGGTATCCCATAAGAAACCCATTCTAGTGCAACTTTGTTGTAGTTTGTCGTGGTCATTTAAGGTTGGTGTCAACCCTGTTTGGCGCCAAATTTATCAAGCACTGTAACTTTTAAATTATAAATGTGATGTACTTAAAAGTATACATTTTTGTAATGAAATGAGTCAGAGAATCCATTTTTGGTATCAAATTTTACTAAAATTAGTGATTTTTACATTTTTGCCCAAAAATCACCTTTTTGGCGCCAAAAAAAGAGAGGTTTTTTTCTCAAAAATCTCATTTTTGGCACTTTTTGGTCAATATTTTCAAAACAAACAAATTTTAAGCCAAAAAAAAAAAATCGCTCCTAGATAATTGACTTTAGATGATTTTGGTGAAATTTTGGAATTTTTAATCAAAAACTGATATTGTTAATGTTAGGTTGTCTGAAAAATGTTGGCGCCAAAAAGGTGATTTTTGGGCAAAAATGTAAAAATCACTAATTTTAGTAAAATTTGATACCAAAAATGGATTCTCTGACTCATTTCATTACAAAAAATGTATACTTTATGTACATCACATTTATAATTTAAAAGTTACAGTGCTTGATAAATTTGGCCCAAACAAGGTTGACACCAGCCTTAAGGGGGCTGTGCACCTTCAGGTACAGCCTCCGTAAAACTGCCATAACTTCTTTATTATTCATTAAATCTATATAAAAGTATACATTTTTTTGCAGAAAAGGGTTCAATGAATTCAACCATGATCATGAAATTGACCATTTTGGGAGAAAATTATAAAAAAACACGTTTTTTGACCCATTTTAGGTTCTGCCAAGATAGCTCAAAATATATTTGGTTAAGTTTTATCATATTAGTTTTATTATATTCCTCATGCAATTCCCTAGGAATCATTTTTTTCATTTATTTTTTACTTTATTATTTTTTGAATTATCGTCCAAAAAGTGCCAAAAAATATGATTTTTTACCAAAAATTGTGATTTTCACGATTTTGGAGGTTAAAAATCACGTTTTTTAGCACTTTTTGGTCTATAATTCAAAAAATAATAAAGTAAAAAATAAATGAAAAAAACGATTCCTAGGGAATTGCATAAGGAATATAATAAAACTAATATGATAAAACTTAACCAAATATATTTTGAGCTATCTTGGCAGAACCTAAAATGGGTAAAAAAACATGTTTTTTATAATTTTCTCCAAAATGGTCAATTTTATTATCATAGTTGGATTCATTGAACCCTTTCCTGCAAAAAAATGTATACTTTTATTAAGATTAAACGAATAATGAAGAAGTTACGGCAGTTTTACGGAGGCTATGCGAAGGTGCACATCCTCCTTAAACAATCATAAATTCATAACTATCCACTTGATTATTATGAATGAGGTATCAAACTTCATTGTTTGCTTACCTGTCTGCATTTGTTTCTTTACTCGACTGTATTAGTTTGAAGTGTTTTAACAAACACTTAAAAGTGTTTGTTTACAGGGGTGCCACAACACTAAGCATTTGCGTTGAGTTGTTCCTCCTCCATCATATAAATTGTTAAAATAGTCATTGTATTTTGTCTTCGTTAGAAAATAAATATTGATTGATAGAATGAGATCTAGAAAGTGTTTGAACAATATTTTTAACATTGGAACTTAATTTTAAAAGTCAGAATTTCCAATTATTGTGGACAAACTGAATGGGAGTTTGAGCTGACTGGGGGAAAGTGGGGTAAGGATCATATAAGGGGCATCCACCACTTTGGACATAGCAAATACAGTATGCCCATCACAACAAATGGATAGAAGCATAAAATGTACTTACTTTATAATTTCTCAATGTGCTTCTTGGTATATTGTACATCCTGGAAGCCCCATTCATTGACATCCCATTCTTTACAGCTGCTAAAGCTTCACCCACAGGTGATTGGATTTCTTCAGCTTCAGTCTTTATTGTTGTGTCTGGTTCAAAATCTGCAGGCTTTAATAATCAAATAATGGAAAAACAAGATTTTTTAGTATAAGAATTGATAATGCGATGGGGGAAAACCCTGTTCTAACAGGCAAACAGGCCTCTCAGCTAAGGTCGGTATTTTTTTAAATTTTGTTTTTCAAAACTATAGTCAACATTTTGGTGAATCTTTTTTTCTTCTTTCTTTTTTAATTTCTAAAAATGTTCAAATATAGAAAAAGCACTAATCTTTCAAACATATTCAAATAAATTTGTTAAAAAAATATAGAAATAAAATGGGTTGGTCTGGCCCATAGGGTTTTTAGGCGTCATAACTATAACTAAACTACAGTGTACTGAGACAAGTGATGACATTTGGTGTGTACTAAACTGCGCCAATAAAGTATCGAAACACTTACTAATGGTCAGATTTATCAGAACCTTAATTAGTATGCAAACAAATAATTAAATAATTCGATTCACAGTTATCTTCTGCGCATTTTGACACCTCTTTTGTTGCGCTATGATGTTGTTTGGCGGATTTATGGGCACTTGAGTGGCTTAAAGTCGAATTCTAAAGTTGCAAAAGCCCCTATTCCAGCAACGAATAAGATCATCATTATTTTTGCCCGCCTTTTTTAAATGATGTGTATGTCGCGTGTTGGATAAATCGATTGCAATGAATATCAGCATTAATTTTCAATAACAAAACAAAAGGGTCAGAGATGGGAGGCATGAATCAATAATTAATCAATCATTAATTGTCATGGTTAAGTAAACAGAACAAATTGGTGTCTTTTGTCTTAATTTTGTCTGTGTGTGATGCTTTGTGCAAGTTCCTTTCTGGAATTGGGGTGAATAGGAGCTTTTGCAACTTTATAATTCGACTTTAAGCCACTCAAGTGCCCATAAATCCGCCAAACAACATCATAGCGCAACAAAAGAGGTGTCAAAATGCGCAGAAGATAACTGTGAATCGAATTATTTAATTAATTTTTTGCATACTAATTCAGGTTCCGTTAAATCTGACCATTTGTAAGTGTTTCGATACTTTATTGGCGCAGTTTATATCATCATCATTATCGGTCATCCTTGGACAGAATAGTGGAAGCAGCTAACACATATTGGTACCATGTAGCTTTATTCATCATGAGCCGTCGAATATCACTTTAGTCAAGACCCATGTACTGTGTAGTTACTATCATAATGCTACATGGAAGAAATTCAAGGTATTTCACGCAAGCGTGTTTTGTTGTTGTATGAATTTTTGTTTGAAAATTCCTAGTCGAAATTTGTTTTCCATACAAGTTTAAAAAACTTATCTGTTGTCTTCCTAAGTGGATTGTGTTTGATTCAAAGCTAGTGTTTCTAGGCTGTAACTGTAAAAGCTGAATTTTTTGCGGTGGTTTTATTTACGCGCTTTTCGTGCAAAATATTTTTCCGCAAAATTTATAACACACAAATATATTGTTTTCAACATTCATGCAATACATCCAGAAATTCGCCCACGAAAAAAACAATTCGCAAAATGTCTATGATATCAAAAATGCACAAAAATATCTGTACACAAAAATATTGGTTTAGGTTTTGAAATGCCAAAAATACCGCGTCTGAAATGCAGGAAATTGTAAAATCAATTTTTTCTTTCCCTACAAATTGTTATTTCGCGCTATTATTAAAAATATCGGCAGATTTTCTTTTTCTCAAACTTTTACATGACTCAGTCCTTCAAAAAACGCTGCACAATTGTTCTTTACACAACTACATTGCAATATTCATTTGAAATAGAAAAAAACAATATGAGAAAGTGTCAACGGTTGAAAATAGTAAGAGCAAAAATTGACACACAAATGTAAAAAATAAAAATGTTAAAAAAAAGAAAAATGGAGGACAAAAAAAACGTGCAGGTCACCCGATTTTGAAGCCTTCGCAAGCTTTGTGACAAACTTCTTCTTTTTTTGCCTAATTTTTTTGTCTTCCCATTTTATAATATGGTTTTCTTTCACTGCATGTTCGGCTACAAACACAATCCACTGAGGAAGACAACAGATTAGCTATCAAAATCTGCATGGAAAAAAACCTTTCCTACTTGGTATTTTCAAACGAAAATTCATACATGTTCTTCTGAATTCCTGATGAAATTTTCCATGTGTTTTGTTGTTGTTCTCGGAGCTATGTCCAAATGCTTGAAATGCGCAAACTATGGATGCATGCGTGTGACGATTTTTATTGATTGAACAATCATGACGCCCGGTCATTTTTTTAACGTCTGATACACACTTCCGTGTTTACGCACATACGCCCACATTGGTGGCATTTTTCCAATATCATAAGGACACTGACTACATAACAAAAAATAAATATTGTAGGAATTATCAAATGGCATCAAAGATCAGAAAAAATGTGCACACCTTTCTTAGAAACCAGACCTATAAACTGCTGTATAGAAACTGCACAGGTAATTTTTTTTCAAAATTCCAGTTGAAAAGTGGGCCCATTTTCCATGAAGGAACAACTGGTTTGAACTGTGTTCAACTGTGTTCAACTGGGTCTTAACTGAGTTCAACTGGGTTTTAAACTCAGTTCAAAAACCTAGTTGAAAGTCGGCCATTTTCCGTCATGGAACTAACTGGTTTAAGTGGATTTTTAACTGTGTTGAACAGGGTTTTCAACTGGTTTCAACTGGAACTGTTCAACTGGGATCAACTGGAATTTTGACCTGGGATGCGCTGACTGGATTTGTTGATGAACAAGTTTAAACCAGGTAGTACGGTCATGTTCTCCACAAATGTCTCAGATGAACTGCTAACATTGGTGCTTTAGGCAACAAAAAACACTGTTTTACTATGGGCAAATGGACATCCAAGTATGGTCAGTCGGCCGGAGGGTTTTTTCATCATAATATTCGGGAATATTTGGTGATTTTAAACCATTTTCGAAATTTTCAAAACATTTCAAATATTAGCACAAACTTCCAAAAAATTAAAGACAAAAATCAAAATCAAAATGTTCCACAAAAGTTTCCCAAAATGTTTCTTAAAAAAAAAAAAAGTTGGTGGGGCCATAGAACCGGGTTATTTTTTGTCGTCTAAATGCCGAGGTTTGCACTGGAATAAGCACTGATGTCACATTCATGTTATATCGGACACTTTCCCTACCTTACAACGCGTTTGCAGTGTAGTGATAGGCACCTGGTAAATGTCAGCTGCCAGTTGGCGTGGTACACCATCTCTCTCCACGGCTGTCACTGCTTCTTGCAGGGCAGTGTTTGTCTGGTAGCTTTGACCATGTTTAGTAAGCTGTGATAATGGTTTTATAGAAATAGAATAGAATAAATTACACAGAGAATTTCTTTAGCTGTTTGGAATAAAGCCTTGTTGTTGAAGGCTTCCATTTTCAAGCCCTTGAAATTCCTGTATGTATCCCATCGTGATTAGCACCCAAAATTATGTCAATTGCCCTATAAAAAATAGGAACCTTGTTCAGGATGGATTTAATCCTGGTTAAAAACATTGAATCATAACCAATTTGATTTCATTGCAAATAGTGCAATCAAAACCACCAAAGAAAAAATCCTGAAGATGAGAAATATTCTTTTTCCGACCCCCAAAATTCAACAGAAATGTCCCCCGCTCCCCCCGGGATTTGAACCCCAGACCTCCTGCACAAAAGCCCAGCTGCCAATCCACTACACCACGGCTCCACTACACCTCGGCTCAGTATATTCACCTCGTTATATAGTCTGGGTCCATTTTGGAGCCCAAAAATGTGCACGAGGGGTTATAAAAACAAGCTGGCCATGTTGTTGCCGTGTGGTGTAGTAGGGTTAGGGTTATGGAAAGTATGACCAATTAGGCAAGTCAACTCATTTTGTAATGTACAATGGTAATTCACACAGTACAGGTAGGTAATGTAAAAGTGTACAATTATATCCTGGAATAGCCTAACATGGAAATTCTACTTAATTTTTATCATGCTTATGACAAAATTAATTTTGATTTACAAGTCTAATTTCATGAATGGTATTAAACACACTATTGACATGATTGGTACTTTATCACACAACTTTTCTACATGCTCCTCTACTTTAAGACTTCCTCAAGAAGAACACTGACCATTGAATATTGCACAGACATTTTTTAATTTGTGGACTACATTAATGATTTGTTGGAGAATTAAAAGGAATACCAAATTAAGTGTTGCTATTGCTATTGATCATTTTGATAGATGTTTATGAATGCAATATATTGAAAAAGTAAACCATGTGCAGACATAGTAAAATATGCTAGCAGTCTTATTTTTCATCGGATTTATCTCACATTTTCAGAATATTATCATTAATAATTGGTCATGGTCCAGTGATTTTGACAAGTAAAAAAACGTAATGAAACAGAGTCCTATTTTTTATACACCCTGTATAAGTAGCAAAGTCTGGTGCGAAATTGTGATACAAGCACTTGTAGCCTTCAAGTTGTTACTGAATACAAAATACACCTGATTACAAGGAAAGATTACACTCTATCTTGAAAAGCCATGTGCAATTTTGCTGCATTTAAATAAATTAAATTACAATTTGGCGACGAAATCCCTGTTCTACGGGCAAATGGACCTCTCATGTTTTTTGTTTTCTTTTCTTTTGTTTTCTTCTCAAAATGTGGCTGACTCACCCTGTATACTAATCTATATCACTGATGTTCATGATGTCTGCTTTAATTTTCTTTTTCTTACTTAATCTTTGTTATTAGACCATTTAACCCAGCGGTTCCAAACTGGTGGCCACAAGCCAAATTGGGCACATAAAACAATAGCTGGCCCTGGAACATCTGGCCCTTGAACAGTGCCCATGAACATAGATCAAAACAAAGAAAAATATAGCATACATAGGGTCACTTGGCCATTAAGAGTGTTTTTAATACGGAGTGGCCTGTAAGCAAAACAGTTACCAATCTTTGATTTAAATCTACATATGAATCTATTCTTTCAATTAGACAAAAATAGTCCTCTTAAGGGAAGTGTCAACCCTAATATTTTGATGATCAACTTTTGCTTCTAAGTTTGAGAATATTGAATAAAAGTACATCAAAGTATACATTTTTAGAAAGGAAATTTGATAAGGAATCCGATGGTGATATCAATCTGATACCAAATAAACTAAATTTTGAGAAATGAACCAAAAAGAGATTTTTTTACCCCACATTTTTCAGACAGCATAACTAAAAAATTAAAAAATGGTAATTTGTTCTAATATACATTTTTATAAACAAGACAATTTTGTCTAGGAGGCAATTTTTTCTTTTACCAAAATAAGGCTTGGTTTTGGAAATATTGCTAAAAACATCGGAAAAGTGTAAAACTCGTGTTTTTTTGCATACATTTCGCTAGAAATTGATGCATATCTCGAGTTTAAAATCCATAATCGAAAAAATAAAAAATTGCCTCCTAGCGGTGAATGTCCTCTACACAATGGTAGTAAAAGTTTACCTGATAGTTTGATATTTTTTTTGTTATGTTGTCTGAAAATTCGTAAAAATCCTTCAAATTTGAACTTCTAGAAAACATCAATTTAGTAAAAATATTGACATTTTCCACCATTTAAAGCTGAATGTTCACGGAATACACGGGCGTGTGACCTAAAAACCGAGTATACTATTATGATCAATCAAAATAAACTATCAGATTCAATTTATATTGTCACAATGTGAAGAAATTGGAAGAAAACTGAAATTTAAGTGATCGTAAGATTGGCCTGTGTTTACATTTTTAGACATTGTTTGCGCTCTTTTGTTTTTCGCGTCTACGTCGCGGATATTAAGCGGCGCGTCTAGTATTACGCACGGGAAGTTTCAGCGCGCGACGCAATGATCGAACAGCCTCGCAGCATTTGAAAAGCGCGGAATTCCGCTTAAATTCCCGCAAAATAATCATGCGCCTTTTACTGGCTCAAACTTACCAAAACAACAATTTAAAATCACCCAAAAGAACGGGAAATAATCGCTTCCGATTCGTAATTTATGATGGCAATGATAGAATACATATAAAAGTATAAAATAATAGAGAAATATGAAATTCAATTTTTGAAACAAGTGCCGGGTTGACACTGCCCTTAACCCTAACCTTACTGGACCTTACAAAACCCTGAAATGCTACAATCTTGTACCTCGCGGCGGCCCCATCAATCTTGTGCCAACTTGCTAAAAAAACTTCAATTTTTTGAACAACACCCGTGTAGCTCAGTGGGTAGAGCATCAGACTTGCACGCATGCAGTCCGGGTTTGATCCGCGGCGCGTGCTGAGACTGATTTTCCCCTCAAAATTTGACCCGTTTTTTCTCCCCTTATAGTTTAATTCAGAAAAACACACCCGGGGAGTTAGGGTTAACAAAGGAAGTCACTCACCTTTTTCCCCTTTAACAGATCATTCACCTTTTTCCCCGTTAGAAGCTGATATCGGACACCATATTTTTTTGCAGCTTCCGTTTTGAACATTCCTTTGTTTATGGCGGCTAATGCTTTGTCCATATCTTCTTTCTTCTTTTTCCTTGTCTTCTTTTTGACACATTTTTCCTCCACCTTCTCGCCCTTTAGCATTTATAAATAAAATGATAATAATCTTAAGCCAATGCTTTAAATTGTAAGTTCAAATGAGAAACATGCCAAAATCTATAGAAAACAAGGGAATTTTGCAACTTCAATTTAAATTTTGACAAGGAAAACATTGAACAATTATGACATGTTGCATATCATTTTCAAGCTTGTTTTCTGGGCATTTTGAATCTGTACAAACGTGAAAATAAAATGTCCAACTTAACTCTCATTTTGTGATTACAGGTCTCAAATGTTCAACAAACAGTACCATACTCAAGTAAGAAAAATGCTTTTCATTGTCTGAAATTTAAAATGTATTTATATCATTTTTCAAGAAAAAACCCACAAAATACAGCATCAGCAACTTTAACAGTATGCTGCTTTACTCCCTGTCATAGTTCCTTGGATATAAAGTCTCGTTATTCCACGCAAGCTTATTTTGTTGTTGTTTGCGGGCGCGACGTCAAAATACTTAACAGGCACGAACAACTATTCATCTCGACATAAATATTCATGAATAGCGTGACTAAGGTCATGCGCCGTCAATTATGGCGTGTGACGATTTCACGATTGACCAATTAGGGTTCGCGATTATTTGTTTAAAGGGACCGGTACGCACTTCCAGGTTTTTGCACATTCCCATTGCAATGCGCACCTACGTACGCAACCCACACATACGCATGATTTGATGGAATTATATCCAAGGCATTACGACAGGGAGTATAGGCTGCGATAATTGAACCCTAAACCTAGCATCTGAAGCATGATTATAGGACAACTCTGCCGCTACAAACTGAAAATGTATTTGACTATTTACAAGTCAATGTTTACATGGTGAAATCATGTTTGGACCAACTATTAAACCATACGGTGAAACATTGACACATATCAATTCTTTCTAAACATGATTTTTATTTGAACAACTGAAACTCAAAATTCTCTGTCTTCGTCCATCCATCTCCCCACAAAAGAAAACTAATTTTATTGTCTGATAAGATGTCTGTTGGTTCTCATATTTAAAAATTGTATATACAAATATTTTACTATAAATACTAAAATAATATAAACTCATCCAATTTTACTTGAAATGCTTTCATTAACCGCTCCCATCAATTTTGCCATCATTAAAGGGGCATTGAGAGATACAGTACGTATGGGAGTGCGCCCTCAATTATCCTGGAACTCAGTTTTATATATTAACTAACTACCATCTGAAACAGTTTACCAACATTCGCCGTTTATCATATAAAATTTCATGATTTTCTTAGTTTCGATATATATCGAAACTAGGTGCTGAATTCGGAAGTTATGCTATCGTTTTACTCACGGACTTTCGCTGCAAATCTCAAACCGGAAGTGCCAATATTTGCTTATTTGGCATGAAGGCGATGTTGGAATTGTATGACATTTTGGATTTGGGCTATGTTGATGATTATCTTTACGTTATTTGCTCATTTAGTATCGATATATCTCTCAATGCCCCTCTAAGTCTTCAATGTAGGTCAGGAGGCAGTAAATGTTAAACTCACTTTCTTTTTATGTAAAAATGCTGTTTTAATTCTTGGTTTTTTAATCCTTGGTGGCGACATCTTATATTTCTCCTGTTATAATCTACCAATACCTGCAATGCAAAAGTTTTTATATTATAACGTGTTCAATTTCAGCTTTACAGGACCATTGTGACAGGTCCACCTATAGTTTAGACTATGCCATAGTCCTTTGTATTATTTCATTTTTTAATATATTTTTTTCATTTGCCTGGTAAAATTACTTGAACTTGATGTTTGACATTTTAGTTACTAACATTTGATTTTGTATAAAATCAAATCTATCCCAAATTTGATTTTGTATAAAATCAAATCTATCCCAAATCGGGCTAGTGTTTTCTCATGCTATAATTTATATAAACATGTAAACTTCAATCCCGCAAGCTGCACATTTTATAGTTTTGTTTCTTTGCATTGTTCAGTAACATAGGGGAAAGCTAGATTAAAGCTAGATTAAAGATTTTAGACTAAAACACAAACATTTAAAAACTGGTTTGGCATGGCAATGTCAAGACACCAAACCACAAACCACAAGTAATTAATGTTTATATTCTGTAACTGATAACAGCAGACAAAACAATCCATGTGTGGTTTTCAAGGTTTGGTATATTCTGGGGGATAAAAGCACTTGCAGACCTGAGGAACCAGATATTAATTTGGATCCACTTGAGGTTGTAGATGTTGAAACGGATACAAGTTTCGTTTAAGTGGACTATGGAGTAGTCTACCTATAGTTCAGACCAGTGATATAGTACTCGAGTTTGGACTCGGACTCGAGACCAGTCTCGAGTGCCTATTTTGAAGGACTCAAACTCGGACTCGGACATAAAGGACTCGGACTCGAGAGGCAAGGACTCAGACTCGGACTCAGACTCGGGTAGGGTGGACTCGACTACAACAATGGTTCAGACAGTTCCAAATTGGTGAACCTGCTTACACCAGCAAATGAAATCATGAGATTGTGTAGCACATAACATTTTGCGTGGCACAATTTGGCGCACTGTGAATTGTGTGTACGACGCCTGGGTATGCCAAGCTAACGTGTGGACACTTGGAACTTTTGCCCGCGGAGAGATGAAAAATGCATATTTCTTGAATTGATTATACTATAGTCTTCATCCTTGGCTGTTTGCAGTCCAGTAGGGAGACCCTGTGTCTGTGTGCCATACTACTGGCCTCTGCTGTGTGCAACTACATGTACAAATACCTAGTCTTTAATACACCGCAGTGTGCAAGCTGTATTGATTTAGGTAGCCAGCTGTGTAAGGAGTGTTTTACACACCCAAATTTGTAAACACACCTAATTTTGTCTACATGGCCTATACTTTGTATACAAATCCTTAAATTTACACAACCAGTTTTTGAATTTACACACATTTACACATCCACACCTTCAAATCCTGCCTAGGACATTACACTGATCAGAGGTAGGCATTTATGCAGTGCTTGAACTAGTACTTTGTCTGCCACGGGGTTTTAGTAAACATTTTCTCCAGAAATACTATTGGCCCTAGGTGAAAACACTCTCTATTTTACCACTGATATGATGATGAATGAGTATTATGTCCGTATAAGAGCTTCATTTGGAGCGTATTATTAATTTTCGGGCATTCCTGGATGTTAGGACTCTTAATTCAGATGATGGAATAAACCATACTTCTAACACATAGCTCTGTACATGTAAGCTTTAAAATGAACCCATTCAGCTGGGACGTCATAAATATCGTTATCAATATTTCTCAACTTTTCAGAAATCATCTCTAATGTTCAAAGAATGTATTCCTTGTCAATGAAATGGATCGAACTATTTCAATTTCCAAGAAGTTATTAGTAAGAAGTCATAAGCATCAAGACCATTCAACCATCTCTGTTCTAGGTGCTTATGGATCCTTTTGTCCATGGGAGATTCTCATCAACCTAATATTGATTGAAAAGTGGCCTGTCGGCAATATATACCCAAGATGTTAAGTGTGTTTGTCATAATATATTAACCACAGTGTATTGCAAAGAAGAAAGCAAAGAATAAATGCAAGATACCACAGTTCATGGGATATTATATCATCATGGCAGCATTCACATATGACAAAGAGGTTTTTTTAAAAGACGATTACAAATGCATTCATAAGTTGGCCATTTTCGTGCGAAAACCGGTATGACTAGAATATTGAGCCTCCGCTTCTGGCTACACCACGTCACTGCGTATGGGAGGAGGCCGCAGATCAAGGGATAGACCTCAGTTGAATGTGGCCAGCCAACCACACTAAGAAGGCAAGTCAAGTGATGTGGCTTTAACTGGCATTCTACTAGTCCACATTTGACCAACATGTTTCACCATTAGTCAATACAGTAAAGAGGAACACATTCACATAAAATGAACAATACATTCCTAAAACCCATGATTGTGTTTTTTGTTACCAACCAACTTGCTTAGTCACATGGATAAGTTCACATTATCCCAACTAATCCAGTAAAGTAATGAATAACTTCTATTAATTGGGTATTTGAACAGCTGGTTTGGTTTTCAACCATATTCCTCGTTAGTGTATGGCTTGAAGTGATCTATTATTGAGACTAGAAGTAGAACTACGTACATATGTATAGAATACTATATTAATTTTTTTCTGTGCCATCTCCATAATATATAAAAGATGGCGGACAGTGAAACGTACGGGTGTAGACTGAGATAGATTTGACTGTTATTTGACTGTTATGAGATTCACCACCATCGATGGGGTTAACTGTAATGGTCCTGTAATACTCCTGATCAACAACATTTCACCAGTATGTCTGTAAATATTCAAACTCGCTAAATAAATCATCACGAGATTGCTTCGCTCAGCCGTCACCGTTTTATTTGAAGTGTATGCTGAATTCTGATACTCGCTTGATTTAAACTGTATTACACACGCGTGTGAGTGCACAATGCCCATGGCACAGTGAGACGCTCTTCGGCGTATTGTTGACTATATATCCTATTCATCATTCAATACGTGTAACATATTGCCACTCACGCTAACAACTGTGCTACAGATACTCTTCGGTTGATTGAAAACCTATTCAAGCTGAAATTATTCGATGTGACCATTGTTAAACGCTATCAATATGGATGAATTACGTTCCATACTAAACTCGATGAGAGAGGAAAAACAAACATAACTTTAACGCCATCTCTCTACAGTTGAACACTCTGAAAACGGATATCAAGGATATTAAAACGAATGTTGCAGATCTCATGTTAAGTGTTGGCTCCGACAAAGATGTGATGACGATTAAGGATTAACTATACCACAACAAATCTGAGATAAACGCCCTGAAGACCGAGCGTATAAAGGCAGAACTCCACAGCAAACAGGCTAATTTGCTATTCTATGGGATCAAAGAAGTACCAGGTGAAGATGCTGAAGTTGTTATCCAATCCTTTGTCAAGAAAGAACTCGAGTTAGACGCAAATTTTATTCTATTTGCAAATGTCCACCGCCTACCTACGAAAGCATCTACAGGCCCTAAACCAATCATCGCCAAATTTGTATTGATGAAGGATCTTGATCGTGTCCTATTAAGTGCAGCACCACGTCTGAGAAAATCTACAGAAAGGTATGGCATCAGTCATCATTAATCAGTTGTGATGCAGCAAGCCTATCAGAAACTTCTCCCTATCAGACGCGAGGCAATCGCAGCAGGAAAACGAGCCTTCATAAAGACAACTGGGATTGACGTTAACCTCTACATTGATAACAATCTGTACGAAGCCAAATAACTTTACGACTGAGTCCGGACTCACAACATTGTTCAATCTTTGTATTGAGTACAAGTCAATCTTACTCATTGACTTGCATTGGTTACCAATAAAACTTGCACTGGTTACCAATAAAACAACACATTGACTACAATATTGTTATTATTGTTTTCAAATCACTCCATGGATATATTTATGTAAATAGTTGTTATATTCCATGTATATATATTGTAAATAATTATGTATTTTTCTCTGTGAAATGAGGGCCTGCTTGGAAAGCAGTGCTTGACACTGAAGCTGTTTACCCTCAATAAAGAAAGATTAAATAAATAAATAATAAATAAATTAGCACCATCATACGTAGCGGACCTTCTTCACGCTTATGCACCTCATCGCACAGGACTACGTTCTGCAAATCATCAATTTATCCGTGAATCTAGATCTAATTACTCTTTCGGGGATCGCGCATTTGCAACATGTGCTCCAAAACTATGGAACCATCTTCCCATACATGTCAGGAACTGCTGAAGCTTATCATCATTTAAGACAGCTCTTAAAACTCACTTATTCAAAATTGCTTTTGCCAATGACTTGTAAGGTTGTATATAAAGGGTTCAACAAAAGAAAGTATACCACTTTGTTTATGTCATTTTGAGTAACTTTCAATTTGTTCTTGTCCAAACAGGCTAGATAGGGATTTAGATGAATCTTTTAGGCATAATTTGATACCAAATTTGCCCCCTAACAACAAAGATAAATCATGATTGGCACCATTTAAAGGAAAATATCCCATTTTTAAAAGTCGCATTTCCAATACACAGCACGAGAAGAATAGGCTAATTGTTAACACACACATATGCCGTATTTATCCCGTACTGATCACCGCGCATATCCCTCAATGCGCGGGCTAATTCAAATGTAAACTGATGCATGGGTGAAGGATTTGAATGTAAAGGAATGTTATGGATGGGGAGAACATGGACAGATTAACTAAATCTTCTCGTGCTGTGTATTGGAAATGCGACTTTTGAAAATGGGATATTTTCCTTTAAATGGTGCTAATCATGGTTTATCTTTGTTGTTAGAGGGCAAATTTGGTATCAAATTATGCCTAAAAGATTCATCTAAATGCCTATCTAGCCAGTTTGGTCAAAAACAAATTGAAAGTTACTCAAAATGACATAAACAAAGTGGTATACTTTCTTTTGTTGAACCCTTTATTACCGTAAATGCATGTAGTATAAATATTTTATTACTGTTTTCTGCATATTTGTATTGCTTTTTAACATGTTCTCTGTTGTCTGTAGCGCAGTGAGCGGTTTGACGGGTACTTGCGCTTTATAAGTTTCCATTATTATTATTATTATTATTGTATCATAACATCATTTTAATGAATCCTACCTTCCCTGATCATAGTAATTGTACTGACTGAGAACCTAAGCTTATTCTTTTCCTCAATCCAATTTTATTCTTTCCCTCAATCTAATCAAATTTATTCATTCATACTTCAATTCAAGAACCCCATTAATTTTACTTTTTGCTTTTTACATAGATTATTCAATTTACAAGTGTATCATCTTTAGTAACTCTCAAACCCTCACATCACGTGTCAGCACACCAACTCCGCCATATCTCCCCCACCTCTAGTTTTTATATACTTGTCGAGTTACATGGTGTCATTGGCAAATGGATAAAATATGTAATATGTGTTTAAAAAACATTCTGTTAAACCAATTGTATGTAATGCATGTCATTCTCTGTACCATACTCGTTGTGTATATATACTGATGTAAACGTACATCATTCAGGCCAACAACAAAAAATTGTTTGTTTGTCCACGTCCGACCGTCGGTGTTCCATGGTGCGCCGACCGTATTATTTTTTATTTTCGATTATTTTTTTAAAACAACTTTTTTAGCAATTTGAATGGCCAAACGGACTGTTTTCGTACCCCCCTAACCCCTCTTTTTTCCCTTTGTCCCCTCTTCTTCCTCTTTTTTTTCTTTTTCCTTTTTTTCTTTCTCCTTTTTTTTCTTTTTCCTTCCCCCCCCCCCCCCCCCCTTTTTTGGTAGGGGGGGGGGGCAATAAACTTCAAACGTTCTTATGCCCCTCGCATGCCTCCCCATCCGCCTTTTCGTTCCCCCCCTTTTTTTTTCTATTTTTTCCCGTTTGTCCCCTCTTCTTCCTCTCTTTCCCTTTTTTTTCTCATTTTTTTTGGTAGGGGGGGGGGGGCATTGCCCCCCCTCCCTGTATCCGCGTCTGGGCAAGATAAAGATAGATAAGGAAGAGTAGAGAAGATCAAGCACAAAGAAGTGTTGCTTTTGAGCTCTGGTAAGTGTTACGTAAATTAACAAAACAAATCATATTTAGATGGAGACAGGGATGTCATACAGATAGTGAAACATGCAATGCAATATACCCAATGATGAATAATAAATACCAACTGATGACAAATTACTCTAAAGAATGACCTGTTGTACTAGGTCCTGTGCATCGGAAGAGCTGTACCCAAGCACGTTAAAGGTCACATACACCTATGTAAGTAGGGGATCATCTTGGGTCTGTATTTTTTACAAACATAGTCCTAGGTCACAGGGCAAGCAGGGTCTTAGGCTCCCTGTTTTTTTGGTTCCAACAAATTGGGCGTTGACAAATACAATACAACAAGACAAAACTAGTCCTTACAGTACCCAAATCATGATTTGAGTACTTGTTCATGCAAATGTGCAAGGAGGAACCATACCAAAAAGACGAGGCTATCATTGATCATGTGACTAAATTAACAGGGTAATTAATGTCTAAATTCTGTTTTTCACAGACATAACAGACAGGGTTAACTTAAAATTTAGTGCTCACCTGTTTTTTTACTAATATGTATCTATTATTTGGATGAAATTTAATCCGGTGTGGTAAGCCTTACACAGAAAGACAAAATTACCAAATTGACCATTTGATTTATTGTTTTTCTAGATTTTGCCTGTTTCTGGTCATCAGGACTCGAGCGCGTGTCCGTACGGACCGACCGTGTAAACAAACAAACACAACAAAAGATGGCCGACTAACATTTAGTTTAAAATGGTTCCCTTCAATACTGTGCCTATACCCGATACCCAACCATAAGTAGGCATGATCATAAAATTTTGAAAATAATAATAGCTCTTTGAAAATGGAATACATGGAAACATTATAGTACTTTTCTATAAAAATGATGATTCAACCATGTCTGCAGGCTGAAAAATCACAAAGTTAAAACCAAAAGTAGTTTGCCTTATAATTGTATTGCTAAAAACTGCTCAAGTCATGCACATTTTAAACTATTTTAGCTATTTTGTGCTATACTCTCATATGGTCCAGTTGCTTGTGTGTGGTTATTTATTTAGTCTATTATAGACATCACTACCAGTGATAGGGATGTTCATATCATTGATTACAGAGGGGCAATATTTTTTTGAAAATTAGTTGGCCAAAATATGTAGAAAACCCATGTTTACCTCTTTTAAATACAGCAATGTAGTACGATGTAGCTAGGATGTATTCACTGATGTCTGTAACCCCGCACAAGCAACTATACATCATCATGAAAATAAACCATTTTTTACCTAAATTGGTTTATTAAAATGTGCATGACTCGCCCAGTTTTCAGCAATATGAGGCAAACTACTTTTGGTTATAACTTTTTTATTATTCAGCCTGCAGGCATGGTTGAGGCTATATCTTGCCTCACGTCCCGCACGGAATAAACCGTGAATAGCTACAACGTATTTTAATTGATTTGAGCATGCGCACTTGAGTTACGGGACGTCTAGCAAGACATTGCCATGGTTGAACCATTATTTTTTATTGTAAAGTACTTTGTTTCCATGTATTCCATTTTCAAAGACTAAACAGATAATTTTATTTTCAAAATGTTATGGACATGCCTATCAGTGAATCCCAGCCCATTTCGTACTAGTACAGGAAACCCATACGTTGGTGTTTTTTTTGTTTTTTGTTTTTCCCTACCAACGTATGGGGAAATTGTATATAGCGAGAAACTGTCAATTTGATTTGCTGTATAAAGTGAATGGTGTGGTATTCAAATGATTGGGGGGGGGGGGGGGTGAATTACAGCAAAACTGCATTCCCGTTGATTTTCATACTAGCTACGCACCTTCATAAAGTCCTCATCTTTCTTTCCAGCCACTTTTTAAAACATGAAAATGCTAAATTATTCCATATTTAATCATAATTCTCCGCCGTGTAAACGCAATGGCAGAATTTCTTTTTAGACATTTCGCGATTATCGCGGTCCAGATTTAGTCTCGTCCCCAATCGCAAAATAACAAACGTCTATATACGCTACGCACACCACTTGCGGACTAACGAAAATATTAAATGAGACTATTTATTAATAAAACATGGCGCCGATTTCGATAAACATCGTTAGTGCCGTTAAGTGAATGGGCTTAGAATTTCACCTTAAATTTCAAGGGAATAGTGCATTTGTACAAAATGTTAAAGGAATGGCAAGATAGATGAGAAAGAGTAGATAAGAACAAGCACAAAGAAGTGTGTTTTTGAGCTCTGGTAAGCGATACAGAAATTACCACAAAAATCATATTTAGAAGGAGTCATACTTAGTTAGGATGGGGACAGATAGTGAAACATGCAAAATACCATGATGAATATATCTTGAATCTTGAATCGTTACTCCCTTTAACAGCTCATATAGAGCTAAACTGGGAGGGGTTTGCCGGTGACTAGCCGGCTGGTGCGGTGCAAAACAAACGCTTCCAACTACTAAATATACCAACTGATGACAAATATCACTAAGTATGATTTGTTGTACTGCCACTAATTTCGTATCATCCCTGCCTGCTACACGAGCTTCATGAATTGAATGTACTACTGATCATGTCATTTATGAATTATCCGTCATTCATCTGAATATCGAGGCCTTAGCTATAAAAATAATCCTGGATTGCCGATTTAAAATTAACTTTTATTTTTTGCCATTTTTTTAAGTAAGCTTATTTTAATGTAATGCTTTAAAATTAAAATCCACTAAATTCTACTGTACACTATAACTACACTAACCTCGGATTAAACTGTGGTTTAAACTGCACACGGTAATGTATAGATTAAGTAGTTATAACAGTGAAACTACAACATATAGCGATTTTTGAGGTACATCATGCCGCATTGTTTGGTGCGCATCAAAATGTTTTGCTGATTGCATACGGGCTGCCGATACCATCGATGATCGAATAAACAAAATTCTCTTTAAAATAACAAATCACGCACCAACAAGTTGAGCTCTGGGAATCGATATACCAGACTAACCCCGGCCCCCTTTTCAATGAACACGGTCTGAAACAATGAAAATATACAAGATCTCCCCAAGTCTTTTTGGCACTTGACAAATACTACATTTGATAAATAAAATGACATAAATTGCCCGCTTAGGAGCGCTACTATTAATTCGGTCTGACTGGTAAACCTATAATTGATAACAATTTGTCTACGAGAGGATTGCCCAGTGCGCGTGTACAACCAGGCAATCATATTTAAATTCGGGGCGTGTACGAGGGGTACTCCTTGCTAACTGCATGGGTGAGTTTCCATTATCATACAGCCGGTTGGTTGCACACGAGAATTATGTCATATAGCAACCAGCTTTGATGGAAGGCGAATATTTAAATTTGGTGACACCAATTTACATGAATTTATAGCGCTGGTAAACGGGCCTTGTAGCCTATAATGACCGTAACAAAACAAACTATAAAATGACCTTGAAACGTTTATGTTGTTAACGGTCATATGTCAGTGTATACAGTCAGCATCGATGGTCAGAGTGTCATAATCAGAGTGTCAGATAGGCTCAGTGCTAGAGTTCCGGCCAGACGGGGTGCAGTGGCTAGCATGGGCGTGGCATCAGGTTGGGGCAGAAGTGCAGTGTTGACAGGTGTCTCAGGCCCGAAGGGCAGCTGGGTGGGATTAGGCTCGGCAAGGAAAGGTTAGCGGGACTTGACTCACGGTCGTTGTTGTGGGTCCGAGACCTTAGGGCTTGGGCTTGCCAGTTCACAGTGCTTGGGTATGAAATGAGGTTTTGTATCTGTTGCTCTCTAGCTGTACTATGTTGTCACCATTGATTGTCAATGGTGGCATAGGCTTTCTGTACAGGACAGTACTTCCTCAAGAACTTTCTGTTACACAGTGTTACCCTTCCTGAACCATCAATTTTCACTACGTATTGGTCAAACTGACGGACCTCGATATTGATGCCCGTTTGTCCTATTTAAGGGGATGGGGACCTGTCTGGCTCTGGACGGGGACTTCGGACATAGTCACCGACGGCAAGGAGGCAATAGTCTTATGGTGTGTTCGGACCAGCGTTCGGCGTCTCATACTTAGCGGTTACGAAGGGCTTCCTCACGAGTCTCTAGAGTATTGCGCAAAGTGTTGCAAGGCTGGTATTTACCTGGTGGTATTGGGAAATCCCGAATGGCCAAATATACACATCGCCGGGGAGTTTGTGTCCCTGTCTGGAGTATTTCGATAGCATTGCACGTTGGAAAGCATCCATATCCAGGTCACCGGTTGGGGCTAGTGTTGTCCATGATAAGGCGTTTCACAGTCTTGTCGCCAACTTCGGCGCGGCACAACAATTGCTATAGCGCTATGTGGATATGCTACTGAAGCGGAGAGTCGATGATGTACGCCCCGCCCCAGACCTTGAGCATGTTGAGGTATTGCTGTGTGGCGATGGCTGTATATTCGGGACCACCATCGGATGCTAGTTCATCAGGGATACCAAAGGTGATAAAGGTGCGTCTCAGTCAAGTGATGAGTCCACTTGAACCATAGGAGGACTTCTGACTTCTCCACGACGATTGGCCAGTTGGAATACCGGTCAATATCACTACCAAGTAGTTGCAGCCTTTATAATGGGAAAAGTCGGCACATGCACACTGGAAAGGGTAGTTTACATTTGGAGCGTGGGAGGGGTGGACGGTGCACTTGGATTGGAGGGTGCGATCCGATTACAATGGCAACACTCAGCACGAAGGGCTGTTATGACAGGAGTAATGTCAGGTCAGAACATTGATGGCTCTGCTCTTGAAGTCATAGAGGTCACTCCTTGTGATGAGCAGCATGGAAAGCAGCCATATGTCTCCTCCCTGAGTGATTGTGGTATGACAACACGGTCCTTGTCAAGTATAACACCATCAACCCAGGGAATCAACCGTATGAAGATTATCTTGAAACTGGAAGTACTCGCGCACTGGGGCCTGGGGAGTTCATGATGGAACTCAGACATACCAGACTCAATGAGGTCAACTAGCTTCCGCATCTCATCATCGCTGGCTGTGGCGGTTCGGACTCTGACAGATAAAAAACACACTCAATAATGGTATCTGTGGTTGGTATTGATGTGCGCGCGTAAACCGGCCATGAGGAACTTCAAACTTGTCCACCCAGTGCTCAGTCTAGGTTTAGATCCAAAAATAATAGGCTGTTTTGCCAAGGTGTAAGGACAATTTGTTGTCGATCAGCCATTGTTTACACGACTCAAGTTCTCTATTTAAAGTGTAAGAAATTACTTTTAGGTCTTTATCGGATGTGAAAAGGGCACTATCGTCAGCATATAACAAAAGATTACAGATAACGCTTGATGATATATCGTTGCCCTGGAAAAATTATAAATCCTACCAACTCTGTCAAATACCTTGGAATTACTCTCGATGAAAATCTCAGTGGTGAAAATGTTGCAAAACCAGTTGTCAAAAAATCTTGTGGTATATTAAGTTTCTTATATACAGACAAGGTCATTTTTTGAATGAAAAATCTTGTAAGACCTTTGCACTGCCCTTGTACAATGTCATTTTGATTATTGTTGCTCTTCATGGTTTTCTTCACTTTCTGCAAAGTTGAAAAATAAGCTGCAATTTGTGCAAAATAAGTTGATTCGCTTCATTTTGAAGTTGGAGCCCAAGTCCCACATTGGTGATGTAGAATTTAAGAAGCTGGGAATGTTGAAAGTTGAAGACAGAGATAAACAACTTAAAATCAATCATGTTTTTAAAATCTTTATTGAAATAGCACCTGACCTGAGTACCTGAATTATCATTTGACCATATTGTCCAACACCCACAGATACATTTGTACAATACCAGGGACAGTGCAACAAATTTTCTGGTTCCTAAAGCTAAAGGTCAGCATCAGTGCAATACATTTTTCTTTACTGGTATTCGGGAATGGAATTTGCTACCAACTCAGGTTAAAACATCCAAAACCCACGGGCAGTTCAAAAAGGCAGTAAAGTCACTTTCTATCTTGATTTTTCATCCGATTTTTTATATGCAGTTGTTTCATAAAAAGTGCAATATTATTTGTGTGCAAATATATATGATGTTTTTATAATGTGCTGTTTTAATATTTGAAGGGCCCCAATGGAAATAAGCTCTTTTTAGAGCTTTCTTGGGCTATCCTTGGCATTATATGTTTTCTTTTATTCATATATTGTGTTAATTGTTGTATTTTTTAAGATTTGTGTATTTGATCTGATGTATTGTATGATTTGTATCTCTGTGTCTTGATATGCCAAATAAAACTAAACTAAACTAGGGGGTTTGAATGTGTCAAGATGATTGGTGAGGTATCAATGGCTGCCGGCCCTACCATCAGCGAGGAGCAGTTTCACAGGCGTTCCAGTTAGGATGACGTGAGACACAGTATATGGCGCAATGTCTAATGCCTGGCACATGGACCATTCTGAATTTGTACCGCAGGGTCTTCTCTTTTAGGTTTCTTAGGCCAGTGTTGGAGACCGAGATGTCTTCCAAGAATCTGTCACCAAAGATCTCCAAGAGTGGCTTGTGGTCAACGGCAATTATAAGGTCCTCACATCCGAGGACGAAATATAGTGTTTTGTCTAGGGCGTCAGCATGACATAAATTGCCCGCTTAGAAGCGCTATTAATTCGCTCTGGTAAACCTATTGTTATCAATACTACGAGAGGATTACCCAGTGCATATATTTAAATTCGGGGCTAACTGCATGGGTAAGTTTCCAGTATGTTGCAAATTATATACATGTACGCTCATACCCTTAAACTACTCAATACAGCCGGTTGGTTGCACACGAGAATTATGTCATATATAGCAACCAGCTTGGATTGGAAGGCGAATATTTAAATTTGTTGACGGTTTTTAGGGCATCAATTTATAGCGCTGCTAAGCGGGCCTTGTAACCTAATGAACGGCAAGGGCCTCGCCTTGGGCATAACGAGATTCAGCTGGGTGTGTATATCTGCTACCAACGAGTGTGATTTGCTATCCTGTGTGACAACAAAATGGTTCAACTGTTGCACATTTGCAGTGCTTCAGAAGCAGCCAGAATCCAATGCCCATTTTTGACCAGTCAGTAGCCAGGCATGTGGGTTTGCTTGGGTCAAAGATTCTGACCCCCACCCCCCCCCCCCCCCACCCCCCCACCCCCCCCCCCCCCCCCCCTCTATTTCACTTACTATGTCTGATTTGGTTTCCTCAAATGCCTGTTGAAGGTGATCATCCCACTGAAAGGGTTAGAGTTTTAGTAGTTGCCGAAATAGAATCATGTTCTCGACCATGCTGAAAGCGTATGACGCACGCCTGGTTGACAAGTCCAAACCATGAACGTACATCTGAATGTCCGTGGGTGTTGAAAGTCTAGAATCGCTTGTAGGTACTTCCTGCATGGGCAAACGCTAGTTGGGGTTATTTCAAACCCTGCACATTTTGATAATGTTTCAGCGTAACTCCAAGCGCCGGCTTGATCGCAGCAGAATATGAAAGGGTTTTAGTGACCTTGATTTAAAAATGGACAATTTCGGACAGTTTTCCGCGCTCTGCGTGTTATTCATATTTTGATATGGGTATTATCGGATGAAGAGTCGTCATAGCTGCTTTTGTGTGGTTTGATAAAGGACGGACAAATTCTATCGGATTTTGGAGCCTTCTGACCATCAGCAGATCAGAAAACACTATAGAATCTTCATAATAAATAAAATGGCCTGCAAATGGCAGCAAAAGTATCAACCCTCTTTAAATTCGTGTAGACTGTGCTGCTGCCTGCCCTGATTGAGCTTTGTTGAACATATTAATAGACTGCTTTGCTCATCAGTCGTAAACATATGAAAGTGTTTAAACATGCACCAGAATATATCCTATCCATTGTAAAATGTTGTCTTCATGATTATAAACAAATCCAGTAATTATAGAAAAGCTACTTATGCGTGATGAAAACCGTCGGGAAGTTCCTATGACTTATGTGCGTGTAGGTATCTCTATTCATAGTAACTGTTAGAATTTTGGCGGGAAATTTGCCAGGAAGATACCTCACTCAGTCATCCATTTTCTTAGCACCCCTGAAGAAGACTCGATGTATGATTGTCAAATTCTGTCAACACTCATAATCTGTGGCACGCTAGCATTGATCATTTTTATCTTGTCACTTCATTTATCCTGAATGTCACTGCTCGGTCAACTCCAGGCGACACCATAACATTTTTTTTTTTGGGGGGGTGGGAGAAAAATCTTGGCAAGCGAAACATTTCGGGAGGGTAAGATGCGCGGAAAGCGCGCGAAAATCTTGGCGTTTAATAGTCTATCGAGAATTGATATCACGCGAATTATTTAGTGGTGTTGTGCCCCCCCCCCCCCCCCCACGAAGGCATAATTGTACAATAAATGTACATTGTCTAGAAATATCCGGTCATTGCAAAATGGCAGAAAACCAAAACAACGTGGGGTAAAGGGAGGGTTATGGGGAGGGGTTTGTGGGAGGGGTTTGTGAATGGGAGGGGAGGGGTTTGTGGTGGTGTGGATGCATTTGGTGGGTGGGTAGACCTAGGGTGGGGTGAGTAGGGTGTTTGTGGTGGGAGAGGGGTTTTGTGGGTGGGAGGGGAGGGGTTTGTGGTGGGAAGGGGAGGGGGTTTGTGATGGGGATGGGAAGGAGAGGGGGTTTGTGGTGGGGAAGGAGTGGGAGATTGGGATGGTAAAGGGTTGTGGTGGCATGGCTAGAAACGCAAATGTATAATGTATAGGCCTACTCGAAACTCTGAAACTCAGAACTCAAATTTTAAAAAATAACAAACTCGAAACTCCTAATTATTAACTCGAAACTCAAAAAATGAAGAAAAAAAGAAATTATAAACTCGAAACTTGAAGTTAAAAGTACGAAACTCGAAAATTAGAAACTCAAAAACTCGACACTTCAAAAAATTTAAAAACTCGAATCTGGAAAATATTAACTCGAAACTCCGAAACTCAAAACTCAAATTTATAAACTCCAAATTATAAACTCGAAAATTCAAACTCATTTTTATAATGAACCTTCCATATCATTTTTATAAACTCTAAATCATAAACTCAAAACTTGACACTCAAAAATGTACAAAATCGTTCCTATAAACTCAAAACCTGAAATTATAAACGCGAAACTCGAAAATAGACAAATTCAAATATCCGAAAATCAAAATTTTAAATTAATAAACTAACTTACTCGAAATTATAAACTCAAATCTGGAAAATATTAACTCGAAGCTCCGAAAATAAACACTCGAAATTATAAACTCGAAGCTTCAAGATATTAAAACGCGAATCTTTAAAACCTCAAAACACAAATTTATAAACTGAAACTCAAAATTATCAACTCGATTTTATTAACTCGAAACTTGACATTATAAACGCGAAACTCAAACTTTAACTCCAAATAATCAACTCGAAACTCAAAACTCGAGACTTTAAAATTATCGATGAGTAGTGCGCGCAAATCTCGGTGAGCGTGCGCTATCTCGGTACTGAGTGACGTGATACACATGAGGTTATCTATTCTCGATATATAGTGAGCTATAAGCTCGATATAATAGTGAGGTAATCTCGGTATGTAGTGAGGTGAGACAATCTCGAGAGAGGTAACCTCGGTATGTAGTGAGGTTTATATCTATTTCCGATATGTAGTGAGGTAATCTCGATATAGTGAGCTAAACTCGATACACAGTGAGGTAATCTCGGTATGAAGTGAGGTAATCTCGGTATGTAGTGAGGTAATATCGATATGTAGTGAGCTAAACTCGATATATAGTGAGCTAAACTCGATACATAGTGAGCTAAACTCGGTAAAGGGAGAGGTAAACTCATCGTGTGGGTGACAAACTGAATGATTTATGGCCGCTCTGGCGTTCCATAGGGTTGCATGCCCATGCCCCTCGTGGTGCCGTCACTGGACAACGTCAGCTCTAGCTCTCTAATGATGCACTCAGATATTAAATAAAAAAAGATATTATAATTATATACTTAGGCCTAATCTGATTCAAATAAAAGCTAGAAATAAAAAAGCAACAAACTGTATATATTTGAGAAGGGGAAAAAGTCCATCCTTTGAATGTAATCTTGATACTTTGAATACAGTTGCTATCCATTGTGAATGTTATGTCCGTAATTGTACATCCTGATGCAAGTGTGAACTGCAAGTGAGTGGAAACTATAATAAATTGCATGATTGCTGGATTTCCATTGGTTAGATTATGATCTTCATTGAATCTTCCTATTATAATACTAGGTTAAATCATGATATACTGGTATTTGTCCTCAGGTCACGCAATATATTGTCTTTCTGTTTACCGATCTCCAAAATGCAAGAGGAACAAAACTGTATACCTGAATAATGCAATTGCTTTATTTTAAATATCTTTAATATTAAGATGATGATGTTCAATTAAAGAGTGAATAGCACTACATTTTAAAATTTATATTCCACTTCTGTTTTCCAACCTCTTTGTTTCAATCATCCACGTGTCATTTCCAGCTAAAACGCAAGACCTCTTCGATTATTGAGAATGTACAATTGTCATGGTAACTTGGTAGGTCTATTGCTTTATTACTATCATCAAACAAAATTAATATCTTTATCTAGTGACTAACACCATCCTCTAAAAAACAAAAAGGGCAGTAAGCAGTGGTAGCACTGGCACAAAAATGTGAGGAGTCCCATTACATTTGTCAGGATCCTTTTAAAGCTTCAAAAACTAAATTTAAGGGGTCCTGCAGTTTCAGCCTATGAAATGGTCAAAAACCGATTTAGAGAAATTAGAGGTCACAAACTAACTTATGGTTAACTATCTCGTGAACTGCAGGGTCAGGAGTGCACTGCATTACGCTACAAGGCCCGCTTAGCATTGCTATAAATTGCTGCCCTAAAAAACGGCACCAAATTTAAATATTCGCCTTCCATCAAAGCTGGTTGTTATATGACATAATTCTCGTGTGCAACCAACCGGCTGTATTGCAACGCCCATTGAGTAGTTTAAACGCTTGAGCGTGGATGCAATTTGCAACATAATGGAAACTCACCCATGCAGTTGGCAAGAAGTACTGCTCGTACACGCCCCGAATTTAAATATACAACCAGGCAATCCTCTCGTAGTAATTGATAACAATAGGTTTACCAGACCGAATTAATAGCGCTCCTAAGCGGGCAATTTATATCTTGCTTTTCTTTGTTGGCTATAGAAAGAACACCGTATGGAATGCGGTCATGACGGCGATTCTATGGATTTTGTGCATCTTATATCCTACGGGATGGGCAACTCCCTCTTGTTTGGCCTTCCTAAAGATCAGATCAGATTGCACGTTGTTCACGCTCGGTCTTCGATACTTCGTCAGATTTAAGGGGTCCCTCCATTTTTGATCGGGACCCGTTAGTTCAATATGTAAAGTGACGCGTCAAACAAGAAAATGAGAGGTCACAGGGCAAGAGGACGCGTAAGAATGCGACCCTTGGCAATAAGTGGGTGTTCCGATATTGTCTGATGTTACACCAGTTAGCCACGAACAATTGGATACCTCTGTATATCCACCGAACTAGATCTCAACAGTTTTTACTTTTGAAAGGAAGTCATAGCAACCTATTACGTTTTTGAAGTTGGACATTATGTCAATCATGTCTATAAGGCCTAAAACATGTTTGTTTGCCCAAACGCGACCGACCCGTAAAATCTCAATCTCCGTTTTTTGGTTGTTTTTTTAAAGATATTTTTTATTGTGAAAAATGTATGTTTTGAATGATATCAAGTTGCCAAATAAATAAACAAACAGTCCTATAGACTTTATTAATACCCATATCCTTCTGTCCTTCGAGGATGTGCAAATTCAAGATTCTACATGTAGCACAATATAGAGAAAAACAGGACATCATACATGGTCTGAGAGTTTGTACATGCGCTGCAAACCTGGCATTCACCACACACACATTCTTTCGCTGAGATTTTAGAATTTTCACATTTGTGTGTGTATTAAAACAAACGTATAAGAACATTAAAGTAATTAAAAATAAATTGTATTGTCTTAGTTTTCTCGTAAAAGTGTCTGGTAAGCTTTAGAATAGAACTCCAAAGTGTCTATAGCAACAAAAAAGGGGGAAAAGGTAAATCGATCGACCAACCCACTTTTCCCCCTCTTGGTTGGGCAAACACACCTCTTTGGCCTAACAACAATCATTCCTATAGCAATGTGTTACACGCTACGCTATAAAATGTCAACATGATGCAGACAGTGGAAAGCCCATAAGCGTTCCTATGCAATCCTGAAGGAAACAGCTCTTGAACAAAACCCGATGTGTCCTATAAGTCACCGTCATGAAAACGCAATATTATTCACCCAAATATCTAATTTCTCTGCGATTAATGTCATTTGCAAAAGTCATTGTCCTGTTAAGAATCTCTCGCGAGGTGCTCATACCTACGTATTACACTACATCAGTTCCGCTCCTACCCTGGACCTACTCCTGGTCTTTATCATCTAACACCCACCACAATTTAAGACGGTTATTACTTGTCACTGTGTTTGTCATATTCCAAGGTGGGTAAAAGGAACCGGTAGTGTCCACATTCACCATTTTCACTTATTAAATCATAAAAGATAATTGTGAACTTGACCATGCCCATCATACTAAAGGCATATTATGTGATCTTTTCCAGGGAGCGCACTCTGTCCATGATTTTTTTTAGAAAGTAGATTTTCTTGCAGATTTACATTTCGGATCATAAATCATGAATATAGTCCAAGTTAAAGAGCGATACGATTCCTTATTACCTAAAAATCATGGTTTTAGAAAATAAGGTGTCGGCGCAGACTCCGACAGTTTATTTTCACTCTAAAACCATGATTTTGAAGTAATTAAGAATCGTATCGCCCTTTAACTTGGAATGTATGTACGATTTATGATCAGAAATGTAAATCTGCAAGAAAATCTGCTTTCAATTTTTTTCGAGGATTGAGGGCGTTCCCTGTAAAAGATCACATAATAGGCTCTGAGAGTTACAGAACAATACGTTTCCTAATTACTTCAAAATCAGATTTTGAAATAAGTTTTTTACGGACAGTTTATTTTCTGCGTGGTGTTTTCGTTTGTAAATAGAATTCCATGGTTTGACACCGCGCTAACGCCGTTTTTACAATGTTTGCGGTTACGACCGCAACTATACAAGTGAACATAGCCTTATCATGCCTATGGAATCAATACTTTAAGATGAAAATCGAAACAAATAGACCTGGGCTTATTGAAAATTCCTTCAATTGGAAGCAATTTTCTATTATGATTTAGTAAAGTTCTGTGACGGGTTTTGAAACTTACGGAAAAATACAGTCAAAGTAGATTTATGACCTGATAGTCGAACTTCAGTATAAGAGAGGGAAAATATGTGAACATTTTTGAAATAGATCACATAATATTGCTTTAACTTCCAAAAAGCTATCATACAGGGTTTTACCGCTTTGAGATCTATCTGACATTGTCTGACTGACTGGCTGCGTATAAGGTTGTGTTACCCGTGGTGTGGACAACCCAGTAACATGTTTATATTTTACGCTCCACTCCCATGCAAACAAAATAATGATGATTGAAGAAGAAAATTGACTAAACGTCGTAAATAATGTACCACCTTAGGAAATACTGCAAACCTTGTACGTATGGCTCATATACAAGTGACTCGCACGTACGTACTGTATAGTCGCGGAAGAATTATTTTGCATCACCAATACGTGACAAGCACTAATCAAAATAGAAGTAAACCGAGGTCAATATTTCCATAATAAATACAGAAATATTTGTCATTGGTCTCAGCTCAATTGATCAAGTAGCTTGTACGTACATGTGATGCAAAATATTACTTTGTAGACTATCGCATTTAAGCCTAACGTACAAGTCACTTTTTACGTATAAGTCACACGTACTAGATTTGAAGTGCTCCCTTAGCATATTAATGGTTATCGTTAATCCTTGGATACCTGGAATCGTAGGTGTAATTCTTATGCGATGAATAGAGGTATAGTGTATATGTTGCTTGATTGCTTCTTTGTTAGCACACGGGTAAAGAGATCAAAAGTCTTAATACATTCAAGTTCAATGATTAACGATTACGGTCAGGAAATAATATAGCCTATACGTTGCCTAAGAGTAGACTCATTTCGTTCGCCAAATTGTTAACCTTTATAGTTGAGGAGTTATATAGAGGTACGTTCTACGATGATGTTGCATTTTTGACGTGAAATACATACTTTCAAATACATACCAAACCACAAACCATATATAAACCATTGCAAATATAAGACACATACATGTAGATGCATGTTTTTGTTTGCATTACCGAAATATGTCTAAAGCCATGCTTAAATTGTTTAAGACAAGCAAAGATATTGGTAAAACCACAAATTAGGACATTGAATTATATTAAGGACTTTTAAATGACCGACACGTTCCGTTTAACCTAATTCCCGCGTAAATAGTTGTTTTCTTGTCTGCTGTTACACGTGTTATAAATTTCAGATATGTCGACTTAATTATCGTTTATTCATGGTTCATTAAATAAGACTATCTCTTTATAACGACCTTCTTTGTTGTCTGACATCAGATGGTGGTAACTTGAGATCATCATTTAAGGTGGGGTTGATTCGGCTATTAATTGACATCATAGGCATACACTTATATACAAAATTGAACACACGCGATATGGTACCTCAGTAGAGATTGGGCTATTCCATTTGAAATCCATATATCCGGATTAGATGCCTAGTCTTTGCCGAGCCTATATTTTTGAGGCGGTGAATCTTGACCTAAATGATAGTTTGGACAGGTGAATCTATGACGAATCTTCACCTTTTTTCAGCCCACTATGGAAAACATTATCTTAAAGGTATATTATGTGATCTTTTCCAGGGGACGCCCTCAATCCTCAAAAATAAATTGGAAGCATATCTTATTGCAGGTTTACATTTCTGATCATAAATCATGAATATATTCCAAGTTACAGAGCGATACGATTCCTAATTACCTCAAAATCATGGTTTTAGAGTGAAACCATGATTTTGAAGTAATTAAGAATCGTATCGCCCTGTAACTTGGAATATATGTACGATTTATGATCAGAAATGTAAATCTGCAAGAAAATCTGCTTACACTTTTTTTCTCGAGGATTGAAGGTGTTCCCTGGAAAAGATTACATAATATACCTTTAATCTTCCCGACAGTGAGTATGAATTTCAAATGGGAGTCAACCATAAGGCACAGGTATCCCCTACTCTTTGTGTGAAAGATTAAGGTAATGTCTTCCATAGGGGGTGTATGGATTTGAAATGGAATAGCTTATTACGGCGTCGTTGAAATAATGCCAAAACTGATTCAACACCATTTTCCGCAATGAGCAAGTGAGTATTCCTCAATTTTTAAATATACACGCAGTTAATTTTTAATTTACCTCAACAATAACATTTTAAATCCGCATTCATATTTAAAGATTATAACATCATGTTTAAAATAATTCCCCAAATTTAAAAGTTAGTCTGCCCAACAATTAGGTCATTCGAGAATCTTTGAATCTGTATGAGATAGTTTCAACTTTCAATTTGTGTCCTGTGCCCAGTTACAGGTTACTTCAATATCAAGGAAGTTTTTAATCGCAATGTGTTTCTTCAAGAATATCTAAAAATCTTAACAGTTGTTTATCATGTTTATGGGCTTATGTCCTCAAGAATGTATTAATCTTCAAAGCTGTTTCACAAGTTGACTGACATGACTGATAAAAGTAAATGTTCTAAACACCAGCTTTACAATTGGTTTTGATACATGAGTAGAGTATCTTTCTGACTCGGCGAATATATAATAAGTATAATTTACCAATTACAATGGTCTTCTTCCTCTTCTTACCAGAGATCAGACGACGCTGGACATGGGCGTATTTACGAATATTCAGGCAAAAATATGCGAACGAGGTTACGTGATCAAGTGAATGGGACGAACGCTTAACAACGGTTTAAATTCAAAAAATGATACTGACAATAGGGATGGTTAGCCATCCCAAGTGGTTTTAGGATGAAATAATTTAGTTCCAACGTGTGATGAATTTTATTGAGTCATATAATCAAAATTCACTGTTACATTGAAACCAACGGAAATTCAAAATTAACGGCCGTTCGTATCCACCGTCGTCTGCCAGTCTGCCAGAGATCTTGCAGTGAATAGCGCCACCTAGTGTTAGGACTTCTAACCAAAATCATTCTGATAGTAAACAACAAATATCATTTACCACAGATACCAACAAATTGTAATAACTAAATAGATCAAAGGATAACATAAACAAGCGACAATTAGGCCTATACCAAATAATTAGCACCTATAATTCTATCAGGAATCAAGTTGAGACCATTCCACTTTGTAATAATACTAATAAGATCATCGGCTGTCCGCAGCAAATTAAGGGGCACTTTGGACAATTATTGCTGCCAGACGAGTAGGAGACAACCTACATGTAGAACAGGAGTGTTAACATGGTTCATGTAAACATGCATGGTAAGGAGCAAAACATAAGTATCCGACTCAACGCCGTCGGATTGATGGCTTCAAATCTTTCTCACTTCGTAAAGAGGAATAGAAGATTACAGGCCGGTGTTGCGATATTTTAAACAGCAAGTCAGCAACGGTGACTATAGCTTCATACCGTGACCAGTAGTAAACTTTGTTCTTCTTTTTCTTTCTTGATTATTGTTTTCTTTATGTATAAGAGATTTCTTTGTCGACATTCAATGTCTATATCTTATCACTGCACATCACATCACATGATACAAGACCGACGGGTATTATGGTGCTTCATCATCAACAATCAACACAGGATCATAAAGAAGCCGGCCAAGATCCATAGAATGACGAGGAAGAAGAAACAAACACCAATTAGTAAACAAGTAGCAGTAATTGCCATTAGTAATTGACAAATGGCTGAAAATAGATATAATTAAAAAATAGCCTACTCACAAATATATAACCAAGGTATTATTTTAAGCATAGGGGTTTTTTTAAATTTTATTTTCATGGTCATTTCAATTATTCCAAAATCGGAATCTTGTTTTGTATAGGAGATTAATAACCTAAAAAAATAAATATAATTTTAATGCCATTTTATTAAAATTTAAAACACGTGAAAACCGGGAAAAGTCCAGACGCTACCCTTTTCAAATCCTTTCGGCCATAGGGAGCTGATAAAGAACTACCTTTTTTAGCTAATTGCAGATAGAAAGTAGGATGCTATAAACTACTATACTAACAAATTTAAGCTTCTGAGAGATGCGAACTATATCTCGCACGTGGAGATGAATCAAAATCACGTTTGTTTCAATCCGTCCAGGTTGATCCGTTCGTCTGATATTTGTTCCTGTCTCGTCTGGGAATCTAATTATTTTCTTGAAGAAGCAACCGCTGAAATTAAAACAGATCTATCCATAATTTAGCTCCTTCCTGTAATATAACTGACCATGTAATAAAATGTGGTTTAGGTGCTGACACTGAGTGTGTGATAACCATGACAACACCTCAATTCATGCGTGTTAATCATTGGCTTAGGCGTGGGCGTGCATCAACATTATGATGCGTTTGAATATGACATTATTAACAATTATATAACAGCAAACTCCAAACTCCATCTCATTCTCAATGGAAAACAATGCAACCATGGCTATCGGGTTAGTTCAACTTTGGAGAAAGAGGTCTTGGCTTAGGATCATTTTGTTTTGACTTGAATCGAAAAAACACAATTGACTTCAATCGCGAGAATTCTACATTTTGGAGATGACCTTTTCTGAAAACCTTTCTACGCGAACTTCAATCTGCCAAGACAAAATTAGAAAGGATCAGTAATTATGTTTATGAACATGAGAGAAAGGACGGTATAGAAAGTATGCAAGTCGAGAAAAACACACATTTAAAATGCTTCATTTCAGGGTCGAAACAAGACTCAACTGCTAGTACTAGTACAGTACTAAACTAAGGCCTAAAAAAAAAAAGTTTGATTGGCGTAACATGACCAAAACAAATAGGGTAGGTCGGTCGGGATTTATTTTTATTTTTATTTTTTATTTTATTTTTTAAATCACCTACTTTTGAACACATCGTTGAACACAACGATACATTTTTGCCCGGCAATTAAATACACTAGAGCTATGTGTAGACATTCGGCACAGTACTGTTGTGTTCAACAATATATCATTTCGATGGGGACTTAAAATAGCCGAAAATGAAAGCAAACAGTCAAAAACTTTAATACTTTGTTCAATTTTTATAAATATATATATATATATATTTTTTCCCCGGCCCTCAAAATAATAAAAAATATTCAGGGTCGGCGATGTATTTAGGGTCGGTCGGGTTACGCCAATCAAACCTCTTTTTTTTTTAGGCCTAAGTGTACTAGTACAGTTGAATTAAGAGTTCAGTGACAAACGTGGCATTGTTTAAACGACAATAGAATATGAAGTTTGCAATTAAAAAAAAGAAATGTTTCTGTATTACTGAATCAGTCAGATGTATATTTCCATGTCAGCATATTCTATAAAAACATTAAAGTTGTCTATGACCACCACGCTTTAACATTATGAACTCATGGTGGGCAGTTCCAACGAGTGACCTACTTCTGCATAACCATGATAACAATCCATGATATCGACCATCTGTTAATATGTGTGTATACATGTGTCAGCATGATTATGGAATTTGAGTAGCTTGTCCAGTTTCCGTCAGTGTGGCTACCTATTACATTGTTTCATTTGAACCATCTGGTGGTATTTTCTGCAGCAGGTGAACTATTGTTTTAACTACTCCTGCATGGGGGTCATTGCCGTCACTCATTTCTGGTGGCGCGTAGACTGGCATGCCCTTCTCATTGTTTAGTTCAGTACAAAACATAATCTTTTTGTTCTTTCTGTCCTTTTTTGACAATTGAAGTCGTATTTAAAGACAGATTCACCCATGCCTAGGATAGCCATACACAACATATAGGCCTAATCGGTATACAAATATCGATTGAATTATGTAACATGTCCATGCATTTTAGTGGGGCTAAGAAGACGAAAACAATTACCAGGGGAGAAAAATAGACAATGTTGTTTTTGTTGTCTTCCATCCATGACATAAATTGCCCGCTTAGGAGCGCTATTAATTCGGTCTGGTAAACCTATTGTTATCAATTACTACGAGAGGATTGCCCAGTGCGCGTGTACAACCAGGCAATCATATTTAAATTCGGGGCGTGTACGAGCGGTACTACTTGCTAACTGCATGGGTGAGTTTCCATTATACAGCCGGTTGGTTGCACACGAGAATTATGTCATACAGCAACCAGCTTTGATGGAAGGCGAATATTTAAATTTGGTGACGGTTTTTAGGGCACCAATTTATAGCGCTGCTAAGCGGGCCTTGTAGCCTAATGCTCTAATTTTCTTTCATCCTGATGGAAGCGATTCAATCACAATAGCAGCGCTCAAGAGGGATTACAACCAGATCGAAAACTCGGGAATGAAATAAGACAATACAGGCATACCTTGATGATGAATTTATTTATGTATAGGCATTTAGCCAACTACTTCTTCGTTTCATTATTTTGGAACAGCCTGACGAAATGATTTTTCAATGAATACTCCACTATCAATTGAACATTGAACAAAGGAATAAAACTACTGATTATTAAAAACCTGCAAGATAGTTAATCTCAAGAGCAATTGTATTCTGGTATCTGTTTTACAGTGATACTGGTTAATTGGTATATTTAATTATCGATGTAACAATAAAAAGTGGTGGTATCAAGACAATTTGAAATGGCCTTGGTCCCTGGTCCCTTAAACTGACAGAAGTTGCAAGTTCACCACCATTAAATAATGACACGGTGAAACATGATCATCCATGAATCTGCAAAAAGAAGAAATGTTATAACAGATTATTTTGATCTTATCTAATATCTAGCAAAAACACGGCAGAGGAGAGCAACACTTTTCAATGTTTCCTTTAAACAACTAGGTGTATATACGGAAATGATGGATAAATAAGTAGTCTAGACCCAGCGAGGTATAATATACGCCTACCTAACTCGTAGTACTCCGCCGGAGCGTGAACGGTTAAGGATGAGTCCTAACACCTAGCGGATCTTGTCTATCTGTATGTTCCGTGCAATGTCTTCGTGGTGATGGGCTATTCCAGTTAAAATCCATACACCCCAAGACATAACCGTATAATCTTCCACACAGGGAGTGCAATGGAGTCAGCCATACAGGTAAGCCCATTTGAAATTTACACTCCCTATAGGGTTGTGTTGATTCAAATGGAATAGCCCAATATGAACCACTACGATGAACTTTTAATGGGCGTAACAAAAGATGAAATTAAATAACAGGGTATATTTAGATGTGGTTAAAGACATTATTAACAAGTCGTCGGAATTACTGAAATAGATCACCCTTAATTTTAATGTTACAAGCATGTATTACTAATGCACATACTAATGTTCTATAACTATTTCAGGGTGATTAGTGCGATAACCTGTATTTATTAAACAAACGATAGTTAACATCGTTTTTTTCAAGGAAGTCACCTTTTGAATTTTGTGAATGCTGTAATTATTAAGCTATTAATCAAATGCATATAAAAGTATACATTTTTGGAAGGGATTTGGGTCGGAGAATCCATTTTTTGGCATCAATTTTGACAATATTTTTTGATCTTTTGAGAAAATTACAACAACAAAAATCACTTTTTTGACCAAATTCATTTGGGACAAGCTAACAACATTATTTTTGAGAAATAAATGCCCAAAACTGCTTGATTATACTATTAAGACACCAATCTAGTGCCGATTTTCTCATTTGTTCTTCTAAAGCTGTATTTGAAACGAAAAATGACCAAAAAAGTGGTAAAAATTTCAAAAAATACAGCTTTAAAAGAAAAAATTAGAAAATCGGCACTAGATTAGTGTCCTAGTAGTATAATCAAGCAATTTGGGATTTTTTTACTAACAAATAATGTTGTCAGCTTGTCCCAAAAAAAATTGGGTCAAAAAGGTGAATTTTGTGATTATCTTAAAAATTCAAAATTTTTGGTCAAAACTCGAAAATTCAAATCAAAAACTTCCTTGAGCCCCCCCCCCCCCCCACTTAAGTCAATTATCTAGGATCGGTGGGCTTTTTTTGTTGGCTCAAACATTTTTAGTTTTGAAAATATTGACCAAAAAGTGCCAACAATTTGATTTTTGAGATCAAAACCGATCCTAGATAATTGACTTTAGATAATTTTGGTGACAGTTTGGCATTTTTGACCAAAACAGATTTTGTTAGGTTGTCTGAAAATTGTTGGTGCCAAAAAAGTGATTTTTGGGCAAAAATGTAAAAAATACTATTTTTAGTGAACTTTGATACCTAAAAAGGATTCTCTGACTCCTTTCATTAACAAAAATGTATTTTTACATTATGTACATCACATTTATAGTTTATATAAATAGTGCTTGATAAATGTGGCGCAAAAAAGGGTTGACACTTCCCTTAAGGGGGACTTTATAAGGAAGTTTTTTTGGAATTTTGTGAGTGCTTTAATTATTGAACTAAAGGTTCAACAAAAGAAAGTATACCACTTTGTTTATGTCATTTTGAGTAACTTTCAATTTGTTTTTGACCAAACAGGCTAGATAGGCATTTAGATGAATCTTTTAGGCATAATTTGATACCAAATTTGTCCCCTAACAACAAAGATAAACCATGATTAGCACCATTTAAAGGAAAATATCCCATTTTCAAAAGTGGCATTTCCAATACACAGCACGAGAAGATTTGGTTAATCTGTCCATGTTCTCCCCATCCATTAACATTCCTTTACATTCAAATCCTTCACCCATGCATCAGTTTACATTTGAATTAGCCCGCGCATTGAGGGATATGCGCGGTGATCAGTACGGGATAGATACGGCATGTGTGTGTGTTTTAACAACTCGCCCTTTCTTCTCGAGATGTGTATTGGAAATGCGACTTTTGAAAATGGGATAATCATGGTTTATCTTTGTTGTTAGGAGGAAAATTTGGTATCAAATTATGCCTAAAAGATTCATCTAAATGCCTATCTAGCCTGTTTGGACAAGAATAAATTGAAAGTTACTCAAAATGACATAAACAAAGTGGTATACTTTCTTTTGTTGAACCCTTTATGACTCAAATGTACACAAAAGTATACATTTTTGGAAAGGAACTGGAAATGGATCAGAGAATCCAGTTTTAGCATACATTTTGACCAAAAATGTAGATTTTTTGAGAAAGAAAAAAAAATCACTTTTTGACCCATTTTTTGGACAAAGCAAACAAAAATAATTTGGAGTAAAAAATGCCCAAATCACTAGATGATGATGTAAAGACACTAACTTATGTTGTAATTTTTTTTTAAACCTAATCTAATATTCTTTGATATTTTCACTAAAAAGAGCCACAAAAAAAAGTTTTCATTTTTTCCACTTTGTGTTACTTTTTGGTCAAAATTTCAAAAAATATTCGATTAGGTTAAAAAAAAAATGCAGTGTCTTTACTCCATCATCTAGCGATTTGGGCATTTTTTAGTCAAAAATCTTTTTTGTTAGCTTTGTCCAAACAAAATTGGGTCAAAAAAGTGAATTTTGTGATTTTCACAAAAATTCAACATTTTTTTGACAAAATTAACACCAAATTTGGATTCTCTGATCTATTTCCTTGCAAAAAAATGTATTCCTTTATATGCATTTGATTAATAGTTCAATAATTACAGCACTCACAAAAATCAAAAAATCAAATCAAAAACTTCCTTGAGTCCCCCCAACACTACTCTCTCTAAAAAGTGTCTAACTTTAAACATGGGTATGGGGGTAGTTTATTTATTTATTTATTTATTCACGGTATAAAAATAGCCAGCAGGCAGCATAAGCTGAAAAAGCCGGCTTTACAATAAATATATATATATAAATATCAAAAATACATGCATAAAAATATTGCAACGAAATACAGACATCAGCTAAATACATTAATTATCCAAAACGCCATTGAGCTTTTTTATGATGTAAGGAATGGTGGATTTTTGGTATTTGTTGGTATTGCACAATGGTTGAGGAAATATGTTGCTGCGACGGAGGTTGTGGTTAATCGATCTCTTCTCTGGGAGAAGGTGGCGATGTCTTTCAGAGTTGAGGACCTGCTGACCAAATTTCAAAACTAATTCTTCCCTGCGATCGACAAGACTGGTGATGTTTAATTCGCGAAGCGCAGACTCGTAGTCTTGATATTTGTTGCCAAGGATGATTTTGCAAGTGCGCTTTTGAATCCTTTCAATTTGGTAGCTTTGATTTTTGGTAAGCGCAGGATGCCAGACAGCACAAGCATATTCCAGAATTGGTCGGATATATGTTTGAAAGATGGTCAGCATGTCCCCAACTGGGGCAGCATGTTTACGAAGAGAATACAACATAAATAAACGTCTACTGGCACGGGATATCATATTTTTGACTTGGATGTCCCATCCCAGATTGTTTTGGATTTCAAGACCAAGTAATTTCATGTGATCAACAACTTGCAGGACCTCACCACCAAGAGAAAGTTGTGGAAGCAAGACAGGTTTTTAAAAGAATTTTACATGCAAAACATGACATTTGGTTGGCTTAGGCAGCATATCGTTAACCTTACACCAATCATCTAAAGCATTCAGATGGTGTTGGAGCTGATGATTGTTTGTTTTAGAGTTAATAATTTCTGCCAGGGTGAGATCATCGACAAATTTCCATCGATCAGAAGAAGTTTCAGCAGCGTCATTAACCATCACAGTAAAGATACCGGACCCTAACTTTGTTCCCTGTGGAACACCACAAGTGATGGTTTTGAGACTAGAAAGTTTGCCTTTGTGCTTAACGCATTGGGTACGATGTGTCAAAAAACTACTGATCGTTGGAATTATCGAGGGTCTCACTCCGGAAGAAATAATTTTGTTAACAGCAACATTATGGTTTATTCGGTCGAATGCTTTTGTGAAATCAACCGCGACCAAAGTAGCATAGTTGGAAGGTTTGTCAATACCTGAGATAACATTATTCAACATGTCAACAAGATAATGGGTTGTACTTGTATCTTTGACATTACCATATTGTTTAGTGTCAAGAAATGGGCTAAAATCATCCCTCAACCAAACTGCCAAAAAAGACTCAAACACCCTCCCCGAGATTTTTGTCAAGGCAATAGGGCGCAAATCATTAGCCGAAACAGGTTTTTTGACTTTGGGCACTGGAACAATGGAAGCAGTTTTCCAAACAGATGGGAATTTGCCTTCCTGTAGACTAGCATTGAAGATTTTTGTCAGAGGTTCTGCCAACTCATAGGAGAATTCCTTAATGATCTTAATAGGAATATCTTCTGGATGACCTGCCTTGGAAGCATTAAGTTTACCTAAGCGGTTTTGAACCTCCCAAACATGTATTGTTGGAGGAGAAAGGGCTGGTAGGTAGGAAGGCAGAGATTCTAATCTGAGTGGCGGCAATTGACAGCAAACACTAGAAAAATGCTCATTTAGGTTATCAGCTTGTTCACTGACAGAGTCACCTAACCCGGGTAAATCAAAATCACCAGCTTTGTTGTTATGGCCAGTTATATTTCTGATGTTTTTATGCCATTTGCCAGGTTGCATCTTTTTCAAACCTTCAACATTTTTTGCATAAAAGTTCTTTTTTGCTTGCTTGATTTCATATATAACCTTGTTTCTTAGTGATATATATAGTGTCATATTACTGGATCGAAAGGCCTTATTCCGTTGAGACATGAGTCTTCGTATGGTACCATTTGTACCCATTTGTAACCCATTTGGGCCACAATAAATCACTCTGGGGACGATATTCGCAAAGTTTAAAAGCGGATTTTGTTAAACACGTCGTTTAAAAGATAAACTCGCGATTAATTTAGACACGAGTATACTAAATGACGGTTTTAAGCTAAAACCGCGTTTAGTACGAGAATACGGCCCTGTATTTTATACAGTACAGTCATTAACCTCTATTTCACACTTAAACTTGTATGATATTGAGGTCCTTGTCAGTAGATTGACTATATTTGATAGTATTATTGATCTATTCATATTTCTTAAACAACCTATGGTATATTTTACAATATTATTATCATAACATGATTTATAATCTATATTGTCTGACGTATTATGCTTGCCTATTCACGTCCTGTCTTAAATCATGCAATTATTGGACAACAAAATATGTTAACTTCATCTTGGTTCTTTATCGACATCAGCACGCTTATAGCGACAAGGCAAGCTATGCCTTCACCAAGACTTTCTATATCTTTCTCAAAATAACACATGATATATCTATCCTTAGTAGCCATGCATATCACAGATTAAAGGGGTGCAGACTACGTGTTCTAATGGTTCAATAACTATGGGCGTCCAGGGACTTGAGGCAACATTGAAAAAGTGTGGGTGGTTTTGGCGGGAAAGACAGGGGAAGTAGTGGTTGGTTAGAAGTTTAACAAGCAGTGGCGGGTGATTCAATCATGAAGCTACACTCATTATGAAATAGCTGCCGCGCGCTTTGATTGGTTAATAACTTACCAAGGAGTGGCGGTGATTCAATCTACACTAAATCATAATAGCTGCCGTTAGTTTTATATTGATTGAAGCATGGTATATAAACAAAGAGCAGCATAACAATAATTACACACAGTCATTAAAAAAGTAACTTACCAGGTAATAAATGTGCTTAGGCTATAACTCTAAAGGTGTTACTCCTACTTGAGATATTGCACATGAAGAATGGATTGGTGTAAAGGAAGTAACAGTACCAAAAGTAAGATAAAGTACGGTTTCCATTTTCGCATTTTGCTTTTATAGGCGCGGGCTCAATTACGGGCGAATTATTGATTAGTGGTATTTGCTATTCACCAAGTCGATAATGTGGAGTTGGCCGCATTTTCCAGATGGTCCAACATGATCAAATGGTAGGTTGTCACACATACGGCGATCAGGTCTTGCGCTGAAAAAAAGCATCAACAAGTATTAAAGCGCAGAGCCAAACGCATTAAGGTCTCTAAGAACCGATTGGTGACGCAGTGGGCACGGAATAGGACGGGAGAGGATCCCATGGTCGCCCTTGAGCGCCAGACAGAGCGCCGAGCTTGTTCTCACTCTGCTGCGATCAAGCCTGCATTTACGCTGAAAAGTATCAACATCATGTCACTTTAGGGGCTCCGTACCAATGCTTTCTTGGAGAACTTGATGCGTTTGCCTTGGCGTATTGATAATCTTTCAGCGCAATGCAAGTGCGGGTCTGATCACAGCAGAACGTGAAATAAAGGCTGCTTGGAGGGATTTTGAGTAAGCAGACAATGTAATCATTGAATACTAAGTAACAGCTATAAAACATGCAACTTTTTATGGTTCTCTGGTTTATGCCTTTAGCATTTACGAATCAAGTTTTATCCAAATATTTTTGGATTTGTCAGGTGGAAAAGTACAATAGGATGGATAAGATTGACATCGGTGATTTCTACCTACACTGAGAATAAGCGCTATAATTTATAAATAATTCCAGCATTACTGGCCACTTCTGGTAATGTGAAGGGTGTTCAAAAACAGAATGCTGTTTCTTGTTATCTGAAACATCCAACTAAAATGGAAGAAATGGATGTGTCAGTCTCATTATTCATTTGACCATAGTAAATCACGCATTTCTGATTTGAAATTCAAATGTTTCGGCATTTTAATGATAGATAGAATCATTTTGACGGGATCAACTCTATGATGATCTAAGTTAACTCAATTCTGATTGTGAAAAATGTTAATTTGACAGCTAATGAGACAAAAGTATACCCTTAACCACTTGAAATGCTCATGGCATTTTGGAATCAGAATTTTTAATAAACCCGTGTTTGGATCAACAATAATAAGAAATTTGATTGTGGATAGCAACAATTTGACCGTAATGCGTTAAAAATGAGAATAGACCCGACTTTGAGGCCACAATAATTTAGTAGATTAGAGAATCGTTCACACTTTGGAATCCGAATCTCGGCAAATTGCCGATTTTTGGTTCCCTAACTTACTCCCTAAATCCTATGTACCATATAGTGTTCAAGGTCATAATAAACGTACACAGACAGCTCTATCACTGTAAAACATGTGATATAGGCCTATGTAAACGGGATGGAAAAGGAACCGGCGTTTATGCCATAAGAATGAGTAATCATGATGAATCTGCAAAGAAATCAATTGGAAATGGAAATAATATGACTTATTCCGGTAAAATCAAGCAGTTTGATAATAAAGTCACGTCGCGTTACGGAACATCACATGGAACTCTGTTTTGGCGGTTTTAGCGTTATTTTCTGGCGGATGCATAAATCGGTGCCTGATCCGTTCGTGCATGCGTTAACGTGATCTTATCTTATATGAATGTTATATAAACCATGGTTCATATTATATTATACATGAGCCCAATATGAGGTAAATATGAGTGTGTTAACATATACAGTGACTTGTGTCCCTTAGGCCTATTATTTTGCACAAATCCAATATTGTATTTAATGAACTATGATGAGATATCCATCCAAATGGAGCGACAACCGATACTTCATAAATTATGACCTAGTTTAACTTTTCGGATTAGTAATTTAGTTTAGAATAATACTGATGACAAATCAAAGACTGATGATACAGTATACAAATATTGAATGCCTGAGCGTGTAATAGTAAAAACTATATCACAAGGTCAAATTTGGATTTTTCCATTGCACGAGGCGAAGCCGAGTGTAATGGAATAATCCAAATTGGACCAAGTGATATAGTTTTACTATTGCACAAACAAAAGGCATTCAATATTTGTTTTATATCATGATATCGCATTATTCTTGTCCAGCCATAATGATAGTAAAAACTATCACATGGTTGAAATTAGGCCTATCATGATATAATAGATAATATTATGTAGAACTAGACATAGCCGCACGGCGTACGGCCCGGGCGTACGGCGTATGTGTCTTATGACATACGGATGCCATTGGTGGCGGGAGTTACGAGTTTCTTTCGGTAACAGACTGCGGTAAGATTTTGTCAGTTTGGCAACTGATGACAGGAAAAACATTTGGCAATGCGTACGAGCCTATTATCATACTTGAAAATATACACGTATTGAATTTAATCACTGAAAACTTCAAAAATATTATGTTGACTACGTCATAATCTACCGATATTTGGAATGTTACACAGGGTTTTTATTTTGTTTGTATATTATAAAGAGCAAATGTGAACAATACCCCAACAGACATTAACAAGGTAAATGACCTTAGTGATTATAAATCAAACTGGTAACTCTCGACAGAGAGCTCTGAAAGGCCAATCAATTGATTCACTGCAACTCAGCAAAATATGCATAATACAAGAAACACAAATGGGCAGGGGTTAAAAATGCCAATGAAAGTGACATAAAAATAAGAAAAAAGCCCAAACATAGAGAACATCAAAATATAAATAAAAGAAAAATAATAATATCTGGAGGTCTGATGGGCATCTAGAGAACCTACACAACAAACTTAGGAACTAAATATACCAGGAGCTGCCTGTTTTCACCTGTTGGTGCGTGGCCGTATCACCAGCCCAGCTGGCTACATGCTTTACAGGACCATCCACCATCTCCCAAACCAAGCATTAACCTACACTAACCCATGACCACTATGCTAATGTAACAGTCAGGTGTTGAAAGGACTTGAATGAAGGGTGTCATGAAAGAGTATGAAGGCTATGACAAGTTAAGACTGGGAGAGAAGATATCTGTACTCGGCACTTGAAAGCCTGAATTCCTGCCGCTGAAATGTTGCCAACAACATCGTCTGGAAGACTGTTCCATAAGGGAACAGCTGTGTGAATGAAGCTTCTGTCTAAACAGCGAGTTCTGGTAGTCGGCAGAGAGAGAGAGCATGGACTGGCATTGACACGCTCGAACGGGTAGCACGGCTTTGGACATATGGTGTGGGAAGTACCCTGCTAGATCTTGTGGGCAGTTAATAGTATGGTAGACATTAAGTACTCTCTCCAAATAAAAACGAAGGTCACACATACTTAATCAAAGTGAAAATAAATTGAAAAAAAAGTAAAAGTTAAGTAAAGTGAATATAAGGTAAAGTGAAAATAAAGTAAAGTGAAAATAAAGTTAAGTGAAAATAAAGTAAAGTGAAAATAAAGTAAAGTGAAAATAAAATAAGTGAAAATAAAGTAAATAAAAGTTAGTTAAGTAAAGTTGAAATAAAGTAAAGTGAAAGTAAAGTGAAAATAAAGTAAAGTGAAAATAAAGTGAAAATAAAGTAAAAGTAAAGTCACGCCAAGTCAAGTGAAAATAAAGTGAAAGTAAAGTCACGCCAAGTCAAGTGAAAATAAAGGGAAAGTAAAGTCAAATAAAGTTTAAGTGAAAATAAAGTAAAGTGAAAATAAAGTAAGGGGAGACGTCAAAACTCGACCGCCCGTTGACCGCCGGTTACGGGCGGTTCCGCCCGGTTCTTTCAGGTCAAATGTTTTACTGGTATATGAATATTCGCGCATGCAACACTGAACAACCGCCGGTTGACTTAATGCTGTAATCTGACCAATTTACACTATCAATCTGTTACTTTGCGGTCATAATAGCTCTCTCTATAATCCTTCTATAAAAAAAAAAACATTCATAGACTTTCGGTATTGATTTTAAAAAGTTAATTGAGCTATAAACAGATTGAAAAAGCCAACCCCAGCGAAAATCAATAGCTGTATTGTACTGGTTGTCAACTGAGACTTTTAAGTCTTAAAAGAGCCCATTACTTCAAGATGTTATTGCTCACGTGTGTGACGAGGCACTTTCAACCGGTCGTGTTCACCAGAGTGTTACTATTTGACCTCATTATGTGTGTATATTATAACAGACGACACGTTTTGTGAGAACCGAACGGAACCGGCCGTAACCGGCGGTTGCCGGGCGGTCGAGTTTTGACGTGATCCCTAAAGTGAAAGTAAAGTTAAGTTAAGTAGAGTAAAGTAAAGTAAAGTGAAAATAAAATAAAGTGAAAATAAAGTGAAAATAAGGTATTAAAAATGAAAGTAGCGTAAAGTAAAGTAAATAACAGCAAAGTGAAATTAAGTGAAAATAACGTAACGTGAAAATAAAGTAAATGAAAATAAAGTAAAGTGAAAGTCAAGTTAAGTAAAGTGAAAATAAAGCAAAGTGAAAATAAGTTAAATTGGAAGTAAAGTCAACATGCAAATATACAGTGAATATATTATTATACCAAAATTGGATCAGCAAATATAGTATATTTCGAGCTCGAGTTTATAAACAATTAGAAAAAAAATATCCGAGGGAGTGAACATTAAAAACCTGTAAAAATATATTAATCTGTTTAAATCTGGTGGTAACTTCATTAGTGCCTTATACCCTCCAGCTATCTTTCAACAAGTGTGCTGTGATATTCAGATGCCCCATACATTTGTCTATATATACCCCTTAATGCTTTTATTTACTTCATATCATCAATTAGTACTTATAATAAACCATCTTGATATTTAGCCAGCTTTTCATGTTACAGGGAAAGTTAGTCAATATGACAATGATGACCAAACGGTTAATGTACACAAAAAGCAATGAATGAAATATATAAATCATGAAAAAAAACCAGAAAATAACCCAAGTTTTCTTTATATGCATGTCATCCATCAAAATCACTGTAACTCAGAATAAACTTTGCCCACATGCTGTAGATATTAATGCGAGGCCTGTGGATGTCTGTGATAAAGTATTTGATTTATTTTGTATACTTTACAACGTGGTTCAGAATCGTGTTGCCAATAGTTATCAGTTGACGTTCAATTACTCTGCCAGTAAACACTATCTTTGGGCGATAAATATGGTGGCCAAGGGTTACTAATTCCTGAGAAACCATATGCAGTGTTTTCCTTCAAAGCACCTAAAGGTGCATTCACAATAATGTATGGCTTCCGAAAATTTGTTGACTTTTGCCGCTTATACGCGGGACCCCGAAAAATGTCTCTGGATATTGAGTCCCTTTAAATTGCTATCTAGACATTTGGTTTTTGTTCTTTCGGAACAACTTATGGTCTGAACACCCTGTTTTTGGTAGGCTATGTATTTACATCAGGAGAGGCTCTAATAAGAGCATTCAAAGGTTCTGCATGAAATGCCCTTCGGTAATTCAGTCACGTCAAGAACCAATTTATAAAGTAACGCTTGTCAATGCTAGTCATGTTTGGAACCGTTGATTCGCTGAAGTACATGATACTTGTCTGTTAATTACAATAGACAGGTCTTGCATATCGTTATCCAAAATCCAAGCATTTTGACGAATATTCCGATTTGTACATTGAATTTTGCCCGGGATTTTGCCTTCCAACACAGAAAACCGAAACGAGAAGTAATGTATAGTCATCGTTTTATAACCATGCAGTTAAGATTGTGTAATATTCATACACTCTAATTGGCAGTGTCGAACCAATCAGAAAGCAAGAAACTAAAATACGCGGAGTGCATTGAAAGTGTCTAACGGCACTCCGCGTGCGCGCCGAACAATTCACGCACCATGCGCTTTGTTTAGATTCGTTGTTCTCGCAGCAAGGGTTCGCCGATTTTCACTGCTGGTGTTAGCAAACTTGTTAACATGTTTTTATTTGTTAATAGATCAAAAGTAAGCTTAAAATTGTAAATTTTGATTCGTATAGTGTCGTGTATGAATTAGGTCAATACATGCGTATGTTTTGTTTCTCGAGAAATGAGAAAAATCAATGCACTTGCGCTGGTGTTGATTTGCTCACAATGCCACTCCCCCTGCGGGGTCGTGGCATTATTCGCATCAACACCAGCGCGCGTGCATTGATTTTTCTCATTTCTCTCAAAACAAGACATACGCATTTATTGACCTATAAATGTTACACGTGAATGTTGTCGTTAAAATTATGTACATCAATCCAAACCTTTTGCAGACCACCCGCCCGAACGAAGCAACAGGATTATACTAATGACTAAATGTTCGTCATGATGAAATTGGGAAATCGAACCTATCTACTGGGATATAGAGTTTTCAATTTCTGTCGTAGTTCATTTAAATTCGACTACATTTGGACTTAAATAAAATAAAATAATTTGGTTTATATTATATTTCCGTGTTCTAGAGGTCATCCGCTGTCGCCACTGCCAGTGAGCCAACGCGTAGGAAGTCGTCATAAGATACCGATATGATATCGGGCTAATTGTTACAAATTGAAAACTTATCTTTTAGCTAAACAAAAAGCCGACGGCTGTGTTTTCTACAAAATAGACCAACGGGACTCTTCTAGAATATGATCTTTGTGTGTTCATAATAAAGATGTGGGTGATGTTATCACGAGTGGTGTCATGTGTATAAACCGTTTCATTGGCTGGAAGTAAATATTGTGATGTTACTCTGCAGATTAATTATCTTTCCGCTTGCGTGATGAAATACAACTCCATTAAAAGGGGAAATCATACAAAGGTTTATCACATTTAACGTCACGGTTTCTTATAGGTCGCTGACCCCGACGAAGGGATAATTAATTTTTAATGGTATAGTAATTAAAAGGCAACAACAAAGATTGTTTTTGTGAAATTTGTTTACGTCTTGGTCTTGCATTAGACGAAAGTTTCGATTACTTGTACTAAACATGCTAAATTAGTTTGTGGACAAACTACATGTACTGATTAGAATCAACGTAAAATGACTGATTTACCTGTTATGAACTGAAAGCCACACCGTATCCTTAAGATACGGTAAATAGCAATACTAGTTTGGGTCAATATTTAAATAACATTCTATAAAGATGTTATCAAGGAATTGGTAAAATATACAATGCATAATAATTGTTTCATCCCCTATTCGAGCGAATATGATTCTTCAAAAAACCAAAATATTTGAAATTAAGAAAGTACATTCTGATGCACATTTATTTCGAAATTCAACCTTGCTTTGAAAAATTGCTCTATCCAATGATGTTATGCCTGGTTGTTCCTTTCCTTTTTAATATTAGTCCTACTCTTAAAGATGATATCCGGCAAGCACACCATTGTCCATTATGTTAGAAAAGTAATTATCGAGCCTAAATCGCGTAGTTATATTGAACAAAACATTATACTTATCATAAAAACGAATAAACACTGCCATTTCTCATATACATGCAATTTTTAAAATTCGGTGATTTAAAGCCCCGATTTCAATGAAGTCATAGTTATACAATGCACTTGCGCAAATTTGAGCACCAAGAACCGCGACGTCATTGAAATCGGCTTTAAATCACCGCGAATTTTTTACAATGGTATGTTGTGAGATGGCAGTTTTTATTTGTTTTTTATGATAAGTATGTTTTGTTCTATATAATTACGCGATTAAGGCTCGATAATTACTTTTCTAACATAAATGTATAAATGTTGTGCTTGTCGGACATCTTCTGTAACCCTGGGATTAGACAAGATGCCAACTGTGTACAAGAACAATATGCACATTTTATATTGGTTTCTTGTTAGAGATACGGTTCTTAAAAGTTGGAACGCTTTACCATTTTACCATCCTGATGATCATGATATCAATATCAGATGTGAGTGGGTGTAAACATGGTAAAGGAGTTTCAAATATGCAATGTTTTTAAAGATAAGTTGAGTTGTTCATTGTTTGCGCTTGTGTTGATATCGCAAAGATATGACGACGGCCTTCAATATTCACATGGTCATTTTCAAGGTTCATTGTGAGAAACAATTAACAACTTCAATGTTGGATTCATTTTGAATGTGTTAAAATCAAATACAGCTTTCAGCTATAAAGTAGGCAGCATGATATTGGCAAATGTAATACGGTCTATAGCCACTTCGTCTGTTCTCACTTCGTCCAATAAACCAGTTCGACCATTCCCATTTCGTCCAATCCCACCCCATCCAATAGCCGCTTCGTCCAATAAACCACTTCGTCCAATAGTCAGTTCGCCCAATAACCACTTCGACCAATAGCAAGTTTGTACAATAGCCACTTCTTCCAATAGGCACTTCGTCCATTTCCACTTCGTCCAAGAGTCACTTCGTCCAATAGCCACTCGTCCATTTCCACTTCGTCCATTCCCTGTAATAACCAATTTATAAGAATAGACATTAACGTATTTTACTCCAATCCAAGACATGTTAGCATCAGAACATGCAACATTTGAATGTTGAATAGGCCTTTATGATGAATCTCTTTAATCTCTCATATTAATTGCTAACAAAACAAACTAACAAAATCATAGACATAATTGGTTACATGTGAGCGGAATCAAATTATTAGAAAATCAACCAAAAAAGGCAGAAAATGCTATTTAGAACTATAGCGCCCTCTATGGCGAAATTAACATAGTTCGGCATGAGATGTCTTGAAATATGCATGATATGATTTCCAATACATGTGTTGTCTACTTATGTAATATTGATATAGCTTTCTGTATCTGTCTTAGTCGGGTATTTGATGATCTGATTTAATCAAATGTTTTTTTAAGCCCTGTGCGATATTTCCACAAGCTTCCTTCCACAGAGTCATATCAAGCTTCTGATGAGTCAGCTAACATGGGTGTCTGTTCCCTCGGGAAAAGAAAACCGCTCAAGTATTTCATGATAATGTTAACTGTGAACGATGCACCATCAACATGTTTTATATTCTTATAAAAGAGTCCTGCTGATTCATTAAAATACAATTGCATTGCACACTGAAAACTTAAACTAGTTAGACACAGGCTGGACTAACTTTAAACTAGACGAGCAGGTTAGTCAAGCCTGCTGGATTAGCTTAAACGAGTCAAGCAGGTTAGTCAAGGCACTGAGATAAAATATCAATGGCGGCATGCAGATAAGACGTACGTCATGGCCGGTCCGGTTTTGCTAGCCAATCCAGACGTAATTTGCCGTAGTTATTTCATTGTGGTGTGGCCATATTGTGTACATCATAGTGTTTGCCAACATCTGTAGAATATTTTATGCTCCATTTGTTTGGAATGCGCCGACTCGGAGTAGGAAAAAACGACAACTGGAAAGAACGACGGTAGCGCGGGCATTTCGAACGCTAACGGGTCAGTCCACTACAGCTAACACTGTAGCCAGCAGCCTCGCCAACAAAAACATGGACAATACGAGTGCTATTGAACAAACAGAGCAATCACCCGTGGCGAAACCAAGTACTGCTACGCAACGTGAACAATTTGAGTCAGGCGGGATCTACTATATATATGGTTTGAGCTGGACTAACCTTACGTTAGTCGAGCAAAGCCGGACTTACCTTACGTTAGTCAAGATGGACACCATCTGGACTAACTTTAAGCTAGTCGAGCGACTAGCCTAAACTAGTCCAGCTTAGGACGGACTAACATCAAGCTAGTCGAGCGACTAACATAAAGCTAGTCCAGCAATGCTGGACTAGGCTAAAGCTGGTCAAGATGAGCACCGTCTGGACTAGCTTTAAGTTAGTCAGGCTGACCAAATTAGGTTTTCAGTGCATTAAATTAAGTTAAATTAAGTTAAGTTAAGTTAAGTTAAGTTAAGTTAAGAAGTTAAGTTAAGTTAAGTATAAATAAAATAAAATAAAATTGCAATGCAATGTGGACTACTCAAGAAGAGTGATTATTGAATTCTTCTAAGCTTTGCTAGAAGAAAATTAATGAAATCGTTTTATTAAATTTGAGCTTTATGACGTGGTATCCCAGTTATAAACTTTGAAATGGGCCCTATTATTTTATGAAAATCAAATTATGATTTCTTAATTTGCTTTTAGAAGAATCACTCATCTTAAGCTGAATCCTATTTTTTAAAATGTAATCCGATCCTAACCCTGTTTAGATTGTTCATTGATCTTGAATCATGCAGACAAGATACACAGATCCGGAAAAAACACCGACATCTTCCACGCATGTCATGCACATGATGCATGTGCGGGATGTGCTACATCTAGTGCTACGATTATTTTCAGCACATTACTCTGAGTTGGCTGGAATAATGTATCGTATCGTAAAATAATATCCAAAGGGTTAGCAAGAACAAATATCAACTCCACCTCGCACAGACCAACAATGACAAGGGTAGCCATACATCTCTCAACAAACCGACTCGACTCCACATCATACCAACTCGGGCTGTCATTAGAGTGCGTTACCCCCAGGTTTACCCCTAATTTGTCACTCTAATACTATGAACTAATGTTTTCACCACCTCTACACTTCGTTTCACACCTACCTCATATCCCCAGATGACCCTTCTCAATCTTGAAGACAATACGAGGAGGTACAGTAATTCTCCAGATCTGGCAAGGTGCAAGTACTTTAATAGCTGCTGTATACAGAGATGGTTTGATCAGGATTTGGTAACAAACGACAATAAGGGACGCACCATTAGATTTTCAGGGGGGGGGGGGAGTAGGAAGTGTTTTGAGAGAGAAAACCCCCGCCCCCCCCCCCCCCTCTTTGCAGGCCAAACCCCCCCCCCCCCTGATGAGTAAAAAAAAAAAGAATTTTTTTTCTCTACCCCCACCCACCTGAATATGAATGGATACATTTTTTTTTTAAATCCCCCCTGCGGCGGCGGCGGCGGCAACAAAAAAAACTCCCCCGAACCCAACTTCCTACCCCCTGAAAATCAAATGGTGCGTCCCTAACAATTAGGGAAACATTTATTATTGTCTTTTCTCAAAAAAGTTCAAATCTATCATCTATCTTGGTATTTACAGTCGACGTACAGGTAAGCATGTAAGTTCAATGAATTCTTCATCATGATTATTGTAACAATTCTGCGAAATTAGATGTAATGAGGATTTTCAATTGGATTATGAAAGTAGAACACATCCCCATGGACTATTTGTTTAAGTAAACTGTGAAAGGTAAACTAAATAATTTTTGATTATTTCACTCATGGAATGCAATCTTTGGGGTGCACACTTTATTAAACTGACATCGCTATGCATAATTATTGATCATTGATTTGATCCGTTTGTTTGATTATTATGAGCTTCGAGTATTTTGTCAGCTTGAATTGATCATTGATTCAAATGTCTGATCTTAACCATAATCTCCCTAGACACTACGATTTCGATTCACTACGGCAAAAACAATGTCCACGCGCATGCTACAACATTGATTGGATGACGTCATCGTCCGAGCTGATATGTGGGTACGAAATCGCTGTCCAGGCTAGCGTTGGCAGCTTTTAGCTCAGTGGTTAGAGACGTGGCGGCGGTGATGATTGGAGGGTCCGGGTCGAATTCTGGGGGTTTCACGACGATTTATTGTGAAAATCCATACTTTGTCCCCCTCCCCCGGTTTCCGCACAAAAACATAACCTGCTGGCAATATAGCAGCTATTCTGTTACAAGAGGCCGGATTGAAAAGGAGTCAAATGTCTACACGTTTGCAGTGTTTAATAGGAAAGTAATACCTGTAAATTGGCGCAAAATCCACGAGAGATTTACCCGCTGCACAAATGGCTAATGTTGTGTAGTCTGACTAAACGGGAAATGAGATTATCACGATGTGCTGAAGCTATGATCTTGGATTAAATAATAAAAATATGAGTACAATTTGAACACCTTTTAAGACAATTATTGATCTAGCCGATGATATGTTGGATTTATTTTGAAAACTTAAAAGAAAATCAAATTGTGATGATATGGTTCTTTTCACTGCAAATCGTTATGCACATCATTATGCACTAAACTTTAAACTCGCATACTATGTAACATGTTTGGCATATTACAAGTTATTGTTTGATTTTTGTATAGTGTGGTGGGGAATTGAAAATATATAAACTAATATCAGTAAGATGAAGATTGAGCGGAAGAGCTTAAGCGGAAATAAAACATTTACCTTGAAGAAATACTGCAATCGGGGCGTGTAGACGCTCACACATCAGAGAGTCCAATATGCCCTATACCAAGTTGGCACCAAGGGTGTATTGAAAGTGTTCAACAGGTAAATCTAGTATTACCTTCAGATTTTCGTTGACATTTTCAGTTAACCTAGAATCTAATAAATCATCATATTTACAAATATTCTAAGCAGTAAAATAAAACAATTAATAACAATTCGCCATGTGCACTTTTCGCAGCAATTAGTAGTCAACGAGATTGGATCGTAGTCTATATACACTCGTCAAAAGAAGTTCCTGGACACTCATTGAAGTTCAAATATTTCACATAAATATTTAATATAAATAAAACAATTGCATGTCAAAATAAGCAGACAATAATTCTCTATCATGTCTGTATGAAATTAAGATGTACGCATTCATGCATGGCTGAGCACATTCATTAAGCAATGGTAAGGTGCGTAAAAGGAAATTGCAAGAAATGATCATTTACAGTCATTTGAATGGAGGGATTATCCAATTTGTTGCAATCTTCTTGCCATTGTCAAGTGAATGGGATCTGCCATGCATGAGTGATCATGTCTAAATTCCATGTTAAGCTGTTAGAGGATTACTTTCTGCTTATTTTGATATACAATTATATACATATAATCATATATATAATTATATATATTCTATTAAATATTAATTTAATTTAAGTGTCCAAGAACTTCTTTTGCCGAGTGTATAACAAAGATACGATCGCAAAAGTATTGAATATTATAACGATTTTTGATCAATTTGACAATTAGTCTAATAGTGTGGTGAAAAGGGTAACATCATCTGAAGTACTTACGGCAAGATGAAGATTAGCGGAAGAGCTTAAGCAGAAATAAAACATTTACCTTGAAGAAATACGATCGGGTGTGAAGACGCTCATGCATAAGACAGTCATATGCCCTAGGATGGTACCAAGTTGGCACCATGGGTGTATCAAAAGTGTTTAACAGGTTAATCATTTATTACTTTTTAGATTTCCGTTGACATTTTCAAATCTTTATTTAACCTAGAAACTAATAAATCATCATGGTAAAAATATATATTCCAAGGAGTAAATTATGGTCTGTGAGCCATTACAAGCAATCTATTCACATGCCCTAGCATGCCTAGAAAGGTACTATGTTGGCACTATGGGTGTATCGAAAGTGTTCAACGGGTAAATTTGGTATTACCTTCAGATTTCGTTGACATCTTCAGATCTTTATTTAACCTAGAATCTAATCAATCATCTTGGTCAAAATATATTCCATGGAGTAAATCCATTCAGAGCAATTCATCGTGTACAGTCTTTCGCCGCAGCCATGAGTCAACGAGGTATTTTATTGCAAAGATACTTACGCTGTGTTTTGTCTGGACATACGAAACATTACATTTGGCATATTTAAAGTCTTTGTTCATTACATTGACAATGGCAATCTTTCTAATAGGGTACTTGGAAAGGATCAATATCTGTAAAGACTTTCAGCAAGATGAAGATTGAGCAGAGAGCTTCAGCGGAAATAAAACATTTACCTTGAAGAAATACTGCAATCGGGGCGTGTAGACGCTCACGCATCAGACAGTCATATGCCCTAGTAAGGTACTAAGTTGGTATCATGCATGGGTTTACTGGAAGTGTTCAACAGGTAAATTTTGTATTACCTTCATATTTCCGACATTTTCAAATCTTTATTATACTCAGAATGCAATAAATCATTAGATGAATATTATATGAATTCCAGGGAGTAATTAAAGGCATATTATGTGATCTTTTCCAGGGAGCGCCTTCTATCTATATTTTTTTTAGAAAGTAGATTTTCTTGCAGATTTACATTTCTGATCGTAAATCATAAATATATCCTGAGTTACAGAGCGATACGATTCTTAATTACTTCAAAATCATGGTTTTTAGGGGTTGAAAATAGATTGTTCGCTATTTTTTCCGAATATTGAGGGCGTCCCCCGGAAAAGATCACATAATAAACCTTTAACCATAAATACTAATAGCGTTCTCCTAGCTATCGTATGGACGTAGACTATAAACAATGAAGGTGACGGATTTATTTGGAAAAGATAGGTAAATTTTGTATTACCTTTTGATTTCCGTTGACATTTTCAAATCTTTATTTAACCGAGAGTCTGATAAATCATCAGAGTAAAAATGGGTTCTAAGGAGTAAACCATTAAAAGCAATTCATTCTGCAACAGTCAGGAATCAATGAGCTTTCATTGTGGAATCAGCATACGACCTTTTCATTGCCGAAGAACGCCGAAGTATGCCTATTAGTTTGATTATAGTAAGACACTTTCTTGTATCAATTTAGTTTTCCGACATACCTTTTTTAAGAAACATGTTTTCATGTTGAGGCTGTATTTGTTACTTTCTTTCAAAATCACTGACTTGACTTACTTGCTTACTTGAAAAGAACTCATTCTACGATCGATATTGCTGGGGTATCGAATTACATTTATGATACAGGTATATTAAGACAACTCAAAAGAAAAACACTATCGTAAAACCTTATGAAACAATAGTTATATCGGGAAACAATAAACGAGGGGCAACGAAGTGGGTGCACACTATTTTAAAGTATTTAATTCGTTTTGGTTAATGAGTAATGACATACCTTTTCTGACGAATTTATTGTCCATTGAATATTTTGCATACAAGTTTTAACATTTATCAAGTCTTTCTGAGTAATTAACACTAATTTCCATAATGTTTTCAAGGTGTTATTATCAAACAAACAGGAATGTATGTAGAACAAAACATCCGATTGCGTTCAAATGATAATGTCAATTGGGTGTTTAATTACTTAATGCTGTTTAACTGATCGTTATCAAATTCCTGCTAAGAGCTTCACTATCATTCTAATACCTAATTAAAATATTAACACTTTACTTACGATTTAAGATGGCATTAGTAACATCGTGTGAAAAGCCTTCGAGCTATTAATCAGTCTATCGATTTGATTCAAGATGGCGCCAATCAAACAAATTATATATCATCAGAACATAATATGTTACGTTTACGCCAGCTATATATTCCATTAGTCTGTTTTATTTTATTTTTTCTTTGACTTAACTTTTCATTATGGTCGCAGCTTTTGATGTTTTAAGACTTTTCTGAAAATACATTGCATGCACTAAGCCATTATGGTTTTGCAATTTTTTTTGGTTTCTAATTATAGCATATCACAAAGCTATAACAATAGCTTTGTTATACGCTATAATTATGCTAGTATGCATTCTCATCATCTGTATATCAGTTGCTATTGTTATTGTTATTTCTTGTTGCGTACCAAACACAATTCAGGTGTAGGTATTAATGAGATAGGAAGAAAACAAACTGACTCAATGGGGAAAATGACCACCTTTCTGACACCATTATATTACAAATCAAGAAATCTGGGCTAAAAGACTTTTTCAAATGAATGCAAAAGCCCCTGCTTTAAGCTTTGGGTTTCTATATGCTCAGTTGTATTATAAAACAATAATTAAGTAAAGCTGTCTTTGATTGATGCTGGTATTTCACATCCATTTTGAAACATAATAATCAATTGAATTCATGTTAATACTGTGATTATCCATAACTTCTTAATGGATAATAATGTGATCTAATGATACAAGTTTAATCCTCATTGTATTATTACCTCAATTCACAGTGGACCACATGCAACGCAAATATTTTATTTCGGTAAATGTTTGAAAGAATTTGATACAACCATTGCCGAGATTATTTGGCTTCTTGGGGCGGTATCGCCGGCTAAGTATACAATGTAACGGAGTCAGCTAGAGTGCATGCAGTAACCAGGTAACAGATGGTGGTCAAAATAGATACTGTATGTAACATTGAGAAATGATGCTTCAAATGTACATTTTATTTCCCTATTACTTATCGATTTATCAGAAATCCAAAAGTGTAATGCAAACAAGTTTAAATATGAAAATCCATAAAATAAGCTTCCGATATGTGACGTTTTCATTGCAACGTTGTGGTGACTTTAGTTCATCAGTGGATGTTGTTCATTATCATTATTATGTATTGAGATAGATGCTGGTTGCCAAATGAGTTGTTATTGCTGTTAATTGCCCCTGAACTGCGTCCATATGTTCATCTTTTGTGATATTGTCTACCCTCCCGTCTACCCTATCCATCAAGTTTCTTACTCGCCTTTTATCGATAGCCTATGTAAAATCATGGAATGTAAATGTACTAAATATCTCCTAAGAATTCTTTAAGGAATTGAATGACGTTATATATAGTAGAATTGGCATTTACGTATTGTTGAATAGAAACAGCAAAACATTTAGGGTGAGATATCTAAAACTGCGGGTAAGCTTTAGAATACCCTACCATTCGACGTTTGAAACTGGTATCCGAGAGCACATTGTTCAATTGTCGCCTATTTAAGCAACTGCTGTTTACAACATATCGCCTAGCACACAACATGATTACAACATATCGCCTATGTAGAAGCATGGCACACAACATGATTACAACATATCGCCTATGTAGAAGTATGGCACGCAACATGATTACAACATATCGCCTATTAGAAGCATGGCACACAACATGATTACAACATATCGCCTATGTAGAAGCATGGCACACAACATGATTACAACATATCGCCTATTAGAAGCACTAGCGGCGTACCCTCGCTGCGCTCGGGTCCCCGCTAGATGGTTACGACACATTACCTACCTTTGAAACCACATAAACCCCCTACAACCCCCCCCCCCCCAATTTATTTTATTTTAAAAAGGTTGATTTTATAATCATATCCCTCCTATAGGCATTATAAACACCCTACAACCCCCCCCCCCCCAATCAAGTTGATTTATAACCATTCTTTAACCCACTGCCACCCAAACCACATTACTTCATTAAAAAAAACCCTCACCCGTTCTGCCCCCGGCCCACCGCCCCCGCACCGCGTGCTTATCTCAACACCCACGGCCTAACTAAACCTAAACCATCTCCCCAAGCCGAGGCTGTATCCCCTGGTTTATACTTTTAACCACACTACATGTATTTCCTTCCAGCTCGTGACCCTCCCTGTTAGTGTATCACATTTCTTCATTAACCCCCTGCCTCCCAAACCTCATTACTTCATGGCATCCCCTCGCCCCGCGTGCTTATAGGCCTATCTAAACCTTCAAGGCCTAAATTAACTAACTCCCGTAGCGTTCTTCATTATCCTCCTGCCTCCCAAACCTCATTACTTCATGGCCTCCCCTCGCCATCCCCCCTGCCGTCCCTCGCCCGCAGTCCCCGCCCCTTCCGCCGTTCCCGCTCGCCCCGTGGTTATAAACCTTCGAGGCCTAAATTAACCAAGTCCCTTAGCGCAGCGTATTTCTCCAATATTTTCCCGCCCGCGTGTGTAGCGGTGCGTGGGTGTAGTGCGCGTGAGCGTTTATTTTGCATGGCGCACTACGACGCGGTATGTGTTACGCGCCAACTGCATGGTTGCAGTACGCAGAAAAATAAACAAATAGCCCGTAGAAACAGTTTGAAAAGGCCCTGGATTTTACTCTTTTGCTCATATCTCGGTCAATTCTGTACGGTTTTCAGCCATTTATAGCTTATAACACTCACATTATAATCATCTTTTATCAGTGCAACGTTCACGGCTTTTAGACGCACAATGAGAAAGCCTTATGGATACATACATACAACATACGGCGAATTATAGTAAGACTAGCGGGACGCCCGTCCTTCGGACGGGCTCTCCCGCTAGGGAGTAGGCCTACCAGACAGAACACCTACAAAATGAAACAACACATATGTGTTGGAAAATTTATAACGAAACACATAGGAATAGACCAATATTTAAAACATTTTTGTTTTAAATCAAAAGGTTTTGTATAATTTAAAAGTTTTTAAATTTCAATTAAAAAAATTAAAAAGACCCCCCCCCCCTCCCGCCCGCCCACGCCCGTGCCATATTTAAACTCCAAGGCCTAAACCTTAACCATATCCCGTACCCCACCAGTCACTCCCCGCCCTGCCCCCGCCTCCACCCCGCTCCGTGGCATATCACATTTCGTCATATACCCCTGCCTCTCAAACTACATTACATCATTACACACAACCCCCATTCGTCACTGCCCCCGCCCCGCCCGCCCGTGGCATATCTCAACCCCCAAGGCCGTGCCTCCCAAACCACATTTCTTCATTAGACCCCTCCACCCCGCCGCCCCCAGCCGTCCCCGCCCCTCCCTGTCCCCCGTCTTCGACCGCCGCCGTTCCCACCCCGTCCCCGTCTCCGCCCGCCCCGTGGCTTATCTCAACCCCAAGGCCTAAAACCGTAACCAATTCCCGTGGAGCCGCGTATTTCTCCAATATTTATCCGCCCGCGTGTGTAGGGGTGCGTGGGTGTAGTGCGTGTGAGCGTTTATTTTGCACGGCGCACTACGACGCGTTATTTGTTAGGCGCCGAATGCATGGTTGCAGTACGCATGAAGATAAACAAAACAAACACGGCCCGTATCCATGGATTTTCATGGTTTTTTACTCATATCTCGGTCAATTCTGTACGGTTTTCAGCCATTTATAGCTTATAACACTCACATTATAATCATCTTTTATCAGTGCAACGTTCACGGCTTTTAGACGCAAAATGAGACAGCCTTATGGATACATACATACAACATACGGCAAATTATAGTAAGATGGCACACAACATGATTACAACATATCGCCTATGTAGAAGCATGGCACACAACATGATTACAACATATCGCCTATGTAGAAGCATGGCACACAACATGATTACAACATATCGCCTATGTAGAAGCATGGCACACAACATGATTACAACATATCGCCTATTAGAAGCATGGCACACAACATGATTACAACATATCGCCTATGTAGAAGCATGGCACACAACATGATTACAACATATCGCCTATGTAGAAGCATGGCACACAACATGATTACAACATATCGCCTATTAGAAGCATGGCACACAACAAGATTACAACATATCGCCTATGTAGAAGCATGGCACACAACATGATTACAACATATCGCCTATTAGAAGCATGGCACACAACCGTGATTACAACATATCGCCTATTAGAAGCATGGCACACAACATGATTACAACATATCGCCTATGTAGAAGCATGGCACACAACATGATTACAACATATCGCCTATTAGAAGCATGGCACACAACATGATTACAACATATCGCCTATGTAGAAGCATGGCACACAACATGATTACAACATATCGCCTATGTAGAAGCATGGCACACAACATGATTACAACATATCGCCTATGTAGAAGCATGGCACACAACATGATTACAACATATCGCCTATTAGAAGCATGGCACACAACATGATTACAACATATCGCCTATGTAGAAGCATGGCACACAACATGATTACAACATATCGCCTATTAGAAGCATGGCACACAACATGATTACTACATATCGCCTATGTAGAAGCATGGCACACAACATGATTACAACATATCGCCTATGTAGAAGCATGGCACACAACATGATTACAACATATCGCCTATGTAGAAGCATGGCACACAACATGATTACAACATATCGCCTATGTAGAAGCATGGCACACAACATGATTACAACATATCGCCTATTAGAAGCATGGCACACAACATGATTACAACATATCGCCTATTAGAAGCATGGCACACAACATGATTACAACATATCGCCTATGTAGAAGCATGGCACACAACATGATTACAACATATCGCCTATGTAGAAGCATGGCACACAACATGATTACAGCATATCGCCTATTAGAAGCATGGCACACAACATGATTACAACATATCGCCTATGTAGAAGCATGGCACACAACATGATTACATCACATCATCTTACTGCATACATAGCTATCACAAGCGATCTCACATGTACTTGAACATTGACAGATACGGTTTTTCTTGACGCTTCACCGCTAAAGCATGTCTAGTATCATTGGCATACCTGGATATAGACACCTTTATATGAACCTTTAGCACTAATTATGTTCAACCCTTGGATAAGTCAAAGAGGATGAGGTCTTGGAGAGGGGGATGGCTTAAAAGATATGGTATAAAGCATTATTAAAGGAAGGTCATACATACTAATTGGATAATTTGTTTTGCCTATATAATTACTGAAGAAAATATCAACGCATGTGGTTTATATTTTGACAGTTGGGATCATGATCCGGTGGCGCTGATGTTTGAATGCAATTTTTTTCATAGAACTCGCCTATTTGGTAAAATATTAAAGAGATTAAAGAACACGAAAGAAGTAATAATCAGTAGGCCTACAATCCCTACATGCAGTACAATTATCAATCAGCGTTTACTGCGTTTATCTTTCTAAGGTTTTTTTACAGACATGAGAGTTGATTACTTAAACTGTAGATACACAGAAAAAAATAAGTGAGTCATTATCGTAAAATGAGTCACTACATGGACAAAATGACTCATTTTGAGCCATAGTGTGTCACTACACGGACAAAATGACTCATTTTTCGATGATGACTCACTTTTTTTCTTTCTGTGTATGATGATTAAATGATTTATATTTCACCATAGAAGAACAGTGCACGTACACGCTGACTAAATCCCATTGCATCTGACGGGATGCGGACCAGCAACCTTCATCTATGACGCCCTTGAGCCACATAGAGGCGGGCCAGATGAAGAGGCGTAATATTGCCATTTTGTATATATTTCAATATCCTGGCCAATATATACATGATATAAGAGTTTGAAAATTCTAATGGACATTATCATGATTATCATATGAAATCGTTTTACATCGGTCACTTATTTAGATATTCAATTCAAACTATATTCACACTGCGCTTTGCTTGATCAATCTAAACGCGTACAATATTTGAGAAAGAGTGGGATAGGAACTGACTCCATCATCCAAAGATATCACTACCTAAAGATGAAAACAACTGACTCCATCCAAAGATATCACTACCTAAAGATGAAAACAACTTTTGCCAGCGCGGCGGCAAGACTGACACGCGACATATACTGCAATAGCGTGGTCAAAGGGTAGGCGGGTAAAGACGCCAAGTGTCTGATCGGATAGCTTCCTTCCGTGTGGAGTGATGGACGCTGACAACCAACCTCTTGACTGCTCTTGAAACTATGAACTATGAGGAATTCAGCCACTTCACACAGTTACTTCAGCCTTCTAACACTGAAATGCTATCGGCGTAGAAGTCAGGCCAAGTCAAAATATTCTTATGTGTTTGAATAAAACCAAATGTATCAGGATTCATTCAAGGTACACTGGAATGCTGGAAGGTATTGACAAGTTAATACATAATTAAACAACAACTTATGTTTTAATTCAGTAATCACACATAAACATATTTACAGCATTTGCTAGGAGATTGTTAAAGGAGCGTAAAGCCCCCTCCCCATCTCTCAGAATTCTTGCTCCTAAGATAATACACTTATCGCCTCATATTTTTAATGAAAGGAAGACATTCTGGTTTATCTTACAAATATGTGTCGATATTTTTGGTCGCACTGATATCAAACATCATGCTAAATTAGATTGATCTTAGGCTTATGCTCGCTAAATGTAGGGCCTACTGAAATATTCACTTGAAATTATACCGAAGGTTACGATTAAGTGTTTCAATAAGAGAAACCGTATAATGACCATCTTTCAGTCTTTGAAAAATCTCTCAGAGAGATAGCGCAAATCTCTACTCTATTGGTTTGTTTTATGAAATCCTATGTTTCCGTAAGATTTTATTTGAGCTCGAGCAGCTTAACCGATGAGCGTCATTGTCTACGCTACTCTGAAGGGACTGTGTGACAATACTTTAAGGTATAATGTGTGAGTCACTTACATGTAGTATAGTAAGTGAAGTTCAAATACACCCAGGTCTCAGAGCTGTGTATTTTTATGCATGCGCAGAGCAGCGTCTCTTTAACAACTCTTGTCATGTTTGTGTCACGGACAAGCGCAGAACTAATCCGTGTGTGACCAGACTTTTGGGTACATCCCCTTTTGGTGGTGTGTATGTAACGGAAGGTTACTATACGTTAACGTTGTATGGTGTATACACACACATGTATCTTGCAACAACATTTCTCTTCTAATCGGAAGGATATCTAAGATAATTTCAATGGGAATATTATATACTTTATGTAAACTCAGCTAGAATGTGACGGACAGACGGACAGACACAATGTATGGTACCAAGTTTTATCCAGTTTCATACAGTGGGAGTTATTTTTAAGTTGACGCGGAAATTGTTGGAATACATTTTACATTGCGGAGCATCAGCGGCTAGTCGGAGTGAACGATGCGATTGATGGACTCAAAGTATTACACATTTGCTAATAGGCTTTGGATGTAACCAGTCGGTGGAATTACAAGCGAGATAACGAAGCATCAACGTGCCGACATTTGACTTCTTGACATCTTTCTATATGTCGGCAATATGTCATTACATCGAAATTTGATGCTGTAGTTAAAAGTGCCGAAATATGTTACTACTTATCTTATGAATTTATTGATTTGATATAGATTACTATCCCTTTAAACAGAGGCTCACCTAACCTAACATCATGAAGTTCTCTACCACATGGTCTTGTTTCACCACATTAACTGTATTGTCGGTGCTGTACCATATAGTGTCGGCAATGGACTTTGTGTATCATGATCAGCATTCATTAGCTGATGCTCTTCATGAAGTGGAATCCAAGTGTAGTAGTATAGCACGTGTCTATAGTATTGGAGAAAGTGTGGAGGGAAGAAAACTGTATGTTATAGAGTTATCAGACAATCCTGGACAACATGAAATTGGTAAGTGAGGCGGATATATTAAGGAGAAACGTAAGTAATATAATTCTTATTGATCAAGAAGCATAGGCATGTGATTTCTTGGCAGACCAGCCTGATTTTAGTTTTTCAAATCTCTGCACTTTTTTCTTCTTCTCCAGCTCATTTTAACAGACATTTTGATTTTTGTTTTCAAATGTCTGCACCTTTATTTATTTAACAGCTATTTTCGCAGTAATTTTGATCGATTTTACGCTGTTTTCCAGCAATTTTCTGTACGCATTTTCTTCTTTTACCCTTGTCATGGTTCTCGCGTCTGTGATGAAGGAGTGTGATAATTTCGCCGAAAGTTTCACGGCTAAAGATTATATCCTTTGATCCATTGACCGTTTGCCTAAAGATGTTTTGGATATCGTTTTACAACTTACAGCCTTGGTGCTTGCCTTGAATTTAAATCTAAATCCTATTATACTTTAATTATCGTTAGGTTGTAAAATAGAGTAAACATGCTAACGATCACGATATGTATGTACTAGATAACATTTTGTATTGTCTTAATGATCATATAATCAATGCCTTGTTTATGCTAATATTTAAACTTCTCACAAAAAGTATCGAAACACCTTACACATGTTCCAATAATTAACGGCCCGAAAGGGTATGGATTAATCGAAGCAAATAACCCAGTGCATAATTTTGTTCTGTGTATTTTGACACCTCAATTGCTGAGATACGATATTGCGGAGCGTAGTTATTGTCATTTCAATGGTCATAGGTTCAGTTTCAAAATTGACAATCATCCCTATAGACGATAGATGCAAGTTTGCATTTATTGTTTTGAATAATCAGGTTTTATGCTTTATACACGTGCGTGTACAAAAATGCAACATACACTCAGAAAATGAAGATAATGTGTTCCTTTCACAACACAGATTTATTGTTTTCATTCAACTTCAACTTTGCTATGACTTCATTTTTGTCTTCAGTTCTTTGTGTGTCCACTCTCATTGTCCACAACAGCGGGTGTAAAGCATAAACCTGATTATCTAAAACAGTATGCAAACCTGCTTCTACAGGGACGATTGTCACTTTTGAAACTGCACCTATGTCTATTGAAATGACAATAACTCCGTTCCGCAACATTGTATCTCAACAATCGAGGTGTCAAAATACGCAGAACAAAATGATGCACTGAATCATTGGCTTTGATTAATCCACACCCTTAAGAACCGTTAATTATTGGAACATGTGTAAGGTGTCTCGATACTTTTTAAAGTTACCTTCTTCAAAGAATTCTTTAACATATTCTTGAAATATTCATCATCTCTATACAAATAAGTATCCTCAGTTCATCACCACTTTAGGTATTAGGACATCAGTGAGTGTTTCTAACTTAGCAATGAACAAATTCTCGTCATAAAGTTAGGCATTCCTAACGACGCCAGTAAAATATCAGTCTACATACGCATACACGCATCGGTGCTTCTGCACTTTCAGTGAAGACAAATAAGCATAGTTTATAAAGAGAAGTTGACTCCTGTGTAATACTACCGGGAGTAAAACATAACACCAGGAACAGGAACATTTCTTAAGGGTGTTTTGGTGGATCACGGGTTTAAGAGTCATCTCGTCACACACAATCGATACATGTACAAACCGATACAAAATGCTTCACATGTTACTATGACCTATCATTCATACGGGGGATAACAGGTAAATCCCGCCACGAGCCATCTATCTATTAATGGAATGCTCACTGGTAATTGAATCCAAGTTGGTATTGACGCATGTTAACCGCTCAAACCACATACTAACTTTTTTTAAACATTTTGTCTTTGGTTTATACCACCAAGCCGCAGACGATTCACGTGCTAGAAAATTCAGAAAAATAGAGATTTAAAAGCTTTACACAATAAAGTGGCATCGAATTTAAAAAGTTATGATTATTATCATGAAACACGATTTTCATTCAGATCTGTAACAGACATGCCAGGGTAGGATTCACTTGCCCACAATTACTTGTATGCCAATCGCTATACTATCAATGTGTGTGGGAGATGTAAATTCGTTTCGATATTTTGAAGAATATCTTAAACTTCTGTATTTGAATGTGTAGCACTGGAATCTAGAAGACATGATATTTATATACAAATTCATAGCTAATTTAATCTCTTTCAAAACAAAAACTCGAGTTGAAGTTTGTATTATATTCAATTCAGTAGACTTCATGATATTGTCCCTAAATATATAATAAAATAATTGACGCGTACATGCGTTAATTGGTACACGAGAACGGGGGATTTCCCATAAGCATATCAAGTACTGACTCCAAACAATTTCACGCCTTTCTACACCTTTACTAACAATCATTAGTTGTTGAGCTAATATTCATTAGACTACATCCATTAGTTGCAGACAGCTCATGATCCATTTCAATTTGATATGCATGTACCTTCATATAACTCAGTAATTAACATTTGAGGGCCGTATATCTCGTACTAAACACGGTTTTAACTCCTGTCTAAATTAAACGAAATTTAAACGACGTGTTTAACTAAACCCGCTTTTAAACTCTGCGAATCTTGTCCCAGAGTGGTCGTGCGTTCACTACAGGTTTTTTTAAAATTCATTGTGGCCCAAATGAGTTACAATAGATACCAACCGAATTCCTCAAGACTGTTATTTTCAAGACTACACGATCTGCACATCCGCTTGGACCGGGCACGGTTGAGTAAACATCAAGGCATACAATTTACAGTTGGTCAGGAAAGGAACGCGCGATATCAGACTGCCTCCATAGACGCGTGTTTTATTTGTTACACACATTTTCGAGAATTGCGTTAAGTTTAACGATGTGATTAAAAGTCAAAGTTAAACGCGTGTTTAGCTTAAAACGGTGTTTAAGTACGTCAGTTACAAGGTTACAAATATTTGAGAAATAAAAATCCCTTTAAAAGGGATAACACAGACTCAAATATATTTCCCTTTAATTTGAGAAAATTCTTTTTACTTCGAAGTGAAACTTGTTATATATTCATGTTGGTATTATTTTATTCATGTGAATTATTTCTATGGCCATTGACTACACCCCTTTGCTCTCCCGGTTGGCTGTTGAAACAAACGCCATCTCAATACTAATAATATGTAAAATATTGTTCTCCCTCACAAGACGAACAATTACTCTGTCGCTCGGCGTTGTTGAGTCAATCTCCAGGTCAACGAGTGCCAGTGAGCCTATAACCATCTGATTACTAACGTTACCTAAGGCATTTGCTTCACCATTTAACCATTTACAACTACCTTACACATGTATTTTATTACTATCCTTGCACTTGTGGTAAGATATGTCACTATTCATAATCCAAAATAGTGTTAACATATATAATTGTAGGTGATAACAACCTATATTTTCTATTAATTTTCAAAAAGTGACATGCAAAAATGAACTAATGAGAACCGGTAAACTACATTGAACAGAGCGAGTTATTATGAGGCTTACGTGGATTTATGAATTTCTGATTAGGCGGCAACTGTATTATAAGGGCATTAAATATATAAATAAGGAAACAGTTAACATTGTTAACACGGACTATAGGAAGTGATTAACACGTAATAGTAGATGATTGATTGATGGTATATGCATAGTTATGCTAGAAGATGACCTGGGCGATGTACTTATTTTAGCTTTGTAAAGCGTTGAAATGAAAGAACACATTATCATCAAATAACCACCGTTAATATTGCTAATTTGAAACGAAAGTAGAGAAATGAAAATAATTCGGAATCATATGCTTTCAATTAAGAACGCTGTTGTTAAGATTGAATAATGATATTATTATAACAATATTGTCCTTGTTATATCCTACCGATTCGATAACTTTAAAAAATAATTACTTTCGAATGACCGAAATCACTACTCTATGTAATTTTTGGATTTGTAAGTGACTTGACAATGTGTCCTTGCAAACGACATTCAAATCATCTGAAACAATCACTAGCCCACGGCATGGGGCAGACGATCCGATATATCGTGTTTTCATATTAAAGGTAGATGACCCGATCACATTTTCGTAACACAGAATTATTTCTAACATACGGAGATTTTCATATCATATGAAAGCTCGTATTTTTCTCATCAGCATACTGAAATTTGACGGCCTAAATCGGTATAATTACGGAGAAATCGATGAAATAACGTCGAATTACCGCGAATGGTGGTAACCACCGATATAGTTTGTGTACTACTCAATGGGTACAGTTCACAGCATCTCGTGCGTCTAAAATAAGAACCATTAGAGCTATGCAACTCAAACTTTGGAACACGACTTTTTTAAGGATGACCTTTCATGTAGAATAGAAAACTTCAAGTTGAAAATCGGAACATCTACCTTTAAGTGGTGTTGAAAATTGTAAATGTTTAAAAATTAATTCAGAATTCAAGATGAACATTAAAAATTGCCATTATTGTTGTTTCTACTAACAACATGAACAAAAACACAGCAAAACTTGATTAAAACAATATCATCGCTATTTATTGAAAAACGCCCTCTATGCAAATATAGTTCGCGTTATGTATCACGCGTACTGAAGGGGGGATACTGTCGGACGTAACATACTCGTTGCGGCTCTACGAGCATTTTTGAATCGACGTTTTCTTGTACAAAGAGGGCTGATTTTTCTTAATCCTTGTAGGTGTAAGTTCATAGATGTAATACAATTATAAAAATATACTAATCCCAGTTTTTAATATAATTGAGGGCGCAGCCTCCAACACATCTCTTAGTGCCCCTTTAATGAAAGCAATTTGTGGACATTGGAAATAGCAGATGTTGATTTGATTTCCATGATGATAGGAACCCAACACAAACGATACTTATGTAAAATTGATTTTCACTTAATCCTGAATCTCCCATCGAAATCCAACATATTTGTTACGAAGTATTTCCGTACAAAAGCGAGTATGGTACATTACAGTAAAAATCAAGTATTTTGAAATGCCCTTATTTAAGCAGATGCTTTAAACATCGCAACACATGCGTGGAATCTGATTGTGAATCTGGTTATATAAACCTTAACTTGATTTTAAAAAAAAATACATTTATATATATATATATTTCAGAAATATACATATTATTGTAATGAATGACACCATTAATGCTAAGGAATCATTCAGTACAAGTTCCTTCATTGTTAACCCATTTTCGATGCTGAATTTATTTCTTTGTTCACATAGCCTTCCAAAATATTCGAAAATATCTTACTGTAGCACCTAATAATTTTACATCACAAAAGTGGATTTTCTTCCATTTTTGATATTTTTTTCACCATTACATGATTACGTAGGTATGTGGCACAGGCGTGGTTACCGGTCAATGCACTTGTTTTGTGCCAGGGGGCATGTTCACCTAGGCCATGGGGATTTACATGTTCACCCATGGGGGTTTACATGATTAAGATTTTGTATAATTTTAAAATTGTAATTCCCCTCCTAGGCCTATTTGTAATTATAAAAATAGCTATCTAGACTCGAGTATGACTAAAATTAGAAGATAATGTTTTAAAATGAGGTCTTTATTATCAGTGTTAAAATTCTAAACGAGTATATTCCACACAAATGACCCCTCCCTTAAATGTTGAAAATAACATTGCGTAACAAATTTGTATATCTATTTGATACATACTACTTATGAAGCCCAATTATGAGTCCATGGCGGCCTATGGACGAACCTGCCCAGGGGTGGGGCAAGTTAACCATTTCAAGACACCTGTCTTTATCCTTTACTCATCCCTTTACAAGACCTGGGGTACTGAAATTGTGGTCGTATGTAGCCAAGATATCAATCTTCCATTTAATGTCAATAGATCTATTTAATCTTTAAAATTGACGTCTCTAGGCCATTTCAAATGCAAACGGGCGAACACTCCCCGCTCTCCCCTATTTGTTGCCTATAGTTTTAACGACATATTTATATATACTAGTATCCCTTTTGAAAAGTTCATCTGTAAACAAAGGAAAACCATTATATATAGATAACATATCAACATGTTTATACATTGAATGATATCAGGGATGTGGACACATGAACTATACCAGTCAGACTAACTATAGACTGTTACCGAATCTGTCTTCGGATTATGATTCTACTGCATCTTATAAAATGAAACATATGAATTTAAAAATAAAAGATCAACAGATTTACATGTACAGGTGGTGAACCATCTTTCGGTATTTCCTTTGTTAGACTATGAGCGACACAACATATCACGCTCCGCCATGGACGACGAAAGTGAGCGTTGTTGTATACATGCATACCATAGAGGCTTTAACAATAGGTTGTGGAAAAGGAACAATACCAGTCATACAATTATTAAGGCCAACCGTTGCTGAATCTGTCATCAGACTCTGATTCAACTGTCTTCACTCACAAATAACAAGATAGCATCTTATAAAATGAAACATGAATTTAGAATAAGATCAAAGGATTTGTACAGGTGAGCCATCTGGCGGTATTTCCTTTGTAAGAGTATAAGCAAAACAACATGTTGTCACGCTACGCAATACATTGGACGAAAGTGAGCTGGATTATAGATACCATAACAATAGGGTGTGGATGAAGGAATAATACCAGTCCAGACTGATTATATACCATTGCTCAATCTGTCATCGGAATCTGATTCATGTCTTCTCTCACAAACAACAAGATTGTATCTTCTAAAATAAAACATATAAATTTAGAAAACGATCAAAGGATTTATATGTACAGGTGAAACATCTTTCGGTATTTCCTTTGTTAGAGTTGAATCAAAACAACATTTCTGACTAGTCACCAGGGCACTCAATCTGGATCCTGCAGGATTGAAAAGAAACAGAAACACGAGACACATGTACAAAGTATATTAAGTATTAGATAAAGGCAGAACTGTGTATCTAATAACATCAACATGATCAAGGGAGGTAGGTTGGGGTATAAAAAACAGCAATTAGCAATGATTAGAAAGCAATACAAGATAGATAAGAAATTAAGTCAAGAATGTTGCTTGATATACTTCAATGAGGAAAGTACCTTCCTGCTTCAATCAATAACAATAATCATACCGAGCCGTTCGGTAGCTACCCTGCTCTCCGCCTGCTCTCTAGCCATCCGGTTTAACATTAGCCTGAATGAATTGGCCAGCCCATGGGACAACATACTCATTGCTATTAGACAATCTTATTTCAAGTTCAACCTTCACAAATTAACTTATATATATATTGCTGTCAAATTCAGGATATGAGTATGATATAACATGTACTATAGGCTTTTGTTTGATTCAATGCTTTAAGTTGACATTATAATGTCTCATCTATGACTGGTCATAAAGGGTGACATGAAGAAAAATGGGATGCGGATTTGTCTTTTGAATTTGTAAAATTCTCTGCTTGAAGAAACGAGGAGAGGTTTTTTAAAGTATTCACAGTTTCACAAGTGATCATGCGTGATATTTGAATTCCATATTGTGTGTATTCACTCACGGTTGAATGGTTCATTCGTGGTATTGGACTTCTACGTGGCATTTATCCTACTGCATGAATCCGGATCCGCGGTTCTTACAAGTAAATAGGCTATTGTACAACAGCAATATTTTTAATGTTTCTGAAAATTTATACATTATATGAATAAATCCATTATAACACAGATATTTCTATTTCCATTAAACCAAAGAATGTTTTGAGAGTAGTCAATAAACATATCAAACATTCAATTTGGAATTGTGGAATCATAAATAGGGTTTTGTTCTTCAAATTTAAAACAAAAATTAATCATAAACTAAAGACACCCTGTATGTATGTGTAATGTTATAATTGGTACCTTTCTTCCTATCCTCTGTGGAATAGCTCACAAAGCCTCCAACGTCTGGTGACGCATTCCAAATTATTTCTCATCGATCGAGTAAAAACAATGCAATGTTCAGCAAACAATGCTTTGTAAAACTAAACTGACTTACGTAGATGTACTGTTTACATTTATATGTAGCAGTTTATAATTCATTTGTGGCGGCGTTAAATGGATTATATTTTAAAAAACGAGTTATTCTATTTAAAGTTCCATTTAAGGTCGTTTCGGAATCGCATCTCTATTTATGATTGCAGCCATGCGAAACATAAATGCGCTAGGTGGTAAGCCACATGTAAAGATGATTGACACATCAATGTTCCAAACATTCTCACCAGGTGTTACGTGCTATTGCAACAGGCGTGTAAACTAGGTTACATTGACGCCTGACAAGTCAGTGTTTAGAAATTGAGTAACATGGATTTTACTTGATGGTTAACATAACATTAATATTACATTGTATTAGGTGAGTTTCGATGGATTGTGACCACAGGGATTTCACAGGGGGGCTGCCCTATTATATTGTTTTAAAGAAAGGAACAATGAAGTATTAAAAATCCATTTTTTGGCTTTGGAGAGAACATTAGCTTCTGGCAAATTTTATTATCGGTAAACGTCTACCGATAATGTTTAGAATTGTATTGTTATTAATATTATTGTCAGAAGTCCATCTACTTATAAAGCCGGGGCATAAAGTCCCGAATAGCAACGCACAATTACTTATAATACTCATCCAACTATAGTTTATTTGGCCATCACGAGACAGTGACGTAACTGCGTATTCTACTAATTGCAGCATATATAACTCGCGCCTACTCGAGGCGCTGGCGTATACACACGAGCGCTGAAAGACGGAAGATATACGCGTGCGTAAAAGCTGCGCCTGTTAAGTTACGTCACTGTCCAGAAAGCCATATAGAGTTTTATACTGGAATTGTTGGTGTGACACCCAGCGTGTAATTGTGATCCGAAATACGTTACAATACATAGGGCCTACTCTTGTTACGAAAATGTTTTCTAGTTGTAACGGGGAAAATGATGGTATAATCCCCAAAAATGGACACTTTTTGCCGGTGAAATTTCCCAAGAAAAAATTAAGGTGTTGCTGGGAATTCCCAATTTTTGAGACAGTTTTGGTAATTCCATTTTTTGGGGCAACAAGCTATGTGAATTCCCAATATTGTATGTAAAAATATGTTTGCCTTCTTTAGGCTGGGGGTGTACCATTAATAAATGGAATAGCTCAATGTAAGTGATGCATGCCAGTGCAATGCTGGACCGTGAAAATGTGACTTTTCAAATCAACTCAAACTAAGCGTAATGTTCAAATGAATGATAATGCAAAGTGTATTGGTGAAATTTATTATCGCTATATATGTTTGCGCTGACATGTTGATGCTAGGTATGCACTTTAGTTATTTCTAGACCATGATTCCAGGATCATATCCCCGTGACTGACGTTTTCAATACCTGTGAACATATGCCTGAATGCTTTCAATGTTCTAAATGTGTAACATTCGTAGCATAAACGAGGATATAGTCTATTTCAGAATCGATAATAAAAATCTGCTGAAATAATTTTTCGGTCGGGGTTATTAACCTTCAAAAGTTTCAGATACCGTCATAGTGATTTTATGATGATACATTTTCGAAATCCCACCGACGAGTAGGTCCGGGGCTGGTCTGTTGGACTAAATATCAAATGTATTCCTATCCAATCAACAGACTAACTTATCAAGTCGACTTTTCGCCGCAGCGTGCGCGTGTAATGCACCGGGCGGTGATTTGAACGCGTATTCTCACCAAAAACTATTCTTTTAAATGTGTTACCATAACTATTAAAATAATATTTATTGTTATCAATTCACTATGTCATAGTTGCCTTCACCACTCCGACATGTATTTTGAGAACTCGCTCCAAGCTTCAATTAATTAAACTCAATCGATATATTGGCCCCTGAAAGTCATGGGATTTTGAATTAAATTGATTTATTTCGGAGATATTTAAAAGAATATAAATTCTTTAAGGCAAATATCTGGAGATAAAGTTCATCATGTTCATGAGATAAAATTGTCGCAAACTTTAAGCACGAACTATATTCGAGACTCGAGAGTCAGTGTATCAAAGTGTAAATGTTAAACGGTTAAATGAAGAAGGCCATTGCCTAGGGGCAACATTAGCAATAGACACATTGACTCTCATTGACCTAAGATATAACTATGCTCACATTATGATATCGGTTAGAATAAGTTCAAGGAGTCTTTTATATGTGTAGTTTATGCCTGCTAAAACAATATCAAAACAACTATTATCTATACAGCACTTCTAATACAATGTTCACATATTAAATATACATTTATTTCTCGCTTATCTCATTAACGACCTCGCTATGGTGTGTCTTGTTATCTCTATGACCCTTCAGAGACACCGTAGATGTAAGGTACTTTAAGTTTGGAAGACATAAATCAAGACCATAAAACAATACTAGAAATACATTGAAGGCTTATAATTGATAGGATGTGTATATAACAAACAAATTCATTAATTATTTGGAATAAAAAATGTATAACAAACAAATTCATTAATTATTTGAAACTGTTTGCCTGTACCTATAAATATGACACCCCTTCTCTACAATATTATATTTTCTGAATGTAGGACAAGTCGAACCTTGATGTATGACCTTTTAAAAGTACAACATTATCATTTGGATATCAGTCTTTAACCAGCCTCTAGCCATGGAAAACCCAATTTGTACTAGATTAGGATGAAGCTATTAACACCTTGGTTAGAAAAGTTAACTATCCGTATGAAGAATGGAAGTAAATACATAAAAACCATAGGTGAGTTTCGATGATGTCAACATGGATGTTAATTGCCGGGATTAGTTAGTTCAGGTAATTGGGCGTTTACACAAGTACGCCCAAAGTGTCCGATAGAACTTACATGTATATCCGTAACTTAGCAATATTGTTATAGATTTCGTATTTGCATTCACAAACTTAAATTCTTCCATACAATTATCTGTTCTTCAAGAATTACCTGAGTCCCCAATATCCCATCCGCAATTATCTGTCAATATACAACGTTGGCATGTACAGCACAGCAATACGACAAATTATATAGACTACAGTGGTGTGTCAGCAATTAAGTAAAATCGGCTCGTAATTCTGTATAACTCGGAACTTCTCTTAGTTTTATATCATGTGCTTCCAGTGTGCTTCCATGGTTTTATGATTACCCGAATGCATTCGTGCGAACTAATCTGCATTCGCATGACAAAACCCAACTATAGAGGCCGCTCTTTCTTTTGTCAAAGATCTTTAACTATGTTTTTAACTTAACTCCTTCTGCCGGGGGTTCTACCCACCACTGACTCCCCCTTTAGACTACAGGCTCACACCCTGGGCTCACACTTGTTCCGGGTATAAATACTCAGTGCCTTGTAAATGCCAAAACCTTTCACTTTTATTATTTCACGTATTGAAAGGAATTATGATAGATTTCAAATATTGAATTAAATCCAAAAATGACATTTCATGTAATGTGTGATAACATCACGCTGTGCAATGTGGCATCTGTCGAGTCGGATAATCATATCTGAAATGTTCAAGATACAGGCTAACCATGATCAACAAAGGCTTCTACAGTGGTGACATTTCATAAAACGATCACGAAGATCCCAGAAATAACCCGTAAAAGATATGACTTATTTGGTATGATATGTCTGATCATATGTATTTTAATTAATCCTTTTCAGATATTCTTGGGTTTTTAATCTATGCTTTCAAAGTTGCACTCATACTTTTACACATATATTTCGCATTGATCAAGATGAAGTTTGTTTTAAATGTACCAAAAATGACAGCAACGCCATTGACAGATTTACTCCCACTAATACCGTGTATACACCCAGAAGGCAAAACATGCCAGATATAATCATCAGAAATCAGGACGAGTTTGAACCATTTTGTTCAGACAGCTCGTGAAGATAAGGGAATGCGTTGGCACTAAACAATATTTGGAGACGGTATGTAAAGAAAGTGTATTTTAGGTCCTACTTTGTGTGTTAGTCTATAACTTTTCTATCGTTAGAAACGTGAAAAACATTGAATATGGTTTTCTGAACCTTAATATAAGCTAACTTTATCTGCATTTTCTGGCGACATTATCTAAATCGAGTAAAATTGTAAGTTCAAGGAGAGCATTATCATGTGTACAATTGTATTACAATAACTACATTCCACTCTACTCTTGATATTCTAGTGACTCGCATTCTGATCTTTATCTTCAAAACAAACTTAGCTTATCCATGGTAACTCTCAATTCAACCAAAGAGCTGTGGTAAAATACGTTTGCCGAGTCACCCCTTCCAAATTTTAAGCATCAAAACTTCATACTATAATGCAAACTCTACCCAGTTTGGTCAAATATTTAGCCTGTTTGATACGTTTGGAGCATCGGTTGATATCAATCCTGAAGGACCAATCTTGAACAAAAGAGGACCTACTATTATAACGTCAGAACATCTTCACACGCTTGCTATTATCCAATCTGAAAGATAACTGCTGCTGAATAGGAGGTTGATTAGTTTGCATAGTTTCCCAGACATGCCAAATGTTGTTGCCCATTGTGTTGTGCATTAATGAACGTCACACACACAGGTGGTTAACAAAAGATAACCTGAATGGACTACCTTAGAATTGAATAATTGTAGGATCTAAGCGCAGTGTTTATTAGGTTGTCCGTTGTCTATCAAATATCTAAATGAATTATCTAATAATCAACGGTGGTATTAAAACAAGATTTTTATTAGCTTTTTTGTACACCAAATCAATTTTTGATTCTCAATTATCTAATCAATTTTTGGCTTTGGTACTGAGTAAAAATAATAAAGAAAACGATATTTTCAAACATAGATTATACATCACAAAACGACCGAATGTTACCATACGCCACCATGTAATACCACCGACCGACGATACGCCACCATGTAATACCACCGACCGACGATACGCCACCATGTAATACCACCGACCGACGATACGCCACTATGTAATACCACCGACGGCTTTAATACAAAATAACTCCTACAAGCATTTTGTATTCAGGCGTTTTCAGAATCCGGCTGGCTACCCTATAATATAAAAGTCGTGTCATTATTGTCTGTATAAATTGGGCAAATAAATCTCAATTTGTGTAGATTATAGATCAAGTAAATACACATTCTGTCGCGGTTCTTATCTTGCTTCAAATCATACGCCCAAAGATGCACATGAATCATGGGTGATGAAATGATTCTTATCAAGATTGAATGCATTCCGGATACATGTTGGCTTCTATTCAAAATGTTCAGCTATGATGCGATATATGTGTATATACCCTGAATTATACGCTTCTTTTAAGTTTAAACTTTAAACATGTTAAAGATGAGTAGAAAAGGTTCTTATCTTCACATGTGGTTGGAGTGAAATTGAACTTGTTAACACTCCAAGGTAATAATAGCTTACAGCAGTTTGGCGCTGGTTATAAAGAGATCCTTTATTATCTAGGCACATAATTTGGCTTAAAATATCAAGTCCACGTCCATGTTAATACTCAGCTTTAGACTCTCCTTACAATACCTTATGTTTGCATCTATTAAGGGAGCACATCAAAACTCGACCGCCCGGCAACCGCCGGTTCCGTGCAGTTCCGTGAGGTTGCAGCCGGTTTCTATTGTTCCAAAAAATGATATGCGGTCCTACCGGGCGGAACCGCCGGTTGCCGCGCGGTCGAGTTTTGATTTGCTCCCTAACTATTTTTACATAAGTATTCGAAGTTCTTTTCCAAACCCTTTGCCATCGACTAGTGTTTTAGATCTTCTTCTATAAGCTGCGCGTAGAATTAGATATAAATATGTGTACCCAATGTTGGCCCCTATAGTATTATGTAGTTGGATGTATCCTCTACACCTGATTGTGATGGGATGCAGTAATAACAGCAAGTGTTCCCAATCTTTACATTTTGAACACCTTCGTGGTACTTTCTACACGTTTCTGACATATTCACCGGGTTTTACATGTCTTAGAGTGTAGTCAGTAACTAAGTCCAGTCATGAATACATGTCATAATGTCCATACGTGGAGTTTATCCGTAATTCAGCAATGTTCATTTGACTGTAAAAAACCTAGCCCACGCACTCTATCTTCACAGATCATGCATATAACGCTTGCCAGGATGAAGATTAAAGATGTCCAAAGTGAAAATTGATGGTTCCGAACACAAGTATAACATTGGAGATAACATAACACAGCAGGTTTAGAGGAGCATGATGTTGCAAGAGTAACAAACCTTACAACACGTCGAACCCGGAACCTTCCTACGGAAGCATGTGAGACCCCGGTAAAAGATGGGATATGTTTAATGCATTGACAGATATAGGGTTTAGAGCATACTAACATAAATCTTGAAATACATCTGAAGGTTCATCCTGACTTTCTGTTTGGATTGTATCTAGGTCAATATTAACTTTATGACGTGGTATGTCTTATATAGTACAGCTACCGAGTCGGTTGCTTCTTTTCATAATCTATTTCCGATAATGAACCTGCTGGTGCTATCCTGGATTACGGTAAACTGGAAATAAATGTTCTTTTTTTTTTCTTTCTTTTTTTAAATTTATTTATTCGGACATACACTTTCAGAACAGTGGCATCCACCAACTTGGCGAATGCGTCATATACAAACAATTTACAGAAGTATAACATATAATAAATGACAATAAGAATCATACAGAGCTAATGGCTGTACCGTACGTGCAGCCCATGCACGTTTCAAATATGACTTACAAAACACATCAAATATTGACAGTATCTAAGGGTCATTCTTCGGTAAATGTTATATTTCAAGTTTCTAGAAACTCGGTTTTAAATTTCAAATTTTTCTAGCTTTGAATATTTTTTCACAAAGATAAACATCTGTAACATATTAAAAACATGTTTGGCACAATCTTTACGGATATTTAATTGATTTTTCCCTTTATTGTTAAATATTCCACACAACTTTAGCAACATGTAATGTTCCGTTCATACTCGCGTCGTCGGGCATCGGCCGACGTCGCCGGATAAAATTTGACATTGCTTCAACTCGTGCGTCGACGTCGGGCGATGAGCAACGAAAGGAGTATGAACGGACCTTTAGAGAACACCTCCCCTATGAACCATTTCATCGATAGTACTATTCATGTAGGTGGTTCACAATTACGGTTTTATTTGTTTCTGTATGTTTGAAATTTTTCCATATTAAAATAAAAAGTCTGAAAAAAATGATACAGACTTTTTGTTTTAATATGGAAAAATTTCAAACATACAGAAACAAATAAAACCGTCATTGTGAACCACCTACATGAATAGTACTATCGATGAAAGGGTTCATAGGGGAGGTGTTCTCTAAAGGTCCGTTCATACTCCTGTTGTTGCTCATCGCCCGACGTCGATCTCATAGATGAGTTTTTTCCAAATGTGAAGATGTCAGTAGATTTGTTCTCATCATGTCCATAGTTAATTAGGTCATTGTTTTAACCAATTGTATCCGATATTACACACATAAACTATTACTCAACGCTAGAACAACCGTGAACTTGATGACTTCCTTAACTCGCTGACTTATATCCGATCAATAATTGGAATGGTAATTGCAATCCAAATAACTCATTACCGGTAGTGGTATTTCATATCGCTGTATCCATAGGTTAACTATAGTTATATTTTTGCTGACAATTTACAAAATCCTAGCTAGAGATGTTGACATATTTGATGGTATGGTTAGTTTCATTATAAATACATTTTAATTGATAATAGGATATATTTCATTATATTCGGATATGTTAGCCTGATTGATGTTACATTACCGGATAACCTTCTATCATGACATAATAATATCCTACAACGTTATCATAGATATACCCATCTAAAATGAGTAATTAGATTTGTAATGCCTCCTCCGTACTACTCTGTCATGTCTGTGATCTGTTTGCTTAAACTCAAATGTGTTAGAGAGTGTTATGCATCATTTTGTAAACTGGATTTTCTCACAATGAGCCCTTTGTTTCATTCCAATAAGTATTTGCTTTGGCTAATCAAATCCAACTGGGTTATCAATAAATCAATTTTTGATCTAATCGATTATATTTCATAAGGAGAGATTATTCTTAATTAATTGTTTCAAGTATACATGTGAAACTGCTATTCAAATGCAATTAGAGTCACGTACACTTTGTGAAAATGTCCATAACACAATATTTATAACATAATAATTCTTCCTCGGAATAACCACGTACAGAATACAAATGCATTTCCATTATACTATCCAAGACCATCCACATGGGATTCGAATCAGCTCTTAGGAAGTAGATGAAGAATTGATATAATCTACTAGGATTCAAATAAGCTTTCTAACCGATCTGCCAATCGAACAAGCGGAAGTATTTCGCCTTTTACACTGGCTACAAGCTCGATCAATCTTCGTTTTGTAGGCGTAATTACAGTCGCTACACCTATCAATCGCCAAATGGACGACTTATGTGTAGTGAATACAATATTTACACGTTGAAATTATTTCCACTTAGTGACGATCGATCATCTCAAGATCGCGATCGTCGGGCCAGTGTGAAAAGGCTTAGGGCCGTATTCTCGTACGTAGTTAAACACGGTTTTAAGCTAAACACGCGTCTAACTTTGACTTTTGACACAGAGTTAAACTAAACGCGATTCTCGTACATTTGTTTTACTTAAACACGCGTCTAACTCGCCGAAATGAGTCTAACTTTAAACATGGGTACGGGGGTAGTTTAGTGCGCGTTTACCTAAACTCGCGCACCAACAGTATGCCTTGAATGATCACTCAACCGTGCCCGGTGCAAGCTACTACGTGTAGTCTTTAAAAGTACCGTGTATAAGGCATTCGGCCGATATCTAGTGTAACCCATTAGGGACACTAGAATGTATACAATTAAACGCAGGCCCACTCTGTGAAACACGTCGTTTATTAAAAGGATAAACTCACGTTTAAGTTAGACACGCGTTTAGTTAAACACGGTTTTAAGCTAAAACCGTGTTAAGTACGACAATACGGCCGCTAATGTTTCTTAATATGAATCTCAATACTTGTATAAAATATTAACAATAAGTGATAAAATATGTATAACACCTGCATCTACAATATCTATACCACCATATTCAATCTCCGCTCTTCATTAAGATGTCGTTACCCTTTTGCAAGCATCTGAACAATATACTTGACACATGCCCGTTATTGTATTTTGTCCACATGTGTCCGTATAATATGTCCGTATCCATATATTTATGTAACATTAATGTAATCTAAATAACATTAAGGTAATTTTTGCCATAGGCTTAGACACGATGATACTTGGTTTCATAACGTTCATGTCAATTCCAATTTGGGATTTGTTCGGAAATAAGGTTGTGTTACAATTTCTTGTTTTTATCCTCAGGAGGTTAACCAGGAACAAATACAATCTTAGCAAACATAAATATTACGTGCTGAATGTCCTGTATAGTCGTCCTTCAAAATAAGAGGAGTAGTAAAAATGCCTAACTTCAATAATAAAGCTTAGGTGCTATTTTATACGTTATGAATCTGAATATTTGGCACATAGGTATCATTTGTTTCGGTTTTATTTATTTACTATAAATATTACTACGAGCTCTTACGGATTATAGGACTGATTCACATTTTGTCAAATAAACAGCCACACTTTTACAATATAATCAAAGTAGTAAACGTCATTCCATGCATGGGTGCGAGTGACTTTATAGTCTGAAATTATTTAATATATTTATAGAAACAAAAATTGATGTCAACTACAACATAATAAACTAACAATGAACACCAACTGAAACATGTGAAAATAGAATAAGAACGATCAAAATATACTCGAATATCGGAATATTTGTTTCCAAATTCCTCACGTCAGCATTTAACCATTGTAGTTTTGCATGAAGTGACACTACCACTTTACCCTCCACTTCTACAATTGCTGCTAATCTGTGTATCATAAACGTTCGATCGGAACAAGCGACCCCCTTTTTGCTTCACGGACTAGCTTATTTCATATCCTTCCGCGTGCAATTTCAAAGGTGTACTCATCCATCATTGTGTAATATTAGACTTCCCACTTAAATAAATGGTATCGTTTAGTGCAGGTCATTTACCCGTACAGCCGGGTACTTATATCGGTCAACTCAGCATATTGTCCTTCTGTTGTGTCACAAAGTTGAAAGGATACATTCCACATATGACTGACTTTGAGAATGTTGTCGACCTCTTAATACTGTTCTGTGAGTATTCTGGCATAGTTACATCCCTCAAGAATACGTGTAACAATGAACAAAACAGTCATATTGATTGGAAGCTATATATGATCTTGATCAAAAACCTTTCAATTTGTATCTCGATGTGGCCATAGCAACGCTTGCTTTTACACAGTGCCGAGTGTGCCTTATTTCACATGTTTCATGGGACGCGAATGTAAACAACGAAATCCGAATACCAGACCTATGCCGAATGCTCAGATCTGATTCGACAAAATGTTTGAATTTGAAACCGCCTACCGACCACAGACAACCAGTGAGAACGAGTGAAGTCCTAAAAAGTGAAGTCACCAAATGAAGCTAAACCTGGGTTTCGGAATCACCAAATGAAGCTAAAGCTGTGATCCGAAATCACCAAATGAAGCTAAAGCTGTGTTTCTGAGTCACCAAATTAAGCTAAAGCTGGACCCTTGTCATTGTTGTATCCCCAACCAAACTTATTAGTAAATTTGATATGTGCTCCCGATTAGCCCACCCTATAGTTCGTGTAGATATCCTTAACCATTCCATACGCTATATAGCCATACAAACCATGAATACATAACCAGTCACAACCACAAAGCCATGTATTCTCAACCTTGACCAAGCTGTGTATCACAGCCACCCTATCGCCAACCATCATTTATCCACCACCCACTCCCAGTCCATCAAGTATCCTAACCATCTTTTGCGTTCTTTTCTTTCGTTATTGTTGATGCAGATAGGCCTCTACACTATTAAATCATGCTAATAATCTATAGAAATCTCAGTTTCTTAAACAAGATCCAGAATATCAGTCTAGATCAAAAGGGTGTCCAAAAACCAATAAATGGATCAAAATATGTCGCAATACAATATATTCTATTTACCTATCAAGACAGATTAAGGATGATCCTTAGAGCTTAAAATGAGTAGTGTCATTGAAATTGAACATATGTATATGTGATGAATCACAATATCTGCATCATATAACTACATCTACTTACAGGAAAGCGTGTTTATGCTAGGCAAAATAGATAAGATACATGCGTCCTGAAAATCTATTTACGATGAACACTCACCCGCCCCCACGAGGACGATTAATGTCCCCGCGCACCGATGAATCGATATTTGTGTACTTGAATATCATGGGATTTTACGAATAGATATGCCAGTATCAATTTCCCCAAGATATCTTGATTTAGAAGATGATACATTGCGACAGATAACTATATAAGCCCTACACCTATAGTTTCAAAATGAAACCACATTCATGACCTTGGCACTTGATATAGTGTAGTATTGTTTTGTTGTTGTCCAACTTTTTCTTTAGATTTCAAACCTACCGTGTAATGTATTAGTGCAAACAAGTTATTCTGACCGTGGAATACGAACGCTGTAGTAGCTTAGAAACATTTTTACCAATGACCGAAATAACATTTGTCAATTGGTTGCTATTAACTCTTTCGCTCGATGAAATCAGTGAAAGAAACTGTCACTGATGAAATACACAACTTGCGGCCAAGGTGTATGAATCGGCTATAGCAAAACTTTGTCATATTTGGTAACAATATGGAACATCTCAAAGAGCCTGTTTTTCTACTCATGCCATTCCTTTCATCTGTGATGTGATTGCTATTTCCTTGGTTATTTTATAATTTCATAGATTTCTGCTTTGAATTTCCTCTTGATTTCCTTGACATATTTCGTACGGTTCTTTTCTACCATTACTCACCTACATCGCTATAAAACGTGACCCGAATACCTACCTAAGACGTGACCCAAATGTACCTGTCGGTTTCAAACTTAACGGCAGGATTATTCAAGTTACCCATACAGTTACCATCGTTTCTGGTCAGTAACTATTCATACTTTATTGGGTAATAAACATGATCATTCCCGGCTCAATCGACGATTATTCAAAGTTAAAATAATTATGTTGTTATTTTGTGAGAGTATAAAATCGTAAGAGTAAACCTTGAGTGTGCTGACGATTACGTCATACTTCAAAGGCACTTTGCCAGAAAGAAATACTACAATTTCACCAAATTCATAAAATAAATGATAGGCATACTTTGTACGTCAAACCTTCCGAGTATTCCGTGTCGAAAACCTGTATATACGTCATGTACGTATAGGTCTATTCATGAATTATCTTTTTCATGACGTTTCAAACAAAACTTATAGGAATGTGTTTAACATTGTTGTATATAAGAATCGTTCAAATTCCGGATTTGACACATTCTTAGTACAACCCCAGGTACCCTTCTTGACGCGCCAAAGGTAACGCTAACATTACGTGTGATGAGGGCATGGATGGAGCGTGCAACCATATTACACGCTCTGGACCCAAGCCAGCAGCGCCTTTAGGTATGTGATACCGGGATGTGATATCGGAGACAGTTTCAAAAGTGCATACTCACAACAGTCAAATAATTGCAATTGAAACTGAGAAGCTATGGGAAGGATGCTTAATAAAATACTGAGTAAACAGTAGACTAGACGTTGTCTCTATTCGTCTCCCAATTAATCCGATATTAGAGGAAGAGTTTGTTTTAAATACAAGATTATTTGAAATATTTTGATGAGATCTGTACTAACACTAGGTCAACTTTGCTATGGAATATCTTAAGGTAATTGCTTGGGAATGGTTGTGATGTTCACCTGACAAAATACTATCTTGGCATTCCTGATATATAGTAATGGTATCAGTGTGGCATAATTAACATTGCTATAGGCTTGCGATATATTTAAGCATGGCCGATGATTTAAGGTAACCCTAAAATAGTGCTGATACGACAAGATTCATTGGACACGACAACATTCATTGGGCACCTTTGCTTTGAAATGGACATGCCAATGAGGCATCTAGTTCTCTGCAGATACCAAGCATTTATAGGTCTGCAAACTGTTTGCTATTCTAGTTTTATATAATAGAAGGCCAACGTACCTGCTGGTCTGCACCGCCATTAGTCACATTGCAAATCTTTGGAGATTCCTCTTAACAGGGTGAACATTTTGCACATCAAATACGAATGGCCGATTAATGTCGGATTGGGATCAATATTGGCGCAACTTGTACTTCACTTTAACTCAATTCGAACCCCCTTAATTAATACACATGGTGTCGTTTCACTCTAGTTGCACTTTTAACAACTGTGATGGGTGTCAGAATCTGCATAGGCAATCACGACAACCATACCAGCTGATAAATGCATGCAATATCAATCTTGTAATTAAATCTAAAATTAGATAAATGAACAATAAATGATGCTATCATAACGATTACATCACTTCTCGATGACATAATGTCATGTTACAAATTATCAAAATAATGTGCCGGACATACATTCATTTTAAGATAGATTCGAGGAGCAAAGTGTACCGGAAGCGACATTTATTAATGTATAATCACACCCAACACATGTTTCGAATTTTACAAAACGAGGTCGGTTGATAAAAAATGTCAAAAGAACTTACTTTCTGTTGGAAATTTGAAAAATATGTGTCAATATCTGATTTGAATGTCTCCTTTAATTAACCAATACACACGCAGAAGAATCTTGAAGAGAGAGAGGAGATGAATCACGTTCAAACATAGTTCCCGCCAAATTTAATTAGAAGCAGATAAATGTCAAAAACAGTTTTTCTGCATTATAATCCTCTAAGGCGACGAAAGAAGAAACCCTGTTCTACGAGCCCGACCGACCCATTTTGTAAAAATCGGTGAAAAACATATTCACGTGAATACCGACCCAAATACTTGTTGTGGCTTGTCAAAAAACCATGACATAAATTGCCCGCTTAGAAGCGCTATTAATTCGCTCTGGTAAACCTATTGTTATCAATCTACGAGAGGATTACTCAGTGCAAATATTTAAATTCGGGGCTAACTGCATGGGTAAGTTTCCATTATGTTGTAAATGACATCTACGCTCATGCCTTTAAACTACTCAATACAGCCGGTTGGTTGCACACGAGAATTATGTCACGAATATATAGCCACCAGCTTGGAGTGGAAGGCGAATATTTAAATTTGTTGACGGTTTTTAGGGCATCAATTTATAGCGCTGCTAAGCGGGCCTTGTAACCTAATGGGCTACATTTTAACGTCGACTGACCCAACCTGAGAGATCCGTTTGCCCGTAGAACGGGGTTTCTTTTTTTCGTCGCCTAACCTATGAAATCAAGTTATCTAAAATTAATAACAATCTCGATGGTTATATAATTATACAGAACATGACATTTTTTTCAAAATCTAGTTAAATTTTTGAAACAGTCGCTTGTAATGCCTCACGATTTTGCACAACCATTGCTTTTTTGTCTAGATGTTGATTCATTTTGTTGCACGATTGCATCTGAAATGTCTTACTTAAATTTGGTCACATGCTCACCGGTGACGTTAAGCGAGGGTACACCCAATTCTGATAGTCCAATACAGTATAACTGTAATTAAAGTGCGTATTATGTTACAGTTTTACTGTGCCTGTGTTATAACACGGTAACACGTGTTACGGTATATTACAGTTGTTACTGTACCCTGTGTTACAGGGTGTTAGCGCCCTCACGGAATAAAGCGCAATAACACTGACAATGACAGTATACGTACAAATACGTATACTGTACGTATTTTATATTTAACACCTTTGAAATGATATTGATACAGAATTTATATGTCAAAACACTCAGGGGGTTGGTGGTCGGGGAGGTAAAAACAAGGATGGCACAATCTTAAACTATAAATGTTGGATAGCCAACAATCTTAAACAATAAATATTGGATAGCCAACAATCTTAAACAATAAATATCGGATATCCAACATTCTTAAACAATAAATATTGGATAGCCAACAATCTTAAACAATAAATATCGGTAAAACTGTAATATAATGCGCACTTTAATTACAGTTAAACTGTATTGGACTATCAGAATTGGGTAATGAATCTTCAAAGCTGTGAGTTCGGAAGAATGCAAGGAAGAATGCATCACACATGTGTAACGATGTTTGGTTCACTGAACTGTACACAAATACTGCTGAACAACTATATACAATATTTCACACAGTTCAGTCGAATTCATAAGTTGAAATTATAACAATATCGGTGTCAATTGTTTCCAATTTACCCTTAAGAACCTTATAAAGCCCTATTTTACAAACCCCCGAAGTATAGCCATATCTTACCACATGGGGACCAACAGAAGACCAGGCGCCGAGCTAAGCTGTCCAAACATTATCGGCGATTTAGCCTCTTATTATACCCCATTATTTTACCGACCTCGCACGTATTTCAAAGGGGAAATATTACCGCCCTTGAGGACTCAAAATGATTACTGGATTATTTGGTGAAGATGAATCCCTTTGGAACGCCTTACGCAAATATCACAACGTTTGTAATGCCGAGTTGAAATATGGGATAGGAGTACCTGTTATCATGGTTATATGGACTCAGGCTAACTTTTCGTCAATTATAGTAAAGCTTGGTCTCTTAGGAGAATGATAGTATCCAAATGTTGTATGTTGACGTACTGTAACAGACTGTAGCTGACATGGCTCATGTAAGATGTTGAAATAATGTTGTACACTTTTATGCACATGAAGACGACACCATAACAATAAATCTGTACAATAAGGTTATCCGTGTAATCAGTAAACTCATTTGTTACATACGGTCTAAACTGTGTTGAAGATTTACAGACTATTCATGCTATGAATTGAATGTTAATGCAACAACTCTACTGAATGTATTACAGGTCAGGTGCGAATCCCTTTTGTACGTAGTCTGTTCCACTTGACCACATCCAGGGACAACCTCCATATTCATTCATTGCGTAACATATTATATAATGTCATGTATGTAAAGGTTCTATGCACGTACGTATAACTTATGATTTTTAAGCTTCGCCTGCACTTTTATTAGAAAAACGTCAACTTTTGTCGTCTGCTAAAGAAGGCACTATTGCAATCTCGCCATTCCAGGCCATATCAAAACAACGGAACCATAGTATTAGCATAGAGGTCAAAAGCTTCCGTGTTCCGTCATTAATGATTTGCAAATTAATAAGTGCTGATATTGTCCAAAACATCACCGTGATTTCAAATTAAACTCAGGTGACACTTATATCAACAGATCATTTCCGCTAGGTAGTTTGATACCGTAGGTAGTAGTGACACTCAGTTTAATATAATTCTGTGTCATAATCAAGCTCATTTCACCTGTAGGTAACAATTTGCCATAGAGGCCATCCATGTGTCGGCCATATTTGCGGGAAATAAAGTCTTTTCCGAATTTAAAAAGACCAACACCAAAAGACTACCACAGATCTAAATATGTGACCAACACGCATGTTGATGTATACTCGTTTAAAAAAACCGCCAAATGCATAGGTCATTCTTTGAACAGTTAGTAACACTTGTCTTGACGGACGTGCATTTTATTGATCTGAACAACGAATAGTACAGGAACGAGAACCTTTTGTTACGGGCATGCGTATGAGTGAAGCGGATTATTATTGTCGGAATGTTAGCTTCAACACTCTGCTCATATAGGACGAGTAACCGAAACGTCCGATAGGGCCTACAGGTTTACTTACTTTACTGATAACTACACTGCAAAAACAGTGTCCAGATATCGGCTACAGTTTAACAATGATTATTCTTTAGAAAGATCTCAAATGTATAAAATTTGTATATGATCTAAACATTAAAGTGGTATAATTATATACTAACCACTTAACGATAATAACATCTCTGAAGATGCAGTGTGTATTTGAATATGCAGTTTGTATTTTAAATAGCGTTTAATAACATTTTTAAGGTAAGGCGTGGTTACTGCCAGGCTTACAATAGCAAAGCCCACCGGCATTGACAGGGGCACTTCGGAGTTAAAAGGTATTAGCCATTGTTAGCGCATTTTGTATTAAAGTATTTATTAACGTTTTATAATTCAGGTGTGGTTCGCCTGAAATAAGCTTACTTTGGCAATGACCACAGAGGTACTTCAAGGTAAAAGATATTTGCAGTTATTAAAGTGTACGTCAAATGAAATCATAATTTTCAAAACGCCCTCTAGAGGACCGAAATGTCAAGTTTCACTAGCTTTGGGACGTTTCATACATGTCATAGCATGGATGTATTAATAAACAGACTGTCGTTTAACTTGACATACATTGTTCTCTTGGAATGAGACAATGGATACTTCAGAGAAGCATCTCAGTCAATATAGCATTTCTTTATGATATCAACATTGTTACATTCTATATATCTGACTGAATATTAAGAAAATGGATATCTCTGTAAAAGTTCAGTCAATCCTTTAAAGTATCACAGTGATGACCATGTAAGCTAGGAGTAGGCAATGGCTTAATCTTGTGTGTGTTATTCAGGTACTATTTACCATTTACGTAATCTAAACCAATGAGTGCAAAAGCTAGCAATAAAGAAGTGGACATCTTATCTTTCAGTTCTTAAATGAGACTTTGATCCTTTTCTATGTAAGATTGTAAGACAAGCTATCACAGTTGCATTTGATTGTCATATCATACTGTAATTTGGTTCTGGCGTAATATGTTTGTATGTGAATATGCACCATTAAAGTCTTCTTGGTAGCAAACAACCTTACGATAGAGCTCTTTAATGGTAAAGAGGATTTCTTATAAAGGTTAATGGGCTATTCGAGTTGAAACCCATACACCCTATGGAAGAAATGAACTTAATCTTCCACAGATAAAGTGGAGTCAAATGGAGTCACCTATGCAGGATAACCGCATTTGTAATTCACACTCACTGTGTGGAAGATTAAGGTCGTGTCTTTTATAGCGGGTGTGTGCATTTCAACTTGAATAACCCATTAAGGCATTAAGAGATACCTGAAACTAAAGCCAAGCAAAAGCCATTCCAATATCAATGTATATAAACGAGTCATATTTAACCATGTCTGTCTCTAATCCATTTAAAACTTGAAACCACGTCTTTGTCTAATCCATACATACTTCGAACATGTCGAATGCACGTGATCAAGCTAAACACACGGCAAGGTTTTGTTGTCTTGTCAGTTGCCGTGAAATGATAATTGAAGCTATATGGGGTTTGATACAGGCCTACTTATGAACACTTTAAACATACTTGGGAAAATGCAAGTAGGGCAATTCAGCTTACATCCCATCCCATGCATCCAGACAAGGCAATATTTGAAATGATATCACAACCATATTGCCATGAATGATTTTCCAGAAACTGACTATTACCAATAGTATTTCTTTTGGCAAATCACCAAGACATAAAGTTTAGTTTAAAATTAAGATATCGATACAATTAAGACATCATAGCGGGAACAGCCAATCAAAGCATACAGTCAAGTAATTGCAATGGCATTACCAACGGCGTTTACATGCAGGTGTCAAGTTTGTCTAAAAGAAATGCACTTTTCCTGGCAAAGAACAAGTTTATAGTGTTTGTTGCCGACAAGTCAACCCTCGGGCAAGGAGATTCAGAGCTTATCCTCCACGTAATTCAAAGCTTCCTTATACTTACAGTGTCGACGTCTTGGGCTTCTCACTTGCAAGGTGACAATAAGACATTGTACTTCTATAACGTTTCTTGACGTCTTGCAATAACTTGAAAAGGAGTCACCCTAAATTTATACTGGCTTATGACTCAAAATATTCACAAAAAATATTGCAGAGATTTAGAACCAAATCTCTCCACATCAACACTGGGGCTTTAGATGTTCCGTTTTCTACTGTTTTCCGATTTGATGACAACCTTCGGGAATATTTTAATTTCCGATCCTAATGAAGATCTAAATTTAGCATTGTTATTGAGATACGATATGACAATTAGTGCAGTCATGAAAACCTTGAAATAATGAACCAAACAAGAGATGGGTTGCAACCTAAATCGCTGGTTGACCATACAATGGAGTAACGCCAATTCAAGAACACAGCATATACAAAGTGTTGCATTACATTTTAAAGTTGCTATTTAAACAAAACCGCTGCACTTTTGATTAGTGTGAATCGGTAAAATGGATATATAACAGTTTGAAAGATATTATTAGGGTAATTATTAAGGGTTTATACAGTTCTTACCCAAAACGTATACCTTTGTTTTGATAAGAATGGTTTAGTGCTACCAATTATGTTATCGATGAATTCAACAACAAGTACATAGACCAGTAATAACTATCTCAGATATGAGTTATTTGAATGCGCAATTATAGCGCCACTAGTCTTCAATTCAACTATAGAGTGCAGGCCATGGGCATCGTTGTTGCTAAAGGGTGCAGAAAATGTAATTGAAAGTTGTATTTCGTACTTGGTAAACTGCACCAACCAACTATAAATCCGTACACTTGTAAATAAAAACCAATCTTGATATTACATACTAAGTCCCATATAACTGAGAGTCATAGCTCCCAGCTCCCATAGACCATAGAAATAGTAGATACAGACAGTTTCCATGCATAGATTCACACGGAATACACTTCTAGAGCTCATTCCATTGTTCATTATCCATTGTTGTTAACGTCGATTATATCTACGAATGCACTACCGGAAGTCTCAACAGTGCAAGGTCAACATAATCGCTACCCTTTCTAATGTTGACCCATGCAATATCTAAAAGTATTGTCATATAATGCACGTTGCGAGGGGCAACCGATTATGTTGACATTGCACGATTGAGACTTCCGGTAGTGCTTTCGTAGATATCGACGTTAACAAACAATGGATATTGATATGACCAATAAAGCTGTGGAAATAGAAACAACGATTCATATAGTTAAGGAGTTCATAACAGGTTAAGATTGATGAATACTAAGGATTAACGCACCAGTTTACTGTTGTCAAGTTGTCAAGTAGTAGTTTACAGGTAGTCGTTCAATTGCATTTTAATCGGTTAACTTATACGATTAAATTGCACTATGAATGATCATGGCATCTAACACCTCAATGGAATGACAGATTATCAATCCCTTTGACAAAATCGTATAAATGACAATGATACGATGTTTTGTGTTCTGTATAATTGTATTTCACACGATTTAAACATAGTACATCAAACTCGAACCATGTTATTTATATACATTAGTTAGGCCAAGTGAAAAACAGAGTAGTTTATCGTCCCCTGCGCATCCCTTTTCAGGAATTATGTAATGTAGGCCGCCTATCTTTATTTTCGTTATTTCTACCATAAATTTTTTCAAAAATATTTAAACAGCTGACATCTTGGCAATAGATTTACGTTTAAATCCAATGAGCATTTTAAAGCAGGTTTTGTGTTAACCAATCCCCCAAAACTATGAAATAAAAAGATTTTACAAAGGCCTTGTCCTCCTCAAGTTACACAACCAATCAGGCAATACCATGGTGATTTTGCATTTTTTGTTTTTGTTTTTTGTTACAAAAGTGCCCCCATCCTCCTTATTTTCAAAAGATAGGACGAGAAACTAGGTTTTTTTTTATTTGGCCTTATACCATGAGAAAGACATATCTTCATATTAATTCACAAACTGTGCCTAAATTATCGTAATCTTAAAATTCTTAATTTTGAAACAAACAGGTATTTTATAAACCATCAAAGCAAATGGTATAGGAGCAGTCCCGCAAGCACAATGCTAGACAAATAATTATCGATCCAAAATCATGTAGTGATACAGGGTGTATCAAAAAAATAGGAATTTTTCATGGCGCTTTTTTTTAAAACTTTTTCAAAACCACTGGACCATGCCAACTCACCGTCGGTGCAAATCTTCTGAAAATCTGAAGAAAAAAACACTTTTCACGCGGCTATTTGTTTTACCTTGTACAAAACAAAATTTTCAGAAACCTTTCCCAACTTTTAAGGTCTATCTCAAGGATTACAGAACTAATACTAGGCATGTTTGTACTTATTTCAATACATTTCTCGTGGTGATTCCATATATGGTGATGAAATTCAATAATTTTGACATTTTTGAAATATTTTGTGAACTTTTGGAATGTCGTCTGCAGACGCCTGCCGCGTGGAAAGTGTTAAACATACAAACCAAAAAAATAACATGGTTTACATTTGAATACTTTGCATTCAATAATATTGTAAATCATCTATCTATAAACAATAGCAAATATTAGTTTGGTATTCCCCTTAATTCTGGCATAATAGCTACATAATTCATTAATTTGATGCATGAATATTTCTGTGCAATGTTCAATTTTGCTTATTGGTCTCATGAGAAAGCCTCAGCATGTAGGAAAGTTGTGGTAGGAAACATGTCAGTAGTTTGTTTATACCACCAATCATTGACAGAGAAGGACATTTTATACTTGTGGGATTTGTAAAGTCAACTTCAATTTTTACCATACGCATGATAAAAAAATTCAGCATGAGAAGAATGCAAATAATTTCCCTTTTAGCCTATTTAAATATGTAATCATCCCTGTCACTGTTACTCTACTTTATTGTGTGAATTACCATTGATACATACTACCAAATTAGGTTGACTTGCCTAGTTAGTCACATTTTCCGTAATTGATGGATTTCCCCCTTTTTTCAGGATTTTAACTTTATAAGTTGTACTTGACAATGAAATCAAATTGGTCATGGTTCAGTGGTTTCAATAAGGATTAAATTAATCCTTGCTGAAAGAGAGTCCTGGTTTTTGTTATACACCCTGCATATTCAAATTACATTCCTTTACATTACACATAAACAGTTACAGACTATACTGATTTCCATCCGACACTAACATTATAGTAGTATGCAGCAATGTTAAATGTGGCTATATTTAATACACAGTCATAATCAAGTTTCTTTATTAAAATGGTGTGCGTGTGCATTTAATTATGGATCTACTTTATCAGTATTATTACTTTTTAGATATATGAACGGTGAAATTGTGGAAAGTGTACTTCTGCTGAAGAGGTACTTGCCCTCCTTGCTGCTGCGGAATAACAACGTTCTGTGGTTGTGGCTAAGCTGCTCTTGGATTCTCTTGTATGTTGGTAATGGTCATTGATGTGACTTTGGTTCCTGAATTTTAGGTCTTGCTGATGCCGATGACACGGAACTATGCTGTAGATTGTATTGCTGATGCGGTTTTCAAACGTTTTGTCGAGCCTGAAATGGAAATATTTGTGCTATTAAACCCCATATCTTATGACAGTTGTGGCATATTTCGTTAAATTTGAATAACAAATGACACCGGTTCGTTAATGATGTACAAAGTTGATCATTGCAATTTTGAGAGAAAAATTAAAGATACTAGTTCAAATGAACATAAAGTTAAATGTTTTTGTAAGAGGTAGCATTTATTAGCCGTGTCAACTAAATTAATTTACCTTTTTCCTTTTTCAAGTATTAACTAAACACAACGCTAATATAGTAATAAATCTATCACAGTGAAATTATTGTGTCAATATATTAATCTAGCATTCTAAATACCCCCCCCCCCCCCCAAAAAAAACAAACCACCCCGCACCCATCAACTAACCAATACACAAACATTAATATACTAACAAACACCAAAAAACAAAAACAAAAATCCAACAAACAAACAATCAAACGATTACATTCATGCTCACCTTGAATTACATTACATTGGACATATTGGCTTTCTGTTTGGTGCTTGTATTAACCTTATACTGATCGGAGTTACTGCGATAACCACCAACTTCTTTAATGATCTTCTCTGGATGGTACGTCGCCTCGGAGTCGGAAGCATTCTTGTAAACATTCCTGTGATGGTTTCTCCTCAAACTGTGTACGGTATAGTAGCCTGACTAGCCAGCGTCAGCACACAACTTCTCTGTCACGTTGGCGATGGTATTCTCCCCCAACAGGTCTCTTACTGTGCCACACTTGATCGATAATGTTGTTTTTAACTTTACTACAGTTCGATCTAAAAGCGCATGAGTACTTGTTTTTTACACAAACCTATACTTAATGGATTACATCCGTAAGCCCTACTTAACATGCTTAATACCAGTTTTATCCGTGGTCATGCATATCCAACTTCTAATTCAAGTTTGTCGATATGTTTTCCACTCGGTCATTGATCCCAGTTTTGACAGCTCACAATCTAAATCGTATACAGACTAATTGAAACCCTTCCATGCGTATTCAGTAGTATCTTATGCTACACATCATCAGCGGTGTTTCTAACATACGGAAATTTAACTAATATTTTCGTTGGAAATGATGTTTTTTAATCTCAATTTTAACATTTTAGAGCAGGTTCTGGTACGCGTCGCGAAGTGTATGATAGATAATTGATTCGCAAACAGTGCATTCGTCTTGATAATCGCTCTCGGCCTTGCATTCGTGCACCCGCCCTCTCGCGCCTATCGGCGCTCGAGGGCTGGTGCACTCATGCAAGGCCTCGAGCGATTATCAAGACGAATGCACAGTAGCTCATCAATTATCCTTATCATAACCATGAAGACGAAGCCAAGCAACTACTGATGCGTGCAATATAAAACACATACAGTTAAGACGTGCCTAAGACGCTCAGTTATCATAGACTCGCTAATTCATAACACCGGATTAATACAACCTTGCGTAAACGCGGTTCCACTGTAGAAATAAATGAAATAAGTGGTTGTCCGTGTCCATGAAGTTCAAATGATTAGATCTAGGAAGAAATGATTATAACTAACCCCTGTCAAATATATAATGCATTTTCAATGTCAGATTTAACCTACATATTATGTACAGACATATGGAAATCATTTGACAATACTGCATCAGCTGACAGGGACCATGACCATAAAATCACAAAGATTCAAAATACAAAATAGACAAAACATTTAGATCTCTAGATCACTTATATCAGATACTTCCGCAACCGCAAGACATCATACATGTACGTCAGTAAAGGTTATGACTATCATTAAATCCCTACCATTTAAACTATAAGATTGGGATACCAGACGCCCAGAACCTAAGCCCAACCTTTCAAACTCTCAAATTCTGCATAATGCAACAACATAGAAATTTTCACCAACGCAAAATAAATCACAAATCTCCTACGTAGTAGGAATACATAGGTTTCAAAACACCAGCATATTTCTAGTTTTAACAATGGCCCTGTCACACCTACGGCGACCAGGCCAGCGATTGCATTGCACTGAAAAAGTATCAACATTTGAATAACACGCAGGATGAGCGCGGAAAACATTCCAATATTGTCAATTTCGAAATCAAGGTCACTAAAACCCTTTAACATTCTGCTGCGATCAGCATGATTAGACCAGCGATTGAAATACGCTAAAAAATTATCGAAACGCCAAGCCAAACGCATCAAGATATTCGAGGACCCGCTGGTGACGCAGTGGGCACTGGTTAGGACGGGAGAGAGTCCCCATGGTCGCCGTTGAGCGCCAGTGCGCCACGCTTGTTTTAAGTTCTTACCAGGGCGCTGTAACGACTCAGTAGCAAGGACGCTCAATTATTATATTCTGGCTCAGTAGTATGACCGTGGCAGCGCAAAGCGAGCGAGGTGAGCGTCCCGTTGACGTAGCAACGATGCATACTTAAGGTCGCAGCAAGAACTCAATCTCATTCTCTGCGTAGGGTTCGGTGGGGTGGAGCAGACTGCTTTTTTCTTCCCCTCCCTCTGCCCTTGGGCGCTGAAGCCTTGCCTTTTGCTTTTACCATGGTTTCTACGTTGTTTAATGTTGTTCACTAGTCAAGCCCCGGAAACAAGACTGAGCACGCAGGAGGCTCTTTGCAAGGATCCGCCATTTGCGAAGAGGCCTCCTCACCGGAATCAGATTACATCATTGCATATGCACAATACCTCACTGTATGACTAGTCATATTGTGTAGAGAGAGAGAGAGTCGCACTAATACTAGTTCGAGGCTCTTCTCGCAAATGGCGGACCGTGCAAAGAGCGAATAGGGCGATTGCACAGAGGGTCATTCATTTCAAAACATCCTCCAGAAGAAGACATGCATGGATGGAGTATAATTATACCAATCACCTGTTAAACTGATATTTATCCAAGTGAGACCTAAAAGTAGGAACGCAATGGGTCGTGCTAAGACCGCAATGGAAACGTGATAAGCGGAATAGTAAAATACTATTAAAGAGCTACCTTGTTTTAAAGTTCTGACAATGTTGGACATTTGTTTGCGATCTTCCTGCATGTTTATTCATATGTTGATACTTTTTCAGCGCAATGCAAGCGCTAACTAATAAATCGATTTCTTGGCACCAACTCGTCGGCATAATTGATAGCACACGTTAATGCCTTGAATTGCTGTAAAAATATTATCACAACATATCTTATATATATGGAATTGTGGCTATTATTGACATACCCTTTTATATAGGGAGAGCGTCCTGAACAAGTCTTCGTTAATTAAGCATACTACTAGTGTATCAGCACTTTTTGTACACATTTTCAAAATAATTTGACATACTATCGTATGAGTTGCTAACTTATTTCTATATTTTTTGGCATCTGAATTCTGAGTTTCGAGAATTCACGATATACTAGCGTATGACGATGCCAACAAATAAAGAAATAAGTAAGCAACTCATACGACAGTAAGTCAAATTATTTATGAAAATGTGTACAAAAAGTGCTTTTCATAACCCAATATGTGAAATAATGTACACACAAAATTGAACAAAATCATTAATGGGAGTGTCCCATTTCTGTTACCCATTATTGCATTTAACCATATAGCTATGCCTATGTTGTCATAAATGGAAGTATGTGTGCCATTTCTGTTACCTATCATTGCATTTAACCACTATATCTTTGCCTGTTGTCATGAATGGGAGTGAATATGCCATTTCTGTTACCTATATATCCACATATGCCTGTGTTGTCTGTTAATGGGAGTGTGTGTGCCATTTCGGTTACCTATCATTGCATTTAACCATATTGCCTATGTTGTCATAAATGGGAGTGTGTGTGCAATTTCTGTTACCTATCATTACATTTAGCCATGCTTATCGTGTCATAAATTGATATATATGGATTTGTACAATATAGCTGCCCTTTCCGTTCCCCTTTAAATATCAAAACCTCATTTGCTGTTCCGATTAGTCGATTTGCCATCAATGTAATCCGGTTGGCAAATGACGTGTTATTCCAATAATCCTGCCCCTAACCCATCCTATCGTAAAGGCTGAGGCCAGTATGAACACCTACAATCCTGGAAAAAAGGTCTTGGAAAGCTTATACTCGTTAACAACGGGAAACTAACACCCCTTTCCCCCGTGAAATGTTGAAGAAAGTTAAATGTCTTTAGCAGTTGTTCAAGGTGTCCCAACATTGATCGATTGGGAGTGGGGAAGGGAAATTGTTGTCTAAGATGTCCTTTTAAGCTCTAAACAAAGTAAACATCATTTAAAGATCAGGAAAATATCTGCACATAATGCTCAAAATGTGTAAAGCGTTCCAAGGACTTTTTTCCAAGATTGAAGGGCTGCAAACGGGAGTGGATGATCCTGCCCCTGACCCCACCCTAACGTAAAGGCTGAGGCCAGTATTAACACCCAGGGCTGCAAACAGGAGTGGGACACTCACACCGTACCGAGACACTTTTGACAATTTATAGCCCCTGTTGACGTTCCGTATGCCAAGCCCCTGGACTGAAATTATTACTCATAATACGTACAAAAGAGATATAACCCACTACTGGACATATTTGGGTTAATGAAATGATGAAATCAATACAAAATACAAATGCCGACCAGCGACCGGCGGAAGCAATATATGACACATGATCAAATCTTTTTGACGCGGGTGTTCTATATTTTTGATATTTATTGTCATTCTACCATAAACAGTTAAGTATTGGCCGAGGGATGCATACTGTGATGAGAAGTTTATTTCGAGCTGGATTTTATGTCTATAACACATGTCAGACTTAGAAATCATACTAGAATTGGTTAAAAGGAGATGATTTTTATCGATATTGTCTAATAATAGTTGTATCATTAAGTTGATTACAATATTTGAAAAACCACCAACTTATAAGAACATTGCACATTGTTCAATTACACCAAGATAATCACACCGAATTTAGATAACGCCTTGAGATAGTAACACAATGTAACTCAAAAGGGTTTTGCAGCAACTTGCTTGTCATAGTCGATTACGGCATTTATATGATTTCCTTGGCGCGTGATTTGATTTTAAACAAACACCACACGTGTTAAACATTGAAAGATAACATCATTACGGAAATATACTCTCAAATTCGCTCAATTCTGACTGGTTATAATTGCAATAATTAATCTGACTTTTGAAACAGTCCATATAATAGAACTGATCTTGTAATAGTTGAAGTTTGTAACGGATAGTACTGAGCATATTCATTTCTTCTGTGTAGGCCTATTATGTAAACATTTTATGAGGTCTGATTCATGATGCGCACATAATAATTGTGATATGATTTAGCTTTTTAATCGGAGACAATCACACAAAGAACATAAACGACACATATTTTATTGACTTTTACACTTTCATTTTAATTAGATATAATCTACGCATCCTTTTATGACTTTAATCTACAATTATCATACCTATATAATTATGACATGAACATGACGAAGAAGGAATTGGGATGGTGAGCAAACCATTAATGATACTAAGTGCGACGTAACAGAATGAGTTAGAATGAATAACATTTCAGCTTTGATATTAACAAAACAATGGTTGCAATTTTGGCCTCAGTTTTAATCCAGGTATGATTAAAAGATTCTCTTTAATACCCAGCTGACATCCCTGTTTGATAAAGCTTCCTGACACTTCACAGATCCGTGAGTGAAAACTGGATTTTTGAGAGAGTTTTTAATTTGTTTACACTGGAATCCTGAAGAACTTTTTCAATTAAATAGAAATTTGATGCAACATACCGATTTTTTCGCAGACGTATATTTCTCATGTTGAATCTGTACCGTAATTTGTACTGTATCATGCCTACCGTCGCGTGGTCTTAACTTGATGAAGGGGAACCTCCTGTACATCGGGCATGTCCCAAATTTATCCAGGTCTTTTCACACAGGACGCAAACTGTTTTCAATTGAGCTCAATTGAACCTTTTCCGCCTGGATCAACGCAATTTATCCGTTCCCAAGTGTCATTAGCGCTCTAAGCGGCCAGCGGGACCCGGCTGTCAGGGTTGGGGTGGAGTCGTGAGTTGTGATAAGGGAGTAAGATCCCGAATGAAAGAATCGGCTGAATTCACACAAATCTGATATGACATCTTGTAAATAAGCAATTTAAATAATTACGTTTGTCTATTTAGTCATAAGTGTGTCAAACAACTTGTACTCGTAGTAAAGTGGAACGCCTTTTTTTTGACCCGATCAAAGAAGTCAGATTGTGCAGATCTGAAAAACAAATCTTGTGGACATGGAGTGGTGTTATAGAAATGGTTTAGTTCTTTGGACGGAAGTGAATCCGTTAATAGCAAGATTTCGCATAAAGCGTTAAGCTGCAATATAAATGAATTGTTGATTCGATATTTCGCCACTCAAACTGCTTTTGAAAGTCACTGTTGATACTCACTTTTATTACATATGTAAATGCGTTGTCTCTATTTAATCCGTTCAAACTGTGAAATATTGTCCTTAATTGAAAACAGATATATTATATTGACCCTTTCACCATGTTCACGATATATTGTATAAAGTATCAGACACGTGATTGGAATTAAAATTAATCAAATCCCTTTCTAAGTTTACACTACTATTCATACACCAACACAAAAAGTCCCTAACCAGGTGCTTTGATGCTAGCTTATCCAAAATCAATAATCGGGGTATCAAAAATTTGAAATACATTTAATGAGCAAATATCGTCCTCGAGGTTTGATACCTTATTCATAAAAATGGAGTGGGTAGTTTTGAAGTTATGGTTGTTTCAATGGCCACGACTAACGACAAAAAAGGTATGAATGGGTAACAGCATAGATCCTCAATAGAGGGGATGATTATCTCCCGGATTATCTCTATTGTTCCCCTTAAGATTATGCCTGATATTTTAAAAATGAGTTACTCCATCGAAACGATTTTTTGGCACACATAATGTACGTGTTCACAGCAACACTAGAACGGAGCTTTTTCTTCAAAAGTTGCTAAAAGTTCAACATCTCGTATGCTCATTCAAGCAGTACCTGTGCGGTGTTCAAGCAAAGATCCTGGTTCAAGCCGCTTAACCATCCTCCTTCAATACATCATTTAGCAACTTTTGAATTGAGGTATTCCTCCATTCAATGTGAGCTCATTCAAGCATTACAACACCTGCTTAGTTATAGCTCCATTCTAGTGTTGCTGTGAACACGTACATTATGTGTGCCAAAATCGTTCCGATGGAGTAACTTATTTTAAAAATATCAGGCATAATCTAAAGGGGAACTGATTTTTGTTGAACTGTGTATATAGTTCAATCAGTGAGGTGTTCTATTTAACACCTCCCTGGCTCAATGAACAATTTGCAAGTTAGATTAGCATCAAATAACTTTTTCACTATATATCGAGTATATACAATGTGTATAGAAATATCATCCTTCTCAGTCCTAGACCCGATATCAAGAAGGCAGACAGAACAGTTTAATCAAATGGTATAATTATAGGATACAGCACAAGATGTTTCAGTTACTATCACGAGCCTCCATCAGCCCGCTACATCCTTTTGTTATCAACATATATATTTTCCATTTCCTTCACAACAACAGCGTATGTTCACAAGTTTGTACGTACGAGTACTCATACACTTTATGAAATACCGGTTCGATGACCATTGGGCTATTTGATTTGAAAACCATACACCCCCTATGGAAGCTATTACCTTAAGCCACCCCACAGGGAGTGTGAATTTCAAATGGGATTATCTGCATGGATAACTCCATTTGAAATCTACATTAGAGTTGCGATGGGAAGCAAAATGAGAAGATGTCACAGATTGTCTTGTCATTATCTTTGCCAACTTTTGTTAGAGATGCTCAGACTACTGTATCCGTCTCTGTCTTCTGAGCTCGTCTGTTGTAGGTTCAAATTTCCTGGGCTGATTCTGCTTGCTCATTCTCACAGTTCTCCAGTTACTTTCTGTGATGTTGCTTTAATCTTGTCGATGAGTAGGGACACCCCTATTAAAACTTGATGGTTTTCATAATAATCCATGTTCCAGAACAAAATTACAAGCAGCGCAATGATACACGGTACGAAATCACTAATCGTTGTTTGACCCGAGTGCATGGTGCACACTGACAATACGCATTAGTTCAATTATGGTATTATTTGGATAGATTTTAAAATTTTGGTTTATATTGCTGTTTTATTCTTAGATATATTGACGATCAAATGCCATTGTGAGATATATATATGCGTACATTTAGGCCGCATTCATGATACAATGCTAAATATGTGCACATTTTCCGCTTAGAGTTGGGTCTTTAGAACCTTACAATTTCTAGAACCTTTACCGCTGAGGGTTCTTCTGCATAGTATACAAGATATCTATAAGGTCCTTTTTATTATGTTTATTCTTCAGCGTGCAATAGTTGGTCTCACATAATTTCTATCACACCCTAGTGGACATTTATTAACATTAAGGGAGCGCATCAAAACTCGACCGCCCGGCAACCGCCGGTTCCGTGGGGTTCCGTGCGGTTGCAGCCGGTTTCTATTGTTCTAAACAATGATATGCGGTCCAACCGGGCGGAACCGATGGTTGCCGCGCGGTCGAGTTTTGATGTCCTCCGTATCCCTAACAAATCCTTGTTGTTTTTGTTATTGCTATTGCTGCTGCTGTTGTTTAAATATTTTGATCATGATCTCGAATCATTGCAATCTAATCGTTCTTTTCTTTTATTCCTTTTTACACAGGTGAACCAGAATTCAAATATGTGGCGAACATGCATGGTAACGAGGCTTCTGGTCGAGAGCTCCTCATATATCTGGCACAGTATTTATGTGATCAATACTTATTAGGCGACAGAAAGATAATGAGACTAATTAGCTCTACAAGAATACACCTTATGCCAAGTATGAACCCAGATGGATTCCACCAAGCCTATCAATTTTATAAGTTAAAAGTAAGTGCAAAATTTGTCAAAAAAGACAATTAACCCTAGTACGACTTAGTTTTGGATACAAATTGTCCCAGAATTATTTATACTGTGTGTTTTTTAATAAACAAACATAACAGTGTATCGCAATCTTATATCTGCAAAATACATGTGGGTATAGAGAGTATGCAATGCTACGTCACTATGTCCTCATTTGAACTGTGCCTCCAAGATGGATGCCACGGAACAATATGATTTGGTGAGTTCAGATCACTTGGAGCGGGAAATTTAATTGTCAATCCGAATAGGCGTGACTAGCCCGACCTCCATAATGGCTGCCCGATCCATTGTTATACCGTTCCGGTTGGTTCATTGCATACCCTCTATATCCCCTGCATCAAGATTTCTCTGTTTGATCAGGTGTGGCATACATTTGATGAAAACCTTTTTTGTTCAATTTCAGCGCATTTCAAATGATTAACTTCACACCACGTGACCACTGTAAAAAACTACGGCCAAACAAAGGATGGTATTAAAGGCATATTATGTGATCTTTTCCAGAGAGCGCCCTCTATTCATTATTTTTTTTAGAAAGTAGATTTTCTTGCAGATTTACATTTCTGATCATAAATCATACATACATTCCAAGTTACAGAGCGATACGATTCCTAATTACCTCAAAATCATGGTTTTAGAGTGAATTTAGAGTTAAAATATAAACTGTCGGAGTTATCCGACAGTTTATTTTCACTCTAAAATCATGATTTTGAACGCCCTGTAACTTGGAATGTATGTACGATTTATGATCAGAAATGTAAATCTGCAAGAAAATCTTCTTTCAATTTTTTTTCAATGTTGAGGGCGTTCCCTGGAAAGATCACATACTATACCTTTAAGTCAGTCAAGCTGAACAATGCCCGAGTGATATACAACTATTATTTCACCAAAATTACAAACAAGCTTATACATAAATCAACTTCTAGTAGAAATTAAATCAGGACATGGTAAAGTATCTGCAAAACATTTCAATAAATCTTGGAACCTACCATTCTTACAAAAAAGTCTTAATTTAACTGATAATATATGTTAGGCAATCCAGAAAAATGGTCGACTTAAATTTAGCCAAACTAGCTTAACTGGCGTCTATAGAAGTCGCAAAACTTCTTAAAAACGTATCACTTCCTCTATAGTTCTCACAAAAAGTGTAAAAACATCACATCACACCGCCTGCGCCACTCGTTGAAATAAAGGCGGGAAATAAAGATTCAATATCTGTTGGGAAATATCAGCCCGTGATTCCCTTATTGCATTTGATCTTAGGATTTGGTTACGGATAAATTATTATTGTCGTTTGTATGAAGTTGAGAAGATTGAATAAGTTAGAATATCTTTCAATAGTTAAACATTACGTCCAAGTTTTATGAGCACATACGCTGATATATCGAATATTGCATTCAAAGCCAACCCGAATTGCATCGAGACACCACTAACAAAATATGTCTCGTGCACACATTTTCTAGTCCGAAATTTAGAGGATTTAGCCAATCCAGATGCATGGTTGACATTAATGTTGACAAACTTCCCTCAACTGGCGTCAAGAAAGTGCAAAACTTCCTAATCTTATCACTTCCTATCGACCTCATAAGAGTGAAGAAGCACCATCCAATCCCGGCACCTGCACCACGTGTTGAAATATAGCGGGAAATAAAGATTCAATTTTGTGTGTGGAAATATCCGTCTATGATTCCCTTTATTACATTTCCTCTTGGGATCAATTACAGATATACTTTTATCGCCGTACGTGTGAAGTTGTGAACATAGATTTCGATTGCGACTTACTTAATGTACTGAGACACATGGGCCCGTATTCTCGTACGTAGTTAAACACGGTTTTAAGCTAAACATGCGTCTAACTTTGATTTTAGACACATCGTTTAACTAGACGTAATTCTCGAAAATTTGTTTAACGTAAACACGCGTCTAACTCACTAAAAAGTGTCTAACTTTAAACATGAGTATGGGGGTAGTTGTTTAAAGCGCGTTTAACTAAACTCATACACCAACTGTATGCCTTGAATAATCACTCAACCGTGCCTGCTGCAAGCTGACGTTCGTGTAGTATTAAAAATACACGTGCTTTTGAGGTATTCGGTCGATATCTGTTGTAATCCATTAGCATGATTAGGGGCCACAACAAAAATAAATACCTGCATACAGTAACGCACGACTACTCTGGGGACGAGATCCATTACGGCCCCATATTTATGCCAAATTTGAAGATGTGGTTATAAGCCTACTTCCATTTTACAGCTAGGGAATTGGTCCAGTTCGTTGTTGTGTCGGTGGTCAGTACGTCACAGCATGGTCACAGTGAGGCAACTTTTATTTCATTCCTTTGTATAAACTTGTGCTATAGAGACATTTGGCTACTTATATTTTTACACATTTAAAATGTCATCGTGAAAATGTATGTGATAATAATATTGTATTGAATTTAAAACTAATGTGCGTGGGGAGGCTGAGGCTCCTTTTCCTCAACTATTGTTTAAATAGTAGGAATATACCTCATACTTATCAACATTTATGTCTTTCATTACCTCACAGGGTTCAGTGCCATCTCTTCTAGGCCGTACTAATGCTAACGGAGTAGACCTAAATCGTGATTTTCCGGATCTCAACAAAGTCATGTACCAGAGCGAAAAAGAAAAAGATGGGTCGAACAATCATCTGAAATCATCCAAAGGAGGAGACGAATTTGAGGTAAAAATTAAATAAAAATCATTCAAAAGTCTCAATTTTTCATGACTTTGGTAAGATCCAAGCCTAACACATCCATCAACGCCATCACTTCATCCTTCACAAGATCTCATTTTCAATAAATTACAATTGAGTACATTCTTTGAACTTGACCTGTAGGCCTATAACGTATAACTCCAGCATTCTATGTTCTGAAGAACTAAATGGATTCAAATTTAAAGAAAGGTTATTTTCAATATTGTTCCTCCGCAATGAATAATCATCACAACTCATCTCGGATCGATTCTTGACGTAAATTTAATTGGCCGGTGTATTCTCGAACGTATTTAAATACGGTTTTAAGCTAAATACGCGTTTAACTTTGACTTTAAACACATCATAACTAAACGCAATTCTCGAAAATAACACGCGTCTAACTCACTGAAAAGTTTCTAACTAAACTCATACACGAAATGTATGCCTTAAATGCTTATTCAATCGTGCCCGGTGCAAGCTGACAAGCAGATCGTGTAGTCTTAAAAATAGTGCATTTTTGAGGAATTCGGTCGATATCTATTGTAACCTATTTGGGTCACAATAAATTAAATACACGTATACAGTGAATGCACGACCACTCTGGGGACAAGATGTCGCCAAGTTTAAAAGCGGTTTTGTTAAACACGTCGTTTAAAGACACTTCATACGGTACCGTCCGACTAACGGTTAGTACGGTTTTAAGCTAAAACCGCGTTTAGTACGAAAATACGGCCTAATATGTTGTAGACCAATTTAGACCTAACATAAGTCCAGGCGCGGATACAGGGGGGGCACGACGGGCCCGCTCCCCCCCCCCCTCTACCAAAAAAAAAAAAAAAAAAAAGGAAGAAAAAAAAAAGAAAAAAAAGAGAGGAAGAAGCTAAGTAAGAGAGAGAGAGAGAGAGAGAGAGAGAGAGAGGGGGGGGGGGGGCCACATCGCCCCTCAGACTCCCCCTGTTCGAGCTTTTAAACAATCTATACTTAAATTAAGAAAAATCAGTATGCTCTACTTCTTTCTTGCATTGATAAAAAAACAAAATATTTATTGGAAATGAAGAGGTGGCTTTTCGATAAAATGTTGGTCAAAAGTATACACCAAATCACCAGATCGCACCAAATGAGTTCGAAAATTTAAAAAAATCTACTTCTCAGGGGGGCACATCCCCCCTCAGACTCCCCCTGTTCGAGCTTTTAAATCATCTATACTTAAATCAAAAATATATCAGTATAATATGCTCAACTTCTTCCGTGCATTGATAAAAAACAAAATATTTATTGGAAATGAAGAGGTGGCTTTTCGATAAAATGTTGGTCACAAGTATACACCAGATCGTACCAAATGAGTTCGAAAATTGAAAAAATTTCTACTTCTGAGGGGGGCACATCCCCCCCTCAGACTCCCCCCTGTTCGAGCTTTCAAATCATCTATACTTAAATAAAAAATATATTGTTATATAATATGCTCAACTTCTTTCATGCATTGATAAACAAGGTATTTAAAAAAAACTGGACGGGGGAGATAGAAGACTGTTGAAAGTTCAAGAACAGACATTAACAAACAGCGTTGCTACTATGTTTCCTAACAATTTAACTCTAAGGGATTCAAAAGTGTTTTTGATATCAAATGAAAGGTCCCATTTCTCATTACACTGATGATGCCCTTAAATCTAGAATAGGGTCAACAACCTTTAAGACGTATGGTTAACATTGATGAAGAAGTTGGATTGGGGTAATTAAAGTTGTATGGTGGACACCGAATCATTCAGAAATATTATAAGGACACATTGAGAAATAGGTTATGTAAAACTTTTTTTATGAAAGACTGGTACCTTCTGTTTAAAGTTTGAAAATGAAAATAGGCTTATCCATTTTATTTGCGGCGGTTTTAGACTTTGCTAAACATGCTCAGCATTATCAGTCCCGGGCATCAGTGCACGCAGTGTACGTATACAACACACTGACCCATCTGCAGGCCGTCAGCTACGCGGAAATCTCTGCACAACGCATGTATACCATACGCCAACATTTCCACCCTGAAAGTACGTTGTGAAATTGCCGTTTTTTGGTCGAAGTCATGACTAAATTATTATGAAACTCCAGAATTTATCGCAAATGATGTGTATTATAAAAACAATCGATGACAGAAAATAAAATTTATTGATAAATGTGGATTTTTAAGGGGCTGAAGTCGACAGGTTTTCTAGCGATACATAGTCATTGGGAATACTACGCATCGCAAACAGTCGCGATTTAAACAAATTGTTGACACTTTTTAGAGGTGAATAATGATTTTTAAAATAGTTTAGCCAATAATCTGAGAAGAGTTAGAATCTACAGATTTTTTAACTAAATAGAGGAGGGTGTACACTTTTATTTGGTACCTTGGCCAATGTTCAAGTTTTACAACAAGTATTTTTCTTATTTATTTTGAAATATTTACCAAGTTATTTGGAGATTTGATGAGGTATTCATCTCAGTCAATCAAACAAAGGCATTCAAGCCGTAGCGTTGTATTATTCCATGATGGTTTTAGATTACATATTCTTGGTGAAATTATACACCGATATGGCTTGAAAAATAACATACCAGTATATAATTTCCTACGAGAATTGAAATCTGATGATCCAGTATCAAACAACAACGTCCAAAATGTCTCAAGAAATATTCCAAAATGTCTCCGGCCGTCCATACCATCGATGTATTCATACACACGCAGCACTACAGCACTGCATTGCACTAACAGTGCATGGCAAAGGTCGAGGGGTTGTTGCCATATCATTGGGCTAATCATATTGAAGGGTTCACCTAGACTGTAACTCTCAGCCGCCCTCTTATGTCGCTATCTTGCAGGCTCCGATATTTGTACAGCTTTAGCGTCCGTACGGTAATATTGATGACTGGGGGATGTAGCCTAGGGTTCGCCATAATCATTGGGCTAATTGCGAGAGCCAAGGCAACACGGAACAAAGAGGCCGTGCCGTGGCCGTGGACTCAGTGACTCAGTATATTACTAAATCATATAATATAATACAAAATAGCATCCAAATAGCTTAGTTTATTACTAAATGGCATCCAAATAGCTGAAATAACTTACTGTGTCCTCTTACCTTCATATTATAACAATATCAATTACATTTTACAACAAAATCGCTTCAGAAGATGATTAATGCAAGTTATTAATATTAGCAAATGCCGCGAATTTTAGGGGTTTGTGAAAAGGTTACGACTTAGAAACGTCGTTTCAAATGACGGGCTCGTCATCTCCCCCGTCAAAAACAAAATATTTATTGGAAATGAAGAGGTGGCTTTTTGATAAAGTTTTGGTCAAAAGTATACACCAGATCGCACCAAATGAGTTCGAAAATTGAAAAAAAATTCTACTTCTCAGGGGGCACATCCCCCCTCAGACACCCCCCTGTCCGAGCATAGCTCGGAGGGCGATGCTGCGCACCGCTTGGATGGTACCGGCAAAATTTTATTTTTTGGCCCCCCTAAAATTTTCCTGGATCCGCCACTGCATAAGTCTACCGTCCTATTCATTTGCTGGGACTGTCGACCGCTTATAGAGTCAAGAATTAAATTACATCGCAATGCGATGTAATTTAATTCTTGACTCTATAAGCGGTCGCCTCGCAACATTGAGAGTTATAGGCCTATACGCCGCAACCAGTGGCGTAGCCAGGTTTTTCTCAGTGGGGGGGCAAAGGGGGGGCCGGGAGTTTTGGTGGGGGGGCAACAACCAAATTGAGGATTGAATTTCCTTGTGTTGTGAATAGGTTAGTCCCAAATTATTTCAACTGACATTTCCCACAGGGGGGGCAACAGGGGGGGCAGAGAACCCCACAGGGGGGGCAGCTGCCCCCCCTTGCCCCCCCCTTGGCTACGCCACTGGCCGCAACATATTTCAGTATTAATCATCATGGTTTCGGATAAAAGCATTTCGCAAATTAATTGCAAGGCTATGCTTTTTATCTATGTAAAATAATACAGCGCACCCCTCAATATTTCAAGTATTATTTTGATAAATATTTGAAAACATCAGGACAAGTGGAATTGAGAACCTTTCTTTTATACGTTAAAAGCTTTGAGTGCTTACACAGGATGAAGCGGGTCTTGTATCTATGTATCAAAGTGCCTATCATTCCAATGGTCGCCAACCATGTATGGTCGCCAACCATTCCCTAAGTATTTTCCTGTCTACTTTCTTTGACCTATCACTTTCGTGACCATCTTTGCAATCTCTTATTTTCTCTCGAGACACAATCCATATATCCGTTCGAGACATCTGCTTCACTTCTGGGATTGCTAATATTCTGGTTAGTCAACCACTAAATTAAAGTGTGATATCAAAATGCAATATTGGATAATTATGGATTAACATGAAACGTACCAATCCCTAAGTATAGTGTAGACACTTTGACATGACACTGACCACAGTTAAAAGACGGAAGCAATTACTTAAGTCATCAGTGGAAGTTCAACTCAGTTCGAATACCACCTGTCAGATATTGTCTTTCTAAGTCTACGCTCTAAATAGGAAAGACGGCTCCTATAGGAAGACAAACATACAACTTTACAGAAATCGATATTTTAGTGCATGAATGTCATCATCAACACTCATCAAAATTCCTTATTGTGGCATAACACTCACTTACGATTTACAGATATGCTGTTTGACCGACAGAATCCTTTATAGCCTGTTGGTATTTTTGTCATCCAATTGACGGGGATCTTTCTTCGTCTATCATACCTGTCGGTATGAGTATCATACCTGTCGGTATGAGTATGATGTTGCAGATTTTCTAATTAACTAAGAAACCATTTCCTGAGCCCGGACGTCAATATTTCCGGGTGTTATTTATAAATATTATCAAACGTCTTCATCATTTTTAGATTTGGGAGAAAACCTACCAAACAGGTGGTTTAGGTATGTCCAATTGTCCTTCTCTTGGGTCGAAGTCAGTATTGTGCCGCACGTAAAATCTTAAGATAATATCGATATATTAAAAGGAAACTCCAAAATGCCACGCCAAGCGCACCCCCACCCATCGTTAGTTTCTCACTCGGCGGCAATTCTCAACAGCCTGCACACAGAAAAATGTTTACATAATTATGTTAAATATAGAACTCCATAATTATTATGTTAACCTTTCACACAGTATTTGTGTATAAAATACACAAGTTATGTAAACATAACTTGTGTATTTTATACACAACTTCTATGTGTGGTAAAGTCTTGTCGGTTCACTATTTATTTCTTGCCCCCAACTCCCACCATCCCCACCCAATATGAAAACCCTATAGCTACACCACTGATTCGTATAATAATATTGTTTAGTATTCACTCCATATCACTGGCGATTGCTGGTGTAGTGAAGCAAAGAGCACAGATCTTGAGTGGAGTCACTTTTCATAAGGCACAAGGGCCAAAACGTTCTACAAGAAATTGCGATTTCCGCACCGCATGCGGAAATATTATATTTGTTCATTGTACCGAGAATGTCAATGAAAATATTTGCGGTTTATCTGTCTTTTGAACCTTGAGATGCCCCTGCTATTAACACTTTCAACGCGGCAGGCGTCTGCAGACGACATTCCAAAATGGCACCAAATGTTTTAAAAATGTCACAAATAATTATATTGTATTATCATATTTGGAATCACCATCAGAAATGCATTAAAATGAGTACAAACATTCCTAGTATTGGTTTAGTAATTCATGAGATACACTTTGAAAATTGGGAAAGGTTTTTGAAAAATCTGTTTTGTATTATGGTAAAACTGATAGCCGCGTGGAAAGTGTTAACAATAGCTAGCTACCGAAGGTGAGATCAAAGGAAGTGAGACTAAAAACACGAGACACTAGGGATAAGCCCGCATTACCTGTCTAACACAAAACATATACACCCCTGCATACCCCTGTACTTTTCATAGGGATTTCACACACGCTTGTGTGAAATCCCTATGAAAATAAAACGTGAATAGCGAATTTCCGGATACTGTTTCGGCATTGTTCTGTACATCACTTTTTAAGCTCATATGTGATGTTTTTGAACAAAGGTTTGAACATCGTGAAACGAAACAAAGCGTAAGATTAGGCCTATTAGGCCTATCCTTATGACGAGAATAGCTATACAATGTAATAACATTAACATGGCACCGAGGACTTAGTCTGAGGTTACTCATTACCACCCACCCACTATATTGATAAATTACTGTAGTTCTGTTTACTCATATATACGAGGGGAATTCAATAAATACCTGCAACCATTGAAAATCTCTGAACCGTGATACGTGTCAGTAAAATAAACTTATGATACTTAAACTGCAAGTCTTACTCTTTTCTCACAGAAAATTTCGAACACGTAGGTAATTTTTATCATTACATTTCAGCACTGTGAATATCTTGATCTCAGAGCACTGGTTAAGGAATTAAATGTTACAATGGCGGGAAATTTGAAAGACAAGTTTATAGCATGCATTAAGATACGTGCGTTGGCAGTGTTAATATTGGCGCTTGATTTATAATGCTGATTCTTGTCAATCTTCAGTGCCCAGAGACCATGTTGTTTATAGTACTGAAATTACATTATAAAAATGACCCACATGTTTGAAATTTTCCGTGAGAAAGGATTAAAACTTACAGTTTAAGTATCATAAGTTTATTTTATTGACACATGTCACGGTTCAGAGATTTTCAATGGTTGCAGGTATTTATTGAATTAAATATCAACTTTAATCCGCCGACGTCGGCCGATGCGCAACGATATGGAGTATGAACGCGCCATGTCTACAATCGTTCAAAACCATATTTCTAATCTACATAATCTACATAATCTACATAATATTCTCACAAAAGTAATAATGACAACATGAAGTATTTCCAGTATAACGTCTGCATGTATATGCCCTAATGTCTGCATTGAAGAGCTAAGACACCGTTCATTGTTGTGCACAGAGTATGTATGATAAATAAAGGAATTTCTGACAGAAAACAATGCTCATTTGCAGATTGGCATTGGCTATTTGAACATACTATTAGCATGACAAGCAAGAACCTACAAAATGTTACATAGTAGATTGGCAGCACATGCCATTCCAGACACTTCCAACCCTACCATGCACAGGTGTCTCAATGAAAGCTCGAGCTAGAGATCCCCATTCACACTCATCACATGTATATTTGACGAAGCTTTCAACCACAAATACTGGAGAATGCTTTCACCAACGCATCAAAAACAGATAATAGTGTTGTTCCTCAGAGATTTCCCACAATTCCTCTGAGGTCCACCTGAGTTAATTTCATTAAGTAACGTATTTCCACATCAGACCGAGTTGTCAATCTCAATAATTATTCACACTTCGGTGTTGTCTTACTCAAGACAGCCAGGCGATCTCTCTTTAAACCATTTCTATGCGTAACGATTTACATCTGACACATAAATTCCGTGATTTGGGGGGAAATTATGATTTGTTGAAGATAACCGTGTCTGTATACTTACATGAATGCACTTTATATGCTGACGCCAAATATGGTCACAATCGTTCACATTTCTAGCTTTTGTATACAAGCAAATGACCAATGACCCTTACCACTTGAAAGCGGACCTTGCACGAAAATACAATTATTTTAAACTTCAAGAGTATAACATTAACAAAATGCTTAGCACCGCCCCTACCCTCCCCTTCTGCATTCTTTTTTATTTTCATCAATTTCTAAAAAATGGGTCGGTCGGGACGCGTGACCGTACTACATGGCTTCTTTTCCCCCCGTCGCCTAAAGGGTTTATACTAAATCCTATGAACTGTCCCAACGGAGATGGCATCATTTTTGATACGTACATCTTAGATTGTGTGTGACGATGTTACGTATAAAGCGAACTATTTATCTCCAATCGTAGTATATACGAATTAGTGATATCTGATATCGTTTCAATTGAAATATTTGTATTATGGTGGGTTAATTGTTCTTCATTAAACTAATTTTTAAAATAACCTGATTTTCATTTATTCCAAGATATATAATGTAGATTAGTGATCGTAACTTGCGAACCAATTTCAAAGCAGTATCAAACTTTCAATTTATTTTAACTTCAATTGCAATCTGACCTTTTTGTAAGCATGCATTTGATTCCTGAACTGTTTTGGTACATTCGGAGAGGTATTTTAAAGAATTTGAAGTGGCTAAATACTGTTACTAACCACCTTAGGATTTCCCAATTCAAGATGATGCAAAAGCATCTTGCGTGTATCATGTGTATAGCTTGATGCTACTGGCCAAATAGAGTCCCAAACTAAAATGATTCTAAGTCAATACTAAGTGTCTCTTTGGCATATCTTATCTTTTCCTAACACATACACATGTGCGTGTCTACACCTTTTCTGTCACTACTTTTAGTCGTTTACAATTTCTCACATTATCTGCATCAAATATAGAACTTTTTATGTTTTTACGACCCTTCTAATTCCCATATCTTCACTTCAGTTGTGATGGTAAATTGCGATGTGTTGAAATGGCTCATTTCCTATCATTTAAGTGACCCTCCCCATTAGCAACTTATCTATGCATCTCGTTCACGTGTTCCTGTTTAGAGTTCCCCTTCATTTGAAACATTAAAAAAACTATTTCAAAGATATGCAATCTGCGTGTAGTTGATTATTCTTGGAGGAAACCATTTTAAAATGTCCGAATGACTTTGACAAATAGGCGGAAAGAAATTGCTATGGCAGTTCTGTGAAGCTAATCTAAGTTTAACACATTCCCTGTGTTAGCATGTTTGGGTGAAATGTTGGAACTTGGTCAACTTATGATGTGTTGCTATGATGAGGCTGCAGTAAATTGAATGTTTTCAGATCCATTAAATCCTTCGGAAGGTTTATTAAAAATCCGGCTTAACATTCGGAGTAATGTTCTTGTAAGAAATTAGCCCAATAAACCTTTCATTCCCAATAAACCTTTCATTTGCCACAAATTCAGACGGTTTCTGTTTCGTGTTGAACATCGTAACCAGCGGTTTCCTAGAAGTCCGGCGCATCAGCCCCGATTCGCTGCAGGGTTATTAACAACGGGTTGTCAAACTCTAATCCGGGACTCTAATTTGATAATCTGACGGTTCCTTGCGACGTATGTTGCGAATTCGAAACGTCAACTAATTGTCGTTATGTACCGTAAATGAAATTAAAAATGTTATACTTGAAGCTGATTAACGTTGTCATATGGCAAACCACATTTTGTGAGTGTAAAGCTGGGATCTGTCATGCTATTACCTGAAAATGTTCCCGAAAAACTCTATAGTTCTGACAATGTGGTTTAAGAATTAAGAAAATATAAGGCAATAGATAAGTCACGGTTCCGCCACCCACTTAACGCAGATCACCGCGGTGATGACTGTGTCATTTCAATCTTTCAATCAGTAGGTAAAAGCGACAGTGAAGTTTCATAATTTCAAATTTAAACTCAGAAACAAGAGTGGTTTGTGTATAAATTTGTCGGAAAGAGTATGAACAAAATAACAATTTTGAAGTTGCAATTTACCGTCTGCGAATTTTCAAGATGGATGGATCCACAGTGGATTAGATACATTGCGTGTCAAACATGTACAGTAATTTAATTGTTGTTATAGCAAGGATATACCTCATCGATGAGACATCGTCTAGGGTCTTGATTGTATCATCACATCTGTGTATTTGATAGAATTGAACATTCAAAGCAAATGTTTCTTAAAATCTATGTAAAAAAACCTATCGCAAAATAAATATTCAGTAAGACATAAAACCATTTTAGATTGGAGTGGTCGGTTAGGTGGTTGTTTTTTCTTGGCATTTTCTTTAAAGAAATAAGATTTTTAAAAGGTTTTCAAACATTTTGGAAACTTTGTAACAAATTATTTTTTTAAATATATAAACAAAAATCAAACATTAATATCGAATATTTCCAAATGTCAACATGTTTTCAATTTTCCCTCTTAAGTTAAATTTGAAAACTATAAGTCAACCGGCTCCAAGACCTGTTTTCTTTGGTGCAAGCGTCAAATGTTCAACTAAATACATTCCCGTTTGTTATTCCTATGATCTATTGGAATAATGATAATAGGTTTCATTGCATTTGCACGTGTTCATGAAGAAGTAACTTACATTTCTGGTCTAATTATTGCTAATTGTTGATCACGCTGTAGCGCGTAAACGTGTATTGACACTTAACCTCATCAAGTAATAGATGTTAGTCAAGCATTACAAATAACTTGTTCATAATATTAATAATCATTCACTGGAGAGAGCTATTCGTCAGAAATACTAGTCGGCCAGACATGCCAGATCAGCATTAACAACAGATTAATAGGAATAGAATTGAACCTGTAATAGCCTATTAAGTACACCATCGGTGTTAGGCTACAGAAAGAACAGTATAATTTCATATTACTTCCTGTGAGCCTTTGGTCCCGCCTTTGGCTCGTTAATTTCTGGATTTAATCCAACTATGACAAAACATCTGATTAATTTTCCCCTTGTTATTCTATTTATCGTTTCTATAGTTCCTACAACCAGAGACACAGGCTATTGTAGACTGGTTTAAACAGTATCCTTTCGTGTTGTCTGCAAATCTTCACGATGGTGAGTTGGTTGCTAACTATCCCTACGATAAAAGCCGAACACGTCGAGATGACTACGCAGCCTCGCCAGACGACTCGGTGTTCAAGAATCTGGCGGAAACGTACGCAAGGAAACACAGATCGATGGCTAGAAGGCGGCATCCGTGTCCGGCGACGATGGGATATTTCAAAGGAGGCATTACAAATGGTGCAGACTGGTATTCAGTACATGGAGGTAAGAAAGTTAAATACGGTATTGCTTTTTACAAATGTGTTTGTTTGTTTTGAAAAACTCTATATGTTGGCCTGAAGAGGATAAAGAAAGAACAGTAGAGACCTTCCCAACATCAAAGTCAGAAACAATTAGCTAAGCATGCTAAGGTACATATTTCAGTCATCTACCAGAGATTCAATTACATTTGACATATTTTAAAAATGAAGTAAAATGTGTATGTTGGTCATAGTATATGTTCAGGGAAGTTGACACTGACGTTCCCGCCAGAATCCTCTCAAGTCTCAATTCAAAGTTTACCTGTTCCCCCAATCATTCTTTTCAGGTATGCAAGATTACAACTACCTGTCCAGCAACTGCTTTGAGATAACCTTAGAACTCGGCTGTATTAAATTCCCGCCTGAATCTTCACTCAAGTCATACTGGACTGCAAATAGAGAGGCCTTATTAGGTTATATAGATAAGGTAAGCGCATGCTGAGGTCATCATTCGTTATTACGATTTTCCGAAACAAAGCAAAAACGTACCGATTCTATCTGTTAAAGGTATTGAAGTATGTTGTTTAACTGTTGACAATATTAAATTTAGAACCATCAAGTTGGATAGTCTGCAGGTGTATAATAACATTATACCTTTCAGCAGCTGATTAGCATACGTACAATAACATATCATTCATCTGATTTGTAAAGAAAATAACAATTCATATTTTGGAACCTTTCAGCTCGAGATCATTTCCTGCAAATTGTGCGATGTAATGCTATGATAGAATAATACACCCATCAAAATATGTAAGTTCCCCCCTAGCATATACTAGAATATTTCCAAAAATATTTGATGGATTTAGATAATTTACAGCTAGAAAGATGCAACCAATTGTTAGGCACATTTTGATACCAAGTTTGTTGGCCTTGACACAATGCAACGATAAGAAATTGTGCCATTTATCAATTTTTATACAGAAAAAAAAGTGGCACTAAATCTCACTGGCTATGGCTGGTTTGTCCATAAATTAACAGACATTTTCTTGGTGGATTTTCGTGCACACACATGGGAATCTACCAAAAAATTATGTGTGGCATAATTTCAAGAAAATCAATAAGCAGATCATAATCTTGTGCACCAAGACACGGTAGCATTTATTGTCTAAAATGTTTGTTCATTTTATGGACAAAACCAGTCATAACCAGTTAGATTTAGTGCCACTTTTTTTTCTGTATAAAAAATGATAAATGGCCCAATTTCTTATCGTTGCATTGTCTCAAGGCCAACAAATTGGGTATCAAAATGTGCCTAACAATTGGGTGCATATTTCTAGCTGAAAATTATTTAAATCCATCAAACATTTTTGGACATATTCTAGTATATGCTAGGGGGGAACTTACATATTTTGATGGGTGTATGTAGTAATAGCAGCGTGCAAAATCATTCAATTACTTCATACAGGTATCGAACTACGTCTTTCACCAGTTAATTTGCATATCAAATTTGCATATCTAAGATGGCGATATGTTCTTCACATTCCTACAGGTGCATACAGGTGTTAAAGGTATCGTCTCTGACTTCAATGGGATTCCAGTACCAGGTGCTGTTGTGCAGGTTGCAGGGCCATCTATTGGTCATGATATTTCAAGCGGTAAATATACCTAATAATACTTATAATACTTACATAAATATTTGAATGGCACAGAGATGTAAAAGGCAAGGTTTAACACAGGTGTTGGGTCGATATGGCAATTGATAGAATTGTCTAATTTTCTTATAATAGTGGCTGCACGAAACCAGGAGTTTTTAATGTGAACATCTTATCACGGCTTTGTATTTAGTCTTGACTTAGATAGGAAATACCCCGGAGGAAATACATGTGTAGCAAGCTTAGTGTTCTAATTCTAAGAACACTACTACTACAGTTAACTTTCTGAAAATGTGAGTTTGTACATGCCACATTTGCTGTCGTCACCACCAGATGTAACAACAGTTACAATTACTTTGCACAATTTTACCTTACATTCCAAACAAGCAACATTATTGTGACAGAATTGTCAAGGTCATATGGCTTTTTAATTGTTAATATACAAACATGTTGAGTGTCAACTAATCAAAAAGTTTTCACCTATCAACAATTATTTGATTTGCAATATATCCGATGAATGATGTTAAACTTGGCTATTTTGACATAAATTCAGTAGACCAGAAACATAGCTTGTGACGTCAACTCGAAATCTACTTTATTGATTGAATGATCAATACTGTCCCTCCGTTAAATATGTCCACGTGGGCACACAACAGTAAGATCAAAACGATAGCTCGAGAATGCCAAAAGCTGCATACTTTATTTTCTCCTTACATGATAGTTGATACATGTATGAGGAGACATAGAAGGCGCCCAGTCCAGTGGGATAAAAATAACAAAACCTGAACCAGACAAAACTGCTGCGAAATGCCCGAAAAGATAACGAAGAGGATAAGATGACCTCGAATATCTAATTGGGTAAATCTCTACCGACTTTGAAATTATATTACTTTCCCATACATATTTTTACTAAATCTTGGACCTAATCCCATTGAAATAATATGTCCATCTTTTTAGGGCAGGCAGCGACATTCAAAAGCAATGTCATTTGTCAGGTTAATAACCAGCAGACGTATGCAATAACAACAGACAGAAAGGAATTAAGATCAGATGTTTGAGACATTAAGATGCATTAAACATTTTGTATACTGGAAATTACCTTCTGCAATAGATTCCAATCTGAGCTGACCACAATTTTGGATCTAGTGATTAGATGTCATTGGCTTTTGTTGTTGTTGTTGTATATAAAAAGCAAATGTGAACAATAAGCCCAACAGACATTAACAAAGTTAATGAACTGAGTGATTACACTCAAACGGGTAACTCTCAACAGAGAGCTCTGATGGGCCAATCAATTGGTTCACTGCAACTCGGAAAGAAGAAGAAAAAAATACGAGTAAACACAATTGGGCTATTAAAAAAAGCCAATGAAAGTGCGTGGGACAGGAATAGGATAAACACCCAAACATAGAGAATAACATCAAAAAATAAGAAGAAAATAATATCTGGAGGTCATTGATGCATCGAGAGAGCTTAGCCAACATACTCTGAAGAGTTGGAGAGAAAGTGTCTGTTAACACGACATTTAAAAGATTGTAGTCCTTCTTCTTGGATGTTGCCAACAACATTGACTGTTCCACAGTGGAACAGCTGTATGGATGAAACTTCTGTCTAAGCAGCAAGTTCTGGCAGGCGGCCGTGAAAGGGCATGATCTGGCATTGCAACACTTGAACGCGTAGCACGACGATGAACATATGGTGTGGGGAGCAGTGCTGCTCCCCACACCGATTATACTATTTGTCCAGGTATTTTAACATGTTAAAAGGACTTTCGGGTGATTCAAAATATTACTTATTTGTAGGTGTCTTTTGTTTGAGGCAACATTGCAAGTTGACCACACAGGTAATTGTGGTATTCATTGTTTCAAGTCATTGACTTTGATTAAGATGAAATCCAGATAATATGAGAGTTTTGCGAATATATGAATCAACAATTGCTTATTGCATCATTACTAACCTGACCATGCCTATATCTGTATTTAGGCCTGAGTGCATATGGCAAATTATAGTCATTTTAAAACTTTGAAATCACAAATCTCTAAGATACTTGAAAAAATTGCATATTGATTGAAACCCTTAATACAATACACATTTGCAACTTTCAAAAGTCTTGCTTATGGACATAACTAATAGGTCTAGTCTGATAGCCTATATGCAGATCCTCTCAAGTGTTCTTCAGACTCTCTGCCTTCCAAGCTCCATCAAGGTCACATTGATATTGCATTAGATACAAGTATACCTGAGAGTAATGTTGAAGGAGCAATCGTATGTTAAAGCCATTGACTTGGCTAAAGTCATGAAAGTAGACGACCTGATGATTATCATTATGAATTCCACTTCTCGGATAATTTAAAAAGGTTAGTTTTTTATTTGCCAATAGATCTGACCACAATAATGACAAGCGGTAAATTGCCAACACTATTGAGGTTCAACATATCCAAAAATCTTTCAAACTTACAGATGCCTTTCACATTTTCAAGTTTAACATCAATGGTATCATTTGCTGTATCTGACCACACAGGTAATTGTCGATCCATTGTTATGAGCCATTGACTTTGCGGTTGAAGCTCTCAGGTTCCTGTGTAAATTGTTGCAATTCAGCCAACATTGAGTACCACTGACCTATTTGTGCGTAAAGAGAGCGTGACAGCGGAATATAACGCTATCAACATGAATGTGTCATAGACTCCAAGCTACTGGTCATACCTCAGGAGGAGGTATTACACCAAATTTTCACCTTTACAAAGTTAACAAAAGCTTGTTGAAACTTCAGTAATTTCACTTAAGGCTTTACATGTTGTTTAAATCTCGCGAGTGTGAAACAAATTTGTAGTAGTGTCTGATATGTCCACGAGGGACATTGGGGTTCTTTACCGCTCTACTTTCGAAGGCTTAATGTGTCGATATTAACACTTCAGCTTGAGCCGGTATGAATGAATCCCCGTGTTGACGATGACTAGTTCGACATCTTGGAACCTAGATATCCTACGAGTACGACCTTACCTAGAAATGTCTTAACAATTTTAAGACTGGATCACAATCTTAAATGTATATAATTATGTTCCATCAGCAAGGCTTATCAATGTCTGGTAGACATTAAAAGGAGGTTAAGCTGATTTTGTTGCGATTGGAACTAACCGAGATTACTAATGCCATGATAACTTCTGAGCGAATAATCAATAAATCGAATGGCTCACCAGTAAAATCTGCTATGTGTTTATTTTATAACATAAGCTATGCATTGATCCCTTGATTGAACTGTTATTAGCCATTGATCAATCAGTGTGCACGAATACAAATATTAGCATATTTTGTATTTGAGGTACAATACCAGGGCGCGGCCATAATTGATATAACGTCATTGTAAACTAATCGATATTCTGTTAATAATTCATCCAACGTTTAATTTACGTTCTCTGTGCACTGAAATAATAATTAACAATAGTGTCCCCACAGTCGGTACTCTCTATTGTATATAGAAAATCCATAAACATAATGGAGCGTAAAACTCCCAATTGTCTAGACATAATTGTATAAGTATAAGTGTGTTAAATGGATTGAATCCCCTCCGCCTTGTGGGTCTTTTAGTTCGTTCACAGTGCAACTGAAGTCAATGTCAATGTCCAAAATTGAATTTCTAATAAATTGCTCTTTTCAGAATATAGAATTTAGTGAGTCGCCATAATGATGGTAGCAGTTGCCCTACAGGGTGTCCCAAAAAAATGTTAACACTCCGAGCACATAAGATATCTTAACCCTAACCCCCCTGAGTGCTAAAAAATGCTAATCCAAAGTCCCTCTCCAAACGCATGCGCCGTCGGTTTTCGATGACGTAGTCAACCGAGCCTATATAATGAGTGCAGTATACTGCACGAATGTGTAGCTGAGGGCCGTGGCTTAGTGTTAGGAAGGTGGGGCTCGAGAACGGAGGGTCCCAGGATCGAATCCCGGCAGGTTCCCGGAGATTTAGTTGGTGTTTTTTCCTCGAAAATTGTGATCCCGGTCAAAAATCCTAAACCGGGGTTAGGGTTATGGTAAAAAAAAAAAAGTTTTTTTTTCGTGTTCTATTAACCCTAACCCCCCTGAGTGCTAAAAAATGCTAATCCAAAGTCCCTCTCCAAACGCATGCGCCGTCGGTTTTCGATGACGTAGTCAACCGAGCCTATATAATGAGTGCAGTATACTGCACGAATGTGTAGCTGAGGGCCGTGGCTTAGTGTTAGGAAGGTGGGGCTCGAGAACGGAGGGTCCCAGGATCGAATCCCGGCAGGTTCCCGGAGATTTAGTTGGTGTTTTTTCCTCGAAAATTGTGATCCCGGTCAAAAATCCTAAACCGGGGTTAGGGTTATAAGGACAGGAACACACGGGTCTAATCTTGATGTATTATAAAAGCTGAGTAAATAAGCTTTCATTTGCATTTTATTGCGTTCCAATTGGTTATTTAGAACGGGAGATATGCTTCAGCAAACATGAGGAAGCAAAATCGGCTTGGTCCAATTCTCTCAAAAAAGAAAGAAAAGCTTTTGAAATGCACTAAGCAAGAAGCAACATGATTAAGTCACACACACATCAGTTAATATCTTCTTTGTTCTTTTCAACGCATTCTTTCGATTCTTTTCAAGCTTAAAAGACATAAATAAATATATTCCACATAAATTATATAGGTATTTTGTCATGAGTTCTAGTTCAAGTTCTATACTCTTTTTCCATGTGCAATGTGCAATGTCAGTAAAGCAGTCTTTAAAATTGAAATTGAAACATTTCATGTTCTTTGTTGAAATGGTCCATCCAATTTAATAAATTAACTAATATTACACTGAAATAAAACTAGTATTGCACTGAAATTAACCATAAATCAATTTAAGCTTGAAAAGAATCGAAAGAATGCGTTGAAAAGAACAAAGAGGAGATTAACTGATGTGTGTGTGTGAATTAATCATGTTGCTTCTTGCTTCGTGTATTTTAAAAGTTGTACTTACATACGAGAGGATTGGACCAAGCCGATTTTGCTTCCTCATGTTTGCTGAAGCATATCTCCCGTTCTAAATAACCAATTGGAACGCAATAAAATGCAAATGAAAGCTTATTTACTCAGCTTTAAATATAGCATCAAGATTAGACCCGTATGTTCCTGTCCTTTTAAGATATCTTATGTGCCCGGAGTGTTAACATTTTTTTGGGACACCCTGTACTTCATAATTAAATGCAATGCAACACCTCACTGTTGATATTTACAGTCCTCATGTTTCCTCTTTTATCATGTTTATTGAATGTGATCTTATACAATCTTTATAATGTTGGTGCAGGATACCGAGTGACTATGTTTAGTAAGCCTCCAAAAAGTTCGCCTTTGTGTGTGTATTTTTAGTTACTTACCACCTCATACCTGATAATTGGAGGATATACACTGTATCAAACACCTATCAGATAGTTCTGTGGCTGCACGAAGTTCACATTAAAAAAAGAAATTTAACAAGATATTATCAACAGTGGAAACAAAAATGTTCTTATATGGGAAGAGAGCACATTATTAATATGTGGTTCAAGGGTAGTTTGTCTGTTCCAGTATCCTTTCGAATTTCCGTAATAAAATGAGGTAATGAAACCAATTTCTCCAATACATTTCTGGTTTATTTGATGCTATTAAACATCATGCGACTTCTGGCACAGTCACAATGATGTGTTTTCTCTGTAAGCGTTGTGATACTGCGTTGTCCTTCCTTAAGTTTACAATCAGTTGTTGAGCATCAGGTATGTGTTTTGTTTTGAAAATGATACAAATGTCCGTTTGGTTATAAATGAAATGGGCCCATCTCGTCGAAATTTCATTTCAAAACCCCTTAGGTTCTCTCTTACCAGCAAGATCCTTTGGGAATATCTCATGGTCGAGATTTCTCCATCTTAACTCCATCTTAACTCCTTGTCCCTTCCATATATGGATAATATTATTTTAGACTTTGTGTGTATTTTTAGTTTCTTATTACCATATCTGATAATTGGAGGATATCACCTTATATAAACACTTATATCAGATAGTACTGCAGCTGCATGATATTCACGTTAAGAAAAGAAAGTTAACAAGATTTATCAACAGTAGAAACAAAATGTTCTTACATGGGAAAGGAGCACATTACTAATATCATGTATATGTGGTTCAAGGTTGGTTTGTCTGTTCCAGTATCCTTTTAAGGTTCCGTAAACAAATTGAGGTAATGACTCGATGAGAACCTTTTCTATGATACATGTTATCAAGCATCACATAAACATGTTGCATGTTCAGAATGTTGTATGCTACTTGGATCTGTTTTTCTGTAGGAGTTGAGATACTGCGCTTGGGTGGGTAGCTTTATTTGATTGTGATTAACGCAGACATTCTAGGGTGACCATCCGCTATACGTTTTTGAATTTGAAAATGATCGATAAATGTCTGTTCGGACGTAAATGTACCACATTTCTACTAAAACGTTGGTACTTTTGTTTTAGCCTTTAAGAATTCTAATCACCACACATTAAATAAAGTTATGAGAAAACTGCAGAGGTGTCCTCTATGAGTGTGAAAAGCTAGTCATGACTCAGCATAATACATGTTACAATTTATGTCTTCCCCAATGGTAACCTGAAGGGCTACTTGGCTCATCATACATATAATGATTTGACAAATGTTAAACTGGTACCTTCAGAACTGAAGAATTTTAACACTTACCTGTTACATCAGTGTCTATCAATGAAATGTTCTACATGTTTAAGAGAACATCTGCTGTTAATAGCATTCCAAAAGGTGGCAGAACATCTACAGAAAATTCAACAGATAAAGAATAAGATTAGTGTTTGTGGTAACATCTATAACTTCAACAATCCATTTAACACATTTAACAATTATATCTAAAAAGGAATTTTAAATATCTAATATCAAATGAAGATTTACATTACAATAGATACGCTACAGAATAGACAATTAAATAAAGCTGAGTAATACCTATAATAACGACACACGATATGCATGTATGGTTATCTATGACCAAATCTATCGCCGGATACTGCTAACAAGTGACCCATATGGCAATGCCTTCAAGGAATGCTTCTGTATGCTGCTGATAGAAAAGACAAATATAATTCATGTCTTGTAATCCAGACTAGTAAACAAATATTTCTTAACTCTTTGCAAAATCTTAATCCAGACATTACGAACAGTTGACCTGTATAGTTTCAACTCACAAATTACCTCACATTTTCCATTCTTTTGCCTCAAGGTATTGTTACTTGACATCCCACTCCTTCCTGATCTCTCCTCCCCTTCCCCAAATGTCCATGCCTTCGGGATAACACTTTGACAATCTCAAATGCAGCCTCATTTCCGTACGATAACATATATTTCCATACGTGCTCTGTACAGGTGGAAAATAGCCGTGCGAGACAGGTGGGAGGTGGGTGATTTTATAGGAAGGTCTATGTCAACATTGACGGTGTGAACTGAAGGGTTGTTATTGCTGGCAATATATAATGGTTTGAAAGGAAGTGTTGTGTACTACAGGCACCATTACACCTTCAAATTCTCACATGTCCACTTTTGCTTGATATCTATCATTTAGTTTGTCTGATTACTTACATGATCATGAATATATTCTGAAATCACACGAGGTTCCATATCTCCTATCCGGTCCTGTGTAGGAGCGGTAGCTAACTTAAAGATTCTTTGTTGGACGTGCTCCGTGACTGGATGGGTTCATAGGAAACTGAAGTCCAACCTGTCACTAATGTTCTGGAAAATCACACAGAATTACATAGAGGTCAAGAAATTGGGATCCACTGTGATTTGAGTTATAATTATTTCTGTTTATACCAGACGAGTAAATATATATTTCATGAGATCCTGTTTTCAAAATCTTATCCCAGACATTGCTAGCAACTAACCTGTATAATTTCAACTCACAAATTAACTCACATTTTCCATTCTTTTGCCGCAAGGTACTGTTACTTGACATCCCACTCCTTCCTGATCTCTCCTCCCCTTCCCCAAATGTCCATGCCCTCAGGATAACGCTTTGACAATCTCAAATGCAGCCTCATTTCCTTATGATAACATACATGTTCATATGTTGCAATGTACAGGTGAAAAGTAGCCTTACGAGAGAGGTGGGAGGTGGGTGATTTTGTAGGAAGGTCTATGTCAATTTTGAGGGTGTGAACAGGGGTTGTTATTGCTGCAAATATATAATTGTATAAAAGGAGATGTTGTGTACCTCAGGCACCATTAACAACTTTAAATGTGTCCATTCGAGTTGGATATATTCACCATTTACTATGTCTGAATACTTGCTGCTTGATAATGTGATATCATGAAATTGCAGGTTTCATGGTTTCCTGTCCTCATTAACTAAAAGAACTGAAGTACATAGTCTGCGCCTAAGTTAAGGATATTAATTTAGGCTTTATGGAAAATTCAGTGGGTCTCTCGTTTTTATATGCCCGGTTGAGTGCATAGGAAATGTAATGGTCGGCATAAAGGCCCATTCTCTGGGAAACCATATGGGCTTAGAAAAGGTTTAAGAAACTGGGATCCTGTGATTTGAGTACAAAGATTCCATCCACTTCAGTGCAAAAAACACCTCTCTGTAGAAATATGTATGAGATTGTTGCTAGTTGTAGCTACAGAGTATGCCTCAATAAATATACCTATTGAGGAAAAGTATCTTTAAACATTTTAAATCAAATATCCAGAAAAAACACACATTTGAGAACTCATTTTAAAGATCTGAGATCAAAATTGAAATATAAATCATTCCACTTAAACTGTTATAATTGTCTCTTATCATTACCACAGTCGATGGCGACTACTGGAGAATACTTCTACTAAAACTGTTATAATTGTCTTTTATCATTACAGCTGTCGATGGAGACTACTGGAGAATGCTTCTCAAGGGTACCTACACCATTCACGTCTCAGCACCAGGCTACAAGACAAGCAGTAAAGTGGTCACGGTCCGCAGTAATCGAGTAAGCAGAGTGAACTTTCAACTTGAGATAGACAGATGTCACAACAAACAGAATCTGGATGCTGTGAATGGTTATCTAATTGAAGGATTGTCTTCTGCATTAAAACAATTGGGTGTATTGGCTCATGATAGAGATGGATGTGAAGATCTGAGCCCTGCTATTCAGCAAACATTGGAAGGATTAGGGCCAAGACCAATGCGAGCAATACCTTAGAACATTAATGTAATGATCGGTGAGATATTGCGATTGTGAGACCTATGTAAGGAAAAATGTCTCCATGGCCTATAGTGCACCAATGTAATCATCAGACGTTGTAGAGCCATCGATGAGAGCAATGCCCAGCAGAGGATGGCTTTCATTGAGGGACTTTTCTTACAAAACCGATGCTACTCTTGAGTAATAACACAGAGATAAATTGCAAGAGAAATCCCTAATGGAGATTCCCTATACCGGGAGATCCCTTTTGATCTGATATCAGCATGGTAACATTATGTTTATTGCCGTTGGTCGGATATATTCGAAAATGTTTCTGCAAACCATTGAGCCTTTCTTTCAGGGTTATATGCAAACAAAATATTGCAGATTTCATTAAATTTATCTGAGATTGTACAGAACAGGAATCATTAACTACAAATCATGCATTCACATCATGGTCAATGCCACATATCTTCTAGGTATCACACATTTACATCTTGGTTTTATATGCCACATTGAAATATCTTCTAGGCATCACACATTCACATTTTGGTTAATGCCACATATCTTATTGGTATCGCACATTCACATCTTGGTCAATGCCACATATTTTTGATATCGACATTTGATTCTGAAGTACCATACTGAACAACAATGTCATTCTAATATCACTGCAATACACATATTTCATGTAAGCAATGTTGCATAGCACATAACGTGCATAAAAGGGTTTCTCTAAAATAGATCCCTGCATCAAGAAAGTTACTGCAGGGAGATGACATTTGAAGAACAACCTCTTAGAGCATCTACCGTCATTTAAAATCTAAAATGGGTAAATGTGATGCCAATTACCTAACTGCATACATACAAGGAATGGATGAAGCAAATGGGTTATCAGGTAATAAATCTGAAAGAAGGTCACTATCACACCATCAAACATTGTCAGAATCAAATTCTGACTAAATTATAACCAAAGTTGAATTATTAACTTATTTAGAGGATGTTAACACCCAAACTGACTTCAGCTACACCCTAAGTGAAATAAGTCAGCCCCTGTGCGGACTTTCTACTTGACCCATGTGGTAAACCAAAATCCAACCATGACGTTCACTAAACTGTGGCAAATACTTGGCACTATTCTCTCTCAAACATCAGACCACAGATAACCCTTCTCAATATAAAGGAAGACCAACTATGAACCAACTCCAAGGGGAATAATAAACGATAATTACAAAATTGACACAAGAATCCTCCTCGGATCCAGATGCTTATCTAGAAATTGTCTACCTACCTTACAATTTTGCAGGCACCATTTGTCAAGTAACTCAAAACTGTTTTGACATCCTATAGGTGAATGGCATAGTAAAGGCTATCCTGTGGGTTACTATGCCATTATTAGTAGCTTTTCCTCAGGTGTCATTACCCTTTTAACCCAATTTATAATGATATGACACATTTTTATGACATCAGACGGAACTAGTATTGACATTGGAGAGTTTTAAAGTAAAGAACCATTTATTCACACATGGAAAAAATCTAGCAAAGAAGGTTTAACAACTTTTGTGTGTGTATTTCTGAAAGCCTGACTTCTATTAGCCATTTCTGCAATGTTTTGAAAGCCTGACCTTTCCTGGCATCTCTGTGTAGATTCTAGCATGGTCTGAACAGGTCCTTAGTGTGTTTCATCAGAACAATTGATTAATAAAAACCAAAAACACTGGAGAGTTTTAAAGTAAAGAACCTTTTATTCACACATGGAAAAAATCTAGCAAAGAAGGTTTAACAACTTTTGTGTGTGTATTTCTGAAAGCCTGAGTTCTATTAGCCATTTCTGCAATGTTTTGAAAGCCTGACCTTTCCTGGCATCTCTGTGTAGATTCTAGCATGGTCTGAACAGGTCCTTAGTGTGTTTCATCAGAACAATTGATTAATAAAAACCAAAAACATTGGAGAGTTTTAAAGTAAAGAACCTTTTATTCACACATGGAAAAAATCTAGCAAAGAAGGTTTAACAACTTTTGTGTGTGTATTTCTGAAAGCCTGACTTCTATTAGCCATCTGCAATGTTTTGAAAGCCTGACCTTTCCTGGCATCTCTGTGTAGATTCTAGCATGGTCTGAACAGGTCCTTAGTGTGTTTCATCAGAACAATTGATTAATAAAAACCAAAAAAACATTTGACCTTGTAGATTTCTACATCCATTTTGCATAAAACATTTACGCACATGATTTGTCTGCGTCATCATGCTTTTTACCAGGCACATACAATATAGGAGGTCTTGAGGGGGCATGTGGCCTCTAGTGAGAAGTCCCCATGAGAGAGAGAGTGATTCACCTGCTTTATAAGTGTATAGTAACACCTGAATGTATTCTATGAATGAAATGGGTTTTGAAGACAGTGTATTGATCCAAGACAAAATGGTACAACACTTGAAATTTCAAAAATTCGCATTGTATTGTAATATAGTCTTGTAAATTTGTATGATAATGATCATCACTTCTTGTAATGGGATAATTGTATGTATTCATTGTATAAACCCACAATTTTGATATAGATTTTGTATTATGTTAATAATGATATTGTGTTTGAATATCACTGTCAAAATTGTGAATTGTCACAATTAAGCTATGCAATTCATAGAGCAAAGCAATAGTGGTTAAAACAACTCATTTGGTATTTGTGGACAAGTTGTAAATCATACTTTGCTATAAGTTGTTTGGTCGATAGAAATGTGTCATAATTTAGGTTTTATGTTTATGTTATCCAATCAAAAGAAAAAGTGTATAAAATGTACATTCTTTTAATGATGGGCAGGTGTAGTGATGTGGATAGAGCACTGGACTCATAATTAAAAGATTATGGGTTCGAGTCCGCTGTGGCGAACGTATTGTGCTCTTGAGTAAGGCACTGTGCCCCAATTACTCCTCTATACTCAAGTGCATTTTAAATAGGTACTGGCATGCTGGCATTCTACAATGATGAGAAGGCAACAGACCAGCCCGCTCTGGAGGATGTGCAGGTAGCCCCACACCCACACAGCAACATCATAAAAGGAGCAAGTCTGGCCCTCTCGCTATTGATAGAGAGCTGGGCGCTTCACACCCATTAAGGTGCGGGATTGTAAGGTGCGGGATTGTTATGCGTCGTTCTTTAAAAAACTACCACACTCAATGCATCATGTGTCAGGTGAATACACAAAAGTTACAATACCGCACCTAACTCTTCACACCTGGGATTACAGGATCAAACCCAGGGCTGTCAACTTTTAGGATTTGTTTCATTGGGAGAAATACCAAGTGCCCTGCCGCCTTGTCACATTTTTGAGATCGGGGTCATGATGTGGGAGCCCCAAACTGCGCAACAAAAAAAAAGTCGAGGCTCAATAACTAACAAACAGTGCTATCAAACCCCACTCGACTCAAATTGGTGCCCTCGCCCACACACTGTATTTTAATATAATAAATTTAGGCTTGAGAGTTGACATCCCTGTCAAACCCCTTTACCTTTACCTTCTCCCAATGGCAATATATATATATATATAGCTATAGGTCATGTCTGTAGAAAGTTTGTAGAATCACATGGTTTAAGGAAAGTTCATGTTCCCTGCCACACTTTTTTTTTGCATCAGCTACTGAACAGACAACTATTTTTACCTGTACTGAAACATATATTGTATACAAGCCATTATTTGTGCATAAAGATATTTTCCGCATTTTTATATCAAAGACATTTTTGTGAGTTGTTGTTTTAGCGCAGGACAATGTCTTGATTCCAGCACCATGCAAAGACAATATTGACAACAATACTTGTGTGCGCTTTCATTTTCGCAGTGCATCTTTAGTGTACCAAAAACATGAAAATAAAACCACCGCAAAAATGTTGGCCTTTACAGTAATCAAATCAACTATACTGCATCCCCCTTGAAGCACAAATGAGACGTCTGGAAGTAGTCCAATGGTAGATGCAGAGGTTATCCATGTAGCCATGCACAACGGACTAAAAAAGAGGAATCTCACCGGGCCTATTTTACATTCAATCAAATGGGTGCATGACGCCCAAATTCATTGCATGAACTGCGTTTTAACAATTGGCCTACACTATCATGAAACGGGTGTGTCTTCTTTCTGAAAATCTTGAACACGGTTATCATTCCCATCAAGATGGCGGCTAATCCGTTATATGGATCACCTCTATTAGCTATGCGCTAATACCAAAATTCATTTTTCATCATTTGCAAGTACTTTACAATGTTAGTTACATTACATTCTGACATCACATTCATCAAGTTGAGATCACGTAACCTACAAATAACAATAAAAGTTCACACTCTGGGCAGTAGCTAAGCCATGTGATATGGATTACACACCGATTAACAAATTGTTGAAACAGAACATATGCCATGCTTCATCTACAGTTAATATACAATATGTCCTAACAATCTTTCCCTAGAGAAACCTCATCGGGGAGGATGATCATTTTGGCATTCTAGCCAGTGTCATCTTCAATTTCCTGATCCTATCAAAGACCTGCTTACTCCAGCCTCTCTGGGACCAGCCTCTATAAAGTGTTGAAATGGTGGCAGCCAGATATCTAAACAGCTCAGCTTATTGATCTGCTTTTGCTGTTACACTATCAATGTCTGGAATTTATCTTGCAGACAAGTCGCTCTTAGATGCTGAGTAATGGGCTATTCCATGTTCATTACACACACCCCTCCCCATATCTTTCAGGATGGCCCTGTTCCCAATTTGCAATTGAATTACCGGTACTCAGATTTGTCCTGGTTCCTTTTTATGTATGATGGATAAGGAATGGTTACAATGTATGAGTGCTACACAATGGTGGGGTGGTATAGTCCATTCTATGTGACATTTGTATGTATTCAAGTGATAATTGTAGCATTACATTATGCTAATTTATTAGATCTGTCTTTGGTTGTGTGAGTATACTTACACCAGCATTAGATTAACATTTGTGCAAATACATGTGTCAAATACCAAAATGGACTATACTTTTCGCTCCAATAAGCATTTTGCTAAGACATCATCACTAACAGGGAGTGCCTCTCAGTGCTTCTCAGTGCTTTTCATACTACCTATTTTTGATCACAAAGCTCAATTTTACTATTTCTTTACCATAATTTTAAAAAACGTAAAAAAAGGCACTGTTATTTATTTACCAACCTCTGTGCATTGGCATTAGTGCATACATAATTTGTTTATGTTGGGCTGAGATTTATTGGTATCACATGTGTATATTACAGCACAAATGTATTACTAAGCTGCAATTGCTACATTATGCACTAACATCACTGCACAGGCAAAAGCATATGGAAAGCATACCTTCCAGTAATATTTTTCACAGGGATGAAGTAATACAAATGTAACAGCACAATTTATCGCAGTCATCATGGAGCTTTATATCTACCACACCAAGGGGGCGAGTGCTAAAAGAACTCCCTGCACATCTGTCAGATGCAATTCATACATTGTCAGTCAGTGTAGGTAGTTACTGGGACTGAGGTAAATAAGTGTTAATCCAATGAGGTAACTGTCGTATAGGGTATTAGCATCTGCGAGGGCACAGTTCACTGAACCAATAACCATGATTGAACTTTACCTGCTGCACCTGAGTATTAAAGGTCTTTTGTCAGATTTGTGTTGTCTTTATGTTGCAATACCATTCAAAACATTAAAAAATGTTACTATAAGGCGACAAAAAAAACCCTGTTCTACGACAGGCCAGACCAACCCATTTTTTTTTAAATTGTCGAAAAATAATGTTAGATTTTTTTTGGAAAATGTTTGCAATTTTTTGCATATTTTGATTTTTTTAAACATTTCTAAATTTTTGAAATATTTTGATCTTGTTCGCATCCGGGTACTTTTGGTGCACAGTATTCAATACAAAGTTTTATTGTACTGTTTGGAAGCCTCATAATGTCTGACCAGCCGACCATATCTGAGAGATCTGTTTGCCCATTGAACAGGGTTTTTGTTTGTGTGGCCTTAAAACATCAATTTTTCTAACAAAAAACACTGGGTACTTAACATTTGTGATTGATGTTTGTCTTTTTATTTATATGCAAATTTGTTATGGAAATGGCATGCATGTAGATACAAACTTATTGTAAAGTAGTATGGATTGTTCATTTTTCTTCATGTGTAAACATTTCATGGTAGGGCATTAGCTAGCCTCACATTTATTCTGAGAACTCTTTTAATTTGTAATTATAACAGATGTATTTAAATAATTGTAGTAATAAATGATTCACTGTATATAGCCAATGATTGTAATTGTACAAAAATAAAATGCACACTTGTAAGACAAGTTTTATAAGTTATTGATGAGATATGAAGAGTGAAAATATTGTGAATAATAGTTTATGTGAAATGAGACCAACGGAGACTCTGATGATGAACAAATAAAATGAATAATACTGACAATTGTAAATGTGATTAGTATCTGGGTGTGTTATTTTGTGTTTAAATGGCCATCAAATGCCAATCAACCATGCGGTTCAGTATCTTGCATTCCAAAACATGTTTGACGATCGATACCACCATAGAAAATAGGTTGGTTTTACTTAAAGGCATATTATGTGATCTTTTCCAGAGAGCGCCCTCTATTCATGATTTTTTTTAGAAAGTAGATTTTCTTGCAGATTTACATTTCCGATCATAAATCATACATACATTCCAAGTTACAGAGCGATATGATTCCTAATTACCTCAAAATCATGGTTTTAGAGTGAATTTAGAGTGAAAAATATAAACTGTCGGGATTCCGACAGTTTATTTTCACTCTAAAACCATGATTTTGAAGTAATTAAGAATCGTATCGCCCTGTAACTTGGAATGTATGCATGATTTATGATCAGAAATGTAAATCTGCAAGAAAATCTGCTTTCAATTTTTTTTTCGATGTTGAGGGCGTTCCCTGGAAAGATCACATAATATACCCTTAATGAGTAAGTTTAGAGCAAAGACTTCTTCTTTTACCTCAGCACATACAGCCTAGCTGTTCTAATGGTTATGACATTAGCTCTGGGCTGAAAGGGTCCTGGGTTTGAAATCCCAGTATCGTCAGATTTTATGTAAAACCTTTGCTTTCAGTTCATTTTTCTCAAAATGAAGACAAAGTTTCTAAGTCGTTAAACTTATGACTAGGCTAATTTGTGATTTGCTTACTCATAAGTAACAACAGAAAACATTATTTAATGGCTGATGATTTGGAGAAAAAAAGCCTGTGATTAGGTGGACGGACCTCAAAGGTTGAGCGGGTGTTGTTTTCTTGGTTTTTTTACCAAAATGTTCGTCAATTTTCAACATTAAATGTTCAAAAAATAAAAATAAAAATAAAAATAAAAATAATAATCTTCTTTTTCTTTTCTTTTTCAAAACAAAATTCAATTTTGATGTTGTCAAAAACCCAAATTTGAAGAAGAAAAATGTTTTTTCAAAACAAAATTCAATTTTGTTGTTGTCAAAAACCCAAATTTGACGAAGAAAAATGGGTCATTCAGGCCTATAGAACAGGATTTTACAGGATTTTTTAATTTAATTTTGTGATGCCCAACAGGCTGAAACAAAAGCATCCAATGAGAACTTTGTGGTTCAATGTCTTTGGGGAACACAACAGACCCAACAGGACATTCTTTGTATTCCAAATGTTTTATTCAAATCAAAAGCAACCTTTTACTATTGTTCAAATATCACTGCCCTCCTATTGTACTGGGGAGGCAATCAACTATTATACTGCAAGTATGTGTGACCTAAAACCTGTAATTAGGAATGTTTTTTGAGATTAAAAATTAACCATATTCGAGAAAAAACATGCACAATCATCATTTTATGGAGAATTTTGGATTCAGAGGAAATCCACGTTTAGAGGATGTCTGGAATATATGCTTACCGCTACCGCACCCTCCTATGGCACATATTTTTCACAATGAAAGAGAAAACCTGGTTTTTCGCCGTTAAACCTTGTTTTCAAATTCGATAAGCAGGGTTAATCAGCTGATATACCTGGGTTTTTTTTATCGCAAAGCTTGGTTTTAAAAGAACCTTGCCTATCGAATTTGACAAACCTGTTTTTATTATTCGATAAACCAGGTTTTTCGAATTGAAGATCGAATTGAATATGGATTTTGAAAAGCAAATTTTGTTTGGTGTTAACCCGGTTTGTCAAATTCAATAAGCAAAGTTTATGAAAAACCAAGTTTTCGATCAAAAAGCCTGGTTTATTGAATAACCTTGCTTATCGAATTATAGAATTAATAAAACAGGTTTATTTATTCGAAAAGCAGGGTTTTTGATAAACCTGTTTTTTTCGACCAATAAACCCAGATTTTTTGACTGATAAACCCCCCCATCCCCCATTAGAAAAACCAGGTTTATACATTTGAAAAACAATGTTTTTGATTAAACTAGTTTATCGGCCGATGGTTTTTTGGCGATAACCCTGGTTTATCAAAAAGCCAGGTTTGTTTGTTGGCGAAAAACCTGGTTATCAAAAAACCTGGTTTGTCGAAAAGCCTTCGGCAGATCAACTAGTTTTATCAAACACGTTGCTTTTCAATTCGATAAACCTGTTTTGTCAAATTTGATGAGCAAGGTTTTTGATAAACCAGGTTTTTCGGCTGAAAATAAACCTGGTTTATCAAAAACCTTCATTCTCGAATCGATAAACTTGTTTTTTTCACTTCAATAAACCTGTTTTGTCCAATTTGATAAACCAGGTTTTTCGGTTGAAAATAAACCTGGTTTATCAAAAACCTTGCTTTTCGAATTGATACACTTGTTTGTTCAATTTGATAAACCTGTTTTCATTATATGCTTTTACAAATCTGTAACCTATTATGTAACACATTAGGCACATGAAAGTTGATATCAATTTTTTTCCGCTACTTGCCCGCATCACTTTTTTCACTTGCGTCAAAATTTCAAGATTTCCCAAAAAATTCATTATTTATTTTTAAACACAATTGTTGCCAGTTTTATCAATTTGAACACATTTTTCACTTTCTTAAAATATGAATTTTGAGAACTAGGCTCATAAGCAAGGCTTTTTAATCGTAAACCTACCTTCCGTAAACATTTTGATGCATTTATTCGTTTCTGCAAAAACACCTTAAAAACATGGTTTTATATTATTTAAATGAGTACCATATCAATATGGGTTGATCAAACATGCATTTACGTGTCAATAATGAAATCTGATCAAATAATGAATAATGAAAAAAGTAACGGGAAACTCGCAATTGACTTTCATGCGCCTTACCAACATTCATGAACATCAAACATCCTACATTTTACAATCTCAACTTGGCAATTGCACATAGATTTACACAAATGTGTCCTAATTGATCATATGGGCAATTCCACAAAAATGGGACCACTTGGCTTTTTATCATTCTTTGATCCGGGAAATCTTACTATAAGTATATATCACACTTTTTTTTAAATATTATGCTAGAACTTGATGAGTTCTACTCGGAACACCATGGTTTGCCATGCTTTAAATGACATTATCAGGTTCAAATTTACACTGAAAGGCCCCCAAAACCACAAAAACACGGTTTCCTCGACCAGATGTCGCAATTTTAAACTGTTGGATTTGACTCTCAATTCAAGTTTTTCTAAGGTCTTGTCACGAATAAATCAAGCAAAGGTACCAACAAAATATATAAAGGCATTAATTTCTGCATACAGTAAATTTAATGTGCACTTTTAAATTAAAATGAACTTTCCACGAAATGTGTGTAGTTTCCGATATCCGTACACCTGATATATCATTATAAACTGAATGTTCTAAATATGCAATAGTTTATGAGCAATCGCGTAGCAAACCGACCACGCTATTGAAATTATAGCACCTCGAAAGTCTCTGGCACATCATTTGGCTTATAAAAAATGTTGAAGTTCATTATTTAAAACGACTGTTTTAAGCTTGTAATTCCGTTATCGATGTTTCTCTGGGAAGTAGGTTTAACTTTGAAAGGTATTATGTTATAGGTCTATTGATTCTTATACTAAATGTATCGAAAAAAAATAGAAATTCAACTACACGGCTTGCAGAAGGTCAGAAAGGGACGAAAACTAATACAAACGTGATCGGCGTTATCGTGAACGGCGTTATCCTGTAAAGTGTTATCACCCTCATTTGAAGAAAATATTGCAAGAGCACAATCTTTCTTCTTTGGAAAATCTTTGAGAAGTCTAGATACAGCAGCGAAACATTGAAAACAGTGAGTTTGCTTCTTCTTTTGTGTTCTATATAACACATTTCACTTTGTGAACCAAACGGTTTCTTCTAGAATATGCTGTAAGTGTAAATATATGGCTCATAGTCCACACATATGAGTGTTTACTACCGCGCTACACATAGCGAAATCGCTCTATTTAGCAAGTATTGAGCATGTGTTTTCGTCAGGCTTATTTCGCGTGTGTATGTCAGGATAACCATGGATAACGCTGTTCACAGGGATAACGGAATTTACCCTAATATGTCCATATCAATCAAAAAAAGAGAACAACTTCACAATATGCGATGCAGTGTGCATGTAATTGAATACAATAGTTAACGTAATGGTACATACCCCTTTTAAACGAAAATGCAAGCTATATAAAACATTTAAAGTGAAAATTAAATATTTGACCACTGTTTGACGGTCAATATTGGGAAATTCAGCCCAAATGTATGGTTTAAATCATTTTTTCGTATTAAAATTGATATAACAAATAAAGTTTCTCCAACAGCTACATGATTTATGTCAGTTTCAATTGTTTTATCTTTGTTTCAATCCCATAACTGGCATACACGTGAACGGCGTTATCCAAGAATAATACCATTAAAAATAGCATATAAAGTTATCTTTATATAATGACATACAATTTCAATGTTGGGCTTAAAGAAAATGTGACAATTGATACATTACAGAAGGGAATATTCTTCTACTAGAGTAAAATTGACAAAACAAGTTTTGGAAAAAGGTACAAAATTGAAAGCACATAGTTGTCAAAAGCGTTGATTCATAGCAAGAGATTTGTTGAGGCTAAAAAATGAAATTCATTCTTCTGTCGCATAGCTTGTCAAATATTGTTATGGGGAGACCTCTCAACGACAAAAAACAATAATTTGAATATCATATTCGGACTTAGTTAGGGATGCAATGACTGACAATGCAATATGACACTAGATAACGCCGTTCACCGAGTGAAAAAACCCATATAAAACACCTGAATTACATGGTTTCGTGCGTAAAAATGTGAGCAGTGGTGTTCGCAAACATTAGTGTTCTAGTAACTTTAGCATATTGGGTCATCAAAAACAATCAAAGTAAGCAGATTTGAAACAATTTATTTCATAATTTTCCAAAGCTGAAGTGGTCCCATTTTTGTGGAATGGCCCATATGGCGAAGACGAGGTCAAGCACACATCCTTGCTAAGGCGATAAAAAACAACAACTCTGTTTTACGGGCAGACGGACCTGTTAAGTATAATAGGGTTGGTTGGTCATTTTTTTAATTTGATCTAAAAATAACAAAATTTACCTAAAATGTCACCAAAATATGCAAAAAACAGGCCAAAAAAGGCTGATTTAATATGATTTGAGAAGAAAACAAATTCTACAAAAATCTAAAAAAAATCGTGAAAAACGCAAAAATGGGCCAGTCGGGCCTGTGAAACAGGTTTTTTGTCCACGCCCTCACGTCATTCTTTTTCTCACTAAACAATTGTTTTATTTTCCAAAAATGTTAACATAACAAAAACAATAAGTCACGGTTAACAATTTATATGATGGAGGAGGAGCAACAAAAATTGAGTGCATGTTGTAGTTGCAATTTCAGGAATGTACACATTTTGACTGTTTCAAATAAGATAATCAAATACAGAAAACAATACAGAAGAAATACATAAGGCTATATTTAAAAAAAATCATTTGTCTCAAAGCTCCCGCACGCGTTAGTTAATTAGTGCGCATTAAAAACACAAAAAAACTTCTTCTTTTTAAAAAAAAAAAAAAAATCCTCAAAGTTTCACCGATTTTCATTGATCACATCATTTCAAATACAAAAGGTCACTTTTACAAGGATTTCAATATTTTATATTTATAAAAAACTTTAACAAAAATGCATTCCGCATTAGGTTTTAAAAAACTGAAGAGCTTTGAGACAAAAGATGTGTTTAATATTGCTTAAGATCCCCTGAATATTCAAATACCTGGAATACCCACAAACTTTGATATTTGGGGTAAATTCCTCTTAAATTGGAAAGCTCACTATATGCGAGTTACTTTACAATTTGGTCAATGGATCTTTGGCAAAGATACTGTAAAACCAGCCATATTCATGTGCATTTAAATTTTGTGAATTTTGGGAGGAGCATCTACTCATGAACATGTCATACCCTCAGGGGCGGACTGGGACCTGAAAGCGGCCGTGGCAAAATTATTAAAGCGGCCCTTTTTGACCACGTCAGGCAGAAGTATGTCGTCCCGGTAGTAAATTTTCGTAAAAGGTTGCCCCAATTTTTTTCCCAGTCAGTCACCTCGTGAATTTCACGTAAAGTGGTGGGGGGGGGGGGGGGGGGTAGGGTCAAAAAAATTTGCACGGTCACAAATTTTCGCACAGTCATACATTTTCACACGGCCACAAAATTTGAGTAACCGGCCCTGAGAGGCCCAAAACCAAGCGGCCCATGTGGCGATCGCCACAACGCCACAGTGGCCAGTCCGCCCCTGCATACCCTGAATATTTCCAATCTACCTTGCAGCAGTACATTGCAAAGTTACACAATGTAACTCCAAAGTGTTTGCTGCTTCACGAAATTTTAAACTCACAAACATTTCTGGTTTTACAGTAATTGGCAATGGGCAATGACAACAACAGGGTAAATTATCAACTATACCTGATGGAAAGCCATAATGGAGCCCAATTCAACAAATCAGCTCAACAATATTGCACTTACAATGAAGTAACAAACAGTAACAAAAACGTCCTTCAAGCAAACAAACAAACGATATAATTAAATTGAAACATGAACTTATTTTACTCTATCCTAAATTCACAAATGTATCATGTATTTTTAAGGATTTAAAACCATGGCATTTCAAAAATCATACTTATCATAAAAAAACCCATAATTTAATACTCCATGTCATTAACAACCAAATTCTCAATTATTAAAGGGACACAAAGTAGTGTTGAAGATTAAAAAAACCAAAACAACTTTGAATTCTTGATGAATATTCAAAATTACCATTGTTGTTTCTACTCACAAAAAACACAGCAAAACTTAAATAAAACAATACCATCGCTATTTATTGAAACTTATCTTAAAACACTCTCTATGTAAAATATGGTTAATGTTATTTATCCCGCATACTGCAGGGGACATTGTCTACGGTAAAATACTGATCACTGCTCGATCAGCATTTTGGAATCAACGTTTTGTTGTACGAAGAGGCCGGGCTGATTTTTTCATAATCCTTATAGGTGTAAAGTTCATACATGTAATACAATTATAAAAATATACAAATCCCAGTCTTTATCATAATTGAGGGCGCATCCTCCAACATATCTCTTCATGCCCCTTTAAATATGTAATATATTAGCACACACAAGTTCCGACAACCTCCTACAGTTTACTGACAGAAAGACTCAATTAATATACCAGTCAAATTTGATTTGCAAGTTCTTTGACAAATTGTTAAGCTGTAGAGAAATAAAATTATGGAAATATTGAGGTAAGCCCACGATAAAATGAAACCCGTTGTACAGGCCCGGAACACCCATTTTTTGTTTAGAAATCAGTGAACAAATATTTCACATGCAAATATGAATACTAACCCAATTTCTGTCTTTTGACTTGTCAAAAACAGTGAAATTTTTACAGAATTTTTTGATTTTTTACAGATTTTTAAAAACTTTTTATAGTCATTTTCAAGGGAAAATAAGAAGGGACAAATCCGACCGACCTTACCTGACCTGAGAGGTCAATTTACCCGTACAACAGGTGTTTTTTTCTTTGTCGCCTAAATACAAAATGTCTGCGCTTAAAGCTGCTATCAATGCACTTCAGCTCAATTAATGAAGAGTCCTAATGTCCAATTTGTCAATTGCATCAGATTTTATTTTACCAAGAAGGTACTCAACCCACAGGAATGTGACCTGTAAATAGCTACACTTATATTCCCAGTAGTTAATCAGGTATGAAACACTGAGTCGCCATCTATTAACAGGATTAAAACTTGCCATGCCTCTGGGAAATCAGCTGAACAGCATTTGGTGATTTGTACCGGGATGAAACAAAATTGCTTTTCAACTAAATGAAAATTTTAGAGGTTATCCATTAATGCTTTACACACAGCTATATTAAGATTTTGTCCCTTATGAGTAAGCAATTGCATGTCAGCCTAGTGCAAATATTTTGTTCAGTTCATCTGTCTCTGTGCTGTGATGTCAGAGTGTAATAGAGGCAGGATTTACACGCGAGTGCTGGGAGTTGTTTTTGATTAGGATATCATTTGCACATGACAGTAAATATACTCATATTCCTCCACATCATATAAATTTGCAAAGGATCACTTAGGTAACAAAAAACACCTGCTCCACAGCAGGGTTGGTCGGTTGTCTTTTTTTGGGGTCTTCTTTTTCAAAATGTTCTCAACATTTTGGTGATTTCAACATAGAAAAATATATTTAAGAAATGTTCTTTTTAAAATAAAATAAATTGATAATTTAAAACACAGTTTCATTTTTTGTGTGTCTCGGTTGAGCCATAGCAACAGGATTTTTGTTGCCTTGTCCTCATAGTCCAGTTGTCTCATCATCATCCAGACTACCATCACTACTACAAACACCATCCACCTCATCATTTCCTCTGTTCTCACTAACATCCGTAGTATCCTCATCTTCCTCCATCTCAAATCCAACATTCTCAGATGCGAAAGGTGCTTGTTTAGTATCTTCAGACAGTTTATTTTCACCTTCTCCCATCTCAAGTCCTTCATTTTCAAATGCGTAAGTTTCTTGTTTAGCATCTTTATATTGTTCTCTATTGTCATCGAGAGGTTCCTTGTTTGACATATTTTGTAGAGGAGTTGTATCTGTGCTGTCTTCAGCAATGTTATCTGAGTCTTTATCTACATCAACTTGAATCTGTAAAGCAAGGACAAACAAAACAAAAATGAGTTTCAGCAATCATGATAAATATATATGTGAAGATCAATTTGGTTGACAATAAAAGGTAGATAGTACAACCATGCACAAACAAGAATTACATTAAACCCTAATATTCCTCATCACTACAAACACAACACTACTAGTTGCTGGTAGGGAGCATTTCCTCATTTTGCGATACGATCAGACTCCTTGATTCAAATTCCAAGGAATTGAGAACCTGGCCAGGCTCAATTTGCAAATCCTGCCCATAGCAATACTGGAATAATATGTGGTGCTTCAATACACAGGGGTAACTTTGTAATATCTTTCATAGCTTAGATACTCAAATGCTACTTCTATAAAGTGGGTCATATTTTTGTCTTAGATACAAATAACCCCTTAATCAACAATGAGGCCTGTTGTATGGATGACATTTTCAATTATTTAAAAACAAATCTATGATTTCTAATTTTTTCAAACATTTTCAAACAATTTTTAAAAAAAATTAAAAAAATCCAATCAATTCCAAAATACATTCAATAATATATATAAACATTTAGAGGTATAGACCTTCCAGAATATATAATAATAATAATAATAATAATAAAACCATGCTTATTGAGCGCATAACACAATTAAGTCCCTATGCGCTATAACAAATAAAACAGATTACGCAAATATACAAAACTATACATGTAGTAGTAACAAAAGACACGACAAAAAGGAAATCATGCATTAACATTAAATAGGTAAGTTTTTAGCGATGATTTGAACTGTTCAAGAGTTTTGGCTGATTTAACATGATATGGTAATTTATTCCAAAGTTCAGTAGAAGCATCTTGAAAAGAACGGCATCCATATGATGTCGAAGGTGATGAAGCATGAGCAAGAAGATATTTTGAGCGAGAACGGAGATTGCGTGTGGGCTTGTAATGATGTATGGGCTTGTAATGATGTATGATGTATGTATCCCTACTCTAGTTTCATGGGCAATCCCATACGGTCATTTTGTCCAATCATCAGGCGAATAGATGATGTCGAATCATCAGGCGAATAGATTTTGTCCAATCATCAGGCAATTTTAAATTGGTGTACCATTTCAAATATATATACATTTTTACAAATGGGTCGGTCGGTCCTGTAGAACACCCCCCCCCCCCCCACCCCTGCCTTAGCTATATGAAGATAGGAAGACAAACACCCAGTCATTTGAATGAATAAAGACCTGATTCAAATTGATTTGGATGTTGGAACTGCTATGGCTGGCTCTATTCCATTGAGTATAAAGACCCATGACACCTTTAGCATCTGCTAAATAGTGGTCAAATAGATAAACAGGACATTTATAAATAAATTCCTAAACTAATTTAGGTGAAATCTCATCATGACTACTGGATCAGCTGGACTTGACCCAAACTTGACCTATAATTTTCCAGAAGATGAATGAAATGAAGTGAATCTTGACCTGTTTTTAACCAAATCAAGGTGGTTAGTTAATTATAATAGACAGATGAGAAAAGTGTTACTGATTGCATCTCAAATTTTCTTTACATGTGACCTACATATGGTGGGAGAACCTGAGGGCCGTGAGAGGTGTTGGGATGAAAGCTGGTCCACAGCTTTTCTCCACACAACCAAAATGATTACCTAATGTGTATATACCACCTCAATCAGGGGCGGAGCCAGAGATTGAGTTTACGGGGGGGGGGGGGGGGGGCTGAAAAGAAGATGAAAAATCTTGAATTTTGTGGTGGTGGACTATCGAATGCGGTGCGCAGCACCGCCCTCCGAGCTCTGCTCGGACAGGGGGGAGTCTGAGAGGGGATGTGACCCCCTCAGAAGTAGAAAAATTTTCAATTTTCAAACTCATTTGGTGCGATCTGGTGTATACTTTTGAAATTTTTTTGATTGAAAAGCCACCTCTTCATTTCCAATATTTTTTTTATATTTGTTATCAATGCACGAAAGAAGTTGAGCATAACTGATATATATTCTTGATTTAAATATTCATGGTTTAAAAGCTTGAACAGGGGGAGTCTGAGGGGGGATGTGCCCCCCTCAGAAGTAGAAAAAATTTCAATTTTCAAACTCATTTGGTGCGATCTGGTGTATACTTTTGACCAATTTTTTATATTAAAAAGCCATCTCTTCATTTCCATTAAATATTTTGTTTTTTATCAATACACGAAAGAAGTTGAGCATAACTGATATATTTTCTTGATTTAAATATACATGGTCTAAAAGTCGAACAGGGGGTGTCTGAGGGGGATGTGCCCCCCTCAGAAGTAGAAGGAAAAAAATCAATTTTCAAACTCATTTGGTGCGATCTGGTGTACACTTTTGACCAACATTTTTATTGAAAAGCCACCTCTTCATTTCCAATAAATATATTGGTTTTTTTTCAATACACGAAAGAAGTTGAGCATAACTGATATATATTCTTGATTTAAATATACATGGTTTAAAAGGTCGAACAGGGGGTGTCTGAGGAAGTAGAAAAAAAATTCAATTTTCAAACTCATTTGGTGCGATCTGGTGTATACTTTTGACCAACATTTTATGAAAAGCAATCCCTTTCCTCCGTTTCGTCTCTTTTTTTCCCCTTCTTCTTTTTTTCTTTCTTTACAAAAAAGTGGGGCGGCATGGCCTATATAGGCCTACGTGTATATCACGACATACAACATTATTTTATTCACCAATCAGTCACACAACCAAAGGATCTTTCTCCCTTTCTCTCCCCCTTTCCTCTCCCTCTCTCTTTTCCCTTTTTTTTTTTTTGTCGATATTTTACCGGGGGGCGTGCGCCCCCCTGGATCCGCGCCTTTCAATAAGCCTTTTTGCACTATCTATCATTTATGTGTTTGTGTGCTTGAACTTTCATTATGATCAAAAGTACAAGACTGAGAGTTGATGGGCAAGATGGCACAATTGAGCTGTTCATTACCATTTTAAAGTATTATTATAACAGGCATTTCTTGGACGATTTGACCAAAAGATGACTAATTTTATCTTCATTTCACCAATTATGGCTTACATCAAATCTATTCTTGCTGATTACTTGAACTTGTCACTTTGAATATACTAAATGTATGTCTTAATATTAAAATAGATTGGCTTTTATAAGTAAGAGTCTTATATGAATAAATAGAAAAGTGATTAGAATATTTGTGAATATAAACATTGGTACGTGAAGAGAAATATAAAGGGATGTACTGCAATACAATAAAGTGTTGTACTATCAGTACCATTTCTATCTAGGCATGCTAGTGATAAAGTGATTTGAATCTCTATGATCGATAATAGTGCACTGTTTGAGAAAAAAGTGTTGCATTCTACATTGTATCAGTATACTTTAATTGAACATTGAGGGCCGCATTCTCTTACTAAACATGGTTTTAGCTTAAACTTGTGTTTAAATTAAACGCAAGTTTATCTTTTAAACAATGTGTTTAACAAAACTGGTCGTGTTTACTGTATATGGGTATTCAATTTATTGTGGCCTAAATGGGTTACAATAGATGTCGACTAAATTCCTCAATTCATGTGTATTTTTAAGACCACACGATCTGCATGTCAGCTTGCACTGGGTATGGTTGAGTTATAATCATTCAAGGCGTACAATTGGTTTAGTTAAACTACCACCATATCCATGTCTAAAGTTAGACACTTTTCAGTGAGTTAGATGCATGTTTAAGTTAAACAAATTGCGTTTAGTTATGCGACGTGTTTAAAGTAAAAGTTAAAAAGGTTTAGCTTAAAACCATGTTTAAATAGGGCCCTGAGTGGCTAACTCTATCAATCCAAAAACAAATGGTAAATCAGGGAGAAGAACTTGAAGTCTACACTAAGAAAAATGGTTCCAAAGAAATTCTTAAGTTGTCCTTTACTACATGTAGGGCGAATTCTTATAGACTCTTTAACTCTACTACACCACATGGCAACTGTGCAGAAAAAATGTTTTTATAACCCGGCATGCAGGTTTTTGGGGTACAAAACGGACCCAGGCTATATAACGAGGCGAATATACTCGCAGAGTGTCGACTGACAGCCGTGGTGTAGTGGCTAGGATCTGGGCTCTGGTACTGGAGGTCCGTGGTTCAAATCCCGGGGGGGGGGGTGACCTTTCTGGTGAATTTTGGGGTTCGGAAAAGAAATTAGTTGCCGTGTGGTGATCTAGAGTAAGGGTTATACAGCAATTTTTTTAATTTTTTTCATTCCAAAATTTTGTAATTTTCATCATAAATAATACAGCAATTTTTTTTTTCATTCCAAAATTTTGTAATTTTCATCATAGTTAAAGAACCTCGAAAGATTTTCAAAACATGAATCAGAAACATTTGTGATGTGATCAAGGAAAATGAGTTGGAAGTTGCAAATGTTGTTCTTGAGATATAACCAAACAAAGGATATAATTTCTTTTTGTTTTCTATTGTTTTGAAAACCCTTCATTTGCTCATATCTTTAGGATTAAATGTCCATTTTAATGGGGTTTTCTGCAAAATGTTGCATTGCAAATGCCCAATACCGTCAATCAAGTAGAAAACTAAGAATCTGATATTTTTTCGACTTCAGACCCATTTAACTTAATCACATTTTTAGTTCCTAGCTAGGAGGAATCTTTTTTATCTTCAACCCACAAGTTGAAGGTTCTGTGAAGGAACTCTCTCTTTTAATTGATTCTTGAACATTTGAAGGACCGACACATTTCTTTATACAATCAAAATTGTTTCCTGTATCACTTTTGGTGAATTTGTGTGGTATTTGGAAAACCATTTCTCCTGAGAAGAAAAAAAAAGTATCTTTGGAAAAAGTTTACTTTAGGTCCCAGATTCTGGACTGTACTACTAGTATTGTCAAATACTGGTACAAATCAGTGTTCCAGTATCGGACGATACTGGCCCATATAAAATGTTCACGTATCGGGCAATACTGGAACAGTATTATGTACCAGTATCGTTTAATATTAGGAAAAATCCCTACTGGTAACATGTGTACCAGTATCGCCCGATGCTGGAACATAAAAATGTTCCAGTATCGAGCGATACTGGAACACAATTTGGTGTTCCAGTATCGTCCGATACTGGAACAGTTAAATTGTACCAGTATTTAGCGATGCTGGCAACTTTTATGTTCCAGTATTGAACGATACTGGTATACCACCAGTATCTGGGACCTAAAGTACACTTCTACCTTATCTTTAATCTCTCATGAGCGTGTGCTCATCTTGATATTCACTCCCTCTCACTCCCCTTCCGCTAACATGCATAATACATTGGGAGGTTGTTACCATGTGGAATATGTTACACATGGGAGCAAAGCCATTTTTATTTTCATCCAGGATTGTAATGTATTCAGGTGTTTCAAGGCAAAGTTGATACCCATTCATTAGCTTTGCAGATAGTAGATAGCCATATCATGAAATACAATAGGAACAGTTAAAATTCATATTTAAAGGGAAAAAAGAACCAATGATGATTTATCACTGTCATTTATGACTTGTGATATTTCCGTTAAGGTAATACAATAGGACAGTGTATATTATAGGCATAGCATGATAGGGTTCATATATAGTTCACTCACGTTTTAGATATTGCTACTTAGCATAACTAGTAGGGGGAGGGGGTAAGGTGGAAATTGCTCCCCCCCCCCCTCCCCACCCCCAATATTTAAGCCTGTCCGTCATTGATGGTAGTCCGTCGGTACTGTTGGTTCATTTGGGAAGGGTCAATAGTGTTAAATTAATATGAACAGGGTTTTATAAATGAAAACCTTTTGTTGTTGCTTTTCAGCAGAGTGACCACATTTTATTTGGGGGGCAACCATTTTGGTCCAAGCCTGTCAGTTCACTAGCTCACTTTTATTTCTTGCCTCCCCCCATGAAACACCTAGCTATGCCACTGCTACTATAGCTCATGTATAGCTTGAGTGTAGTCAGAATTTTGTTTTGAGTAAGGGTTGGGGAGCTAGGGCGGGGTAGGGGTTAAACTTTATTATTATTTGCAAAATAACAGTCAAATCAGCCAGCCAATTTTTAAAGATACAAACCCCTACAAGTGGGTCAGGATTTCATCCTCCAGCAGCACACCCTCATAAAAAAAAGTTTGAGAACCCGCCCCCCCCCCCCCACCCCCAGATTTGTCCACACACTCTCTGGTGTTTTACTAAATTGTTCCCCCTTCTTCAATATTTCTTGTAGTGTATGTACCTCTATTTACAAGAAATTCACTGTTATTATATTTAATTGTTATAAAATACATTGTGCAAATCATGCATATGCTACTACATGTATCAACAATAAGATTTCCTGTGCTACGCTCGTATATAGTTTGATCAGTTCCAAATTAGCAAAGACGCCTTACAGCAGCATGAAGACAACTAACGCACTGAGCATCGTATTGGACCCGTGCATGCGGCCAATACCGCGTGCGTGTGGACATAATTGTGGGCATACGCTTGGATTCCTTTTGTACACAGAGAGATAAAAACCAAAATTTCTCGCCAATTTGGAACTGATTGAACTATAGTCATGAGCAAAAGTGCAGTTTAGCTTGTAAACATACTCCATAATGTAGATGTATGTGGTCCAAACAAGGAAGCAGAATTATAGAGATAGAAAACAATGTAAAATACGTGTTAAATATAAAACGATATTAGTAATCAAATAATGTTTTCCTTCTTCTTAAAATAAATAAATTTCATACTGGGTTTGACACAATGTATTTTAAGGTCTTTGTTAATTTAATTCACAAGTACGAGCCTACATTTAAAAAAATTAAAAATGCTTATTCATACTGAATTCAAATTTCACAAACTATGGATTTATCCTGCATTGTCAACATCTTATTTTTGGTTTTATGATATAATGAAGGAAACTTTTAATAGAATAATATGGCCTATCTGATGGCAGCAATCAACAGATCAAATCATGATGATGAACGATAAATAAAGATAAGGAAAAAGTTGTAGGGAGAAGTAAAACAAACCCGGGGAGGGGGGGGGGGGGGCACTCAATTTCTTTTTGGGTAGGGGTGTGCCGCACAGGGTTTTTAAAAAAGGGGGGCTACAGAACTGAACTGAGTGGATTTTATGACGAAACAATAGGGTCTTAGGAACTGATTTTTTCAAAAAAGTAGGTCTTCAGAACTGGCCTATAGTTCAATTTTGATTAGCAAGAACGCAAATTTTCAACTTTTTTGCAGGCTCAAAAGGGGGTCATAAGAGCTAGCAGCAGAGGGTGAAAAAGGGAGTCTTCAGCGCGGCACATACCTATACCCTTTTCCAATGTCAGTGCCCCCCCCCCCCCCCACACCGGGACAACAAACCACACTCATAATACCTCAAAGTAACCCTACAAGTAGAGGTTTATATACATTACTGTTCTGTCAACACCTCTTATGTCTTTCCAGCATGTATTAAGTTAAATTGCCCACCGGATTATGCATAGGAAGTGTTGCTTTACACATATTCAGGGGCAAGAGCACTTACACGGTTTGGATAGATGTGTTTTTGGCCCTTGAACACGTTTAGAACAGACTACCCAAATGATATACATATGGCATTTGTACTTAATTATATAAACACATGCTGAAGAGCCGGATGGAGATACAAGGTTTTGATAGAATATCTTTCATAATTCCAGCTATGATCCAAATTATGATAGTATAAGATTGTGATCTCCAAAATGATTTCCCAAACCTGGCAAACATTTACACTGAATGTGCACTGAAATTCAACTACCAAAATGTACATTAACTGAATGAATTGTAGGCAGGGTGTAGCTCCCTCAGCATTAACTGAATGAATTGTCGGCAGGGTGCAGCTCTTTAGCATTAACTGAACGAATTGTAGGCAGGGTCGGGGGGTAATGGGTAGTTTTTTGGCAAAAAATCCCTAAACATGGGGTATGATTTTGTGCTGGAAATCCCTAATAATGGGGTCACTTTTTACAAATGGGTCTATTTTTGCGAATTTTTGTATATTTTTGCGAAAATTAGGTCGATTTTCCCAAAAATTTGCGCAAATTTGCGAAAATTTGGTCTTGAAGCCGGGGGGAAGGGTGCAGATCTTTAGAATTAACTGAATGAATTGCAGGCAGGGTGCAGCTCTGTAGCATTCAAGGGGCATTGAGAGATATGTATGCGCCCTCAATTATCCTGGAATTTTTTTTTGCATCGGAGTAATACTTAGGCATATACTAACTACCATCTGAAACAGTTTACCAACTTTCGCCATTCATCATATAAAAGTTCATGATTTTCTTAGTTTCGATATGATCATATCGAAACTAGGTGCTGAATTCGGAAGTTATGCTATCATTTTACTCACAGACTTTCACGGCAAATCTCAACCCGGAAGTGCCGTTATTTGCTTATTTGGCATGAAGGCGATGTCGGAATTGTATGACATTTTGGATTTGGGCTATGTTGAAGATTATCTTTACGTTATTTGTTCATTTAGTATATATTGATACATCTCTTAATGCCCCTTTAACTGAATGAATTGTAGGCAGGGTAGCTCTGTAGCATTAACTGAATTAACTGTAGGCTGGGTGTAGCTCTGTACTTTAACTGAATGAACTCTAGGTAGGGTGTAGCTCTGCAACATTTATGAGTGTAATGTGTACATAATGCTTACTGTTCACAGTCATTCTTTGAGTGTTGAGAGGAACTTCCTCTATGACAACAACTTTGAATTAAATCTAGGCCTACTCCTACTAAACCACAAGCAAATTGGATAAGTCTTTTTGGTATTACTAAATATTCCATATGCTGATATGTGCATTTTGGGAAATATATCATGAACCCAAAACAGGCCGTCTAAATTGAAAAGAAGAACAAATAAGCATCTGTTTTTCTTCTCCTTGTTTTCATGGAATTTTTGCTATTCACTATCATACCATGCTAGATGGGGTGTACTTTTTTACATTACATTTTGTATGTTGAAGATTGTGTGATTTAAGCTGGGAAAAGAGCAGAAGCAGGGATGTCACCATTCCAAAGTACAAGTATGGTTGTGAGGGAATATTAGGGGGCATGGTTGAAACTTGGAAGAGCAAATCAGAGTGTTTCTGTAATTCTTAGAAGAAGAATTGTACTGGCAAATCTTAAGTATTTAGGCCTTTTCACTGTTAAATGGAAAAGTCATCCATCCAACTGGAAATGGAAAAGTAGGAAAAAGTGTACTTTAGGTCCCAGATTCTGGACTGTATTAATTAGTGATATTTGCTCCCTTGCCACTGCCACTGATAATGGGAGCTCAAGCAAAAATATTATGAGCAAAATTTGATGCCGTTTATAAAATAATGATGATATCAGATGTGCTTACCAACAGTGAACCAACACTGGGATTATACAGTAAAAAGACCAGAAGCTTAAGGCCCTGTCACACCATAACGTATCGCCTCAACGTATGCCAACGTATGCGAAATATCGAAAAATACGTTGGTGTACGTTGGCGTACGCTGATATAAGTTAGGGGTACGTTGGGGATACGTCGTTTACGTTAAGAGTACGCTGTGACAATTTGGACCACGAAAAATATTGAGCATGCTCAAAATTTCTCGACGTACTCAACGTGTGCTTAATACGTTCTGCATAAGTTCCCGGTAAGTTTGTGGTACGTTAAATATACGTTGACATACGTTAGTGGTACGTTACTCGTACGTTACTCGTAAGTTGGTATACGTTTATGAACGTAGGCTGGGGGAAACGTACAGCCAACGTAGTGATAACGAGTTGATAACGTATATGTGCCGAATGTCTAACGTATGCCTGACGTATTTCCAACGAGTTTCGACGTATTTTCACGTATTCACCTTATGCCGGGCGATCGTGTAAGGCCCTGTCACGTATCCATAGCGTATCCATAGCGTATTGAACGTATACATAGCGTATGACTAACGTATTGATAGCGTATCACTAACTTATAACATACTTATGACAGCGTATCACAGCGTATGCGAGCGTATGACTAACGTATGCTTAACGTATACTTAACGTATTCGTAGCGTATGTCTGCCGTGTTCGACGTATCGTCAACGTATCCTCGACGTACAACGAACACCGTGGCTTATTATGCCGCTGTAGCACGTATAAATACCGCGCCGATCCGCATTACATCATTCCCACCGATGTCATCAAGCAGTTAACATGCCTCCCAAGAAGAAGCAAGCAACCAGGGGCCGAGGCCGAGGAGGGACCCATTTATATACTCAAACATTTATATACTCAAACCCTCCATAAGTTCCCAAAACGCCGAATGCGCGCTAGCTGTACGGTAGCCCTGTCACACCATGGCGTATCGCATGAACGTATAACAACGTATGCGAAATATCGAAAAATACGTTGACGTACGTTGGCGTTCGTTGGTGTACGCTGAAACAAGTTAGGGGTAAGTTTGGGATACGTCGTATACGTTAAGAGCACGCTGTGATACGTTGTGAACATTTGGAACACGTCGAGCCCGCGACAAATTATTGAGCATGTTCAAAATTTCTCGACGTACTCAACGTGTGCTTAACTTACGTTCTGCATAAGTTCCCGACAGGTTCGTGGTACGTGAGACATACGTTTACAAACGCTGACATACGTTAGACATACGCTGACATACGTTAGAGGTACGTTAATCGTCTTAAGTTGTAGGTTGGACATATAGATTTACCCTTCTAGATATTTTAATAGTTATCATCTAGGCTGCGTTTACTTGTACTGGCAACACTTGTCCCGCCGTGTACGAAACTCAATTTCTGCAACGGCATAAGTCACGTGTTCGTTGTACGCCGAGGATACGCTGAGGATACGTCGAGCACGGCAGACATACGCTACGAATACGTTGGTCATACGCTCGCCGATCGCATACGCTGTGATACGCTGTCATAAGTTTGTTATAAGTTAGTGATACGCTATCAATACGTTAGTCATACGCTATGTATGCGTTTAATACGCTATGGATACGTCCATTCCATCACCGATGTTGACGCAATTCGTTGGGAAGTTGGACGTTCTTGGACGTTCTCGGACTCTGACAATTTTCGAGCTATTTTTTGAATACGTCGGCATACGTTCAGGCCACGTTCAGGCCATACGCTATGGTGTGACAGGGCCTTTACAAATATTTACCCTGTACTTTTCACTTTTCACTTGATTATCGTAGTTCATAGCCCTTTCAAAATCCAATAACATGTGTATTTCATGGACAACTTTAATTAGATCTATCTCAATGTGTTGTTGGGTGTTATTACAGTGGTACACATCAGTTCTAATCAGAAATCAAACTTAAACAATTTTCCCACCCAAAAACCATCCCTGATTGCATTGCACTATTAAAGGCATATTATGTGATCTTTTCCAGGGAGCACCCTCTATTCATGATTTTTTTTAAAAAGTAGATTTTCTTGCAGATTAACATTTCGGATCATAAATCATGAATATATTCCAAGTTACAGAGCGATACGATTCCTAATTACCTCAAAATCATGGAAGTTTAGAGTGAATTTAGAGTAAAAATAAGTTGTCGGTACAGACTCCTACAGTTTATTTTCACTCTAAAACCATGATTTTGAAATAATTAAGAATCGTATCGCCCTGTAACTTGGAATGTATATACGATTTATGATCAGAAATGTAAATCTGCCAGAAAATCTACTTTCTAAAAAAAATCATGAATAGAGGGCGCTCACTGGAAAAGATCACATACTATGCCTTTAAACAATTTTCCACCTAAAAACCATCCCTGATTGCATTGCACTATTAAAGGCGTTGTTACAGTGGTTCACATATCAGTTCCAATCAAAATTCAAACTTAAACCGTTTTGCAACACCACGCCTACCCATAATACACCTACTCTGATCTTACCTTATCCGTTTCTGCTAAAGTCGTTTCATCATCTGATGATAGATTGGCATGTGGCAGAGCCTCGTGGGATCTGTAAAAATAATAATTATACAAAGCTTTAATACTTTGGCACAACAACCAGAATTAACCATCCACAATGCAAATCTTTTAAACCCGGAAAAAAGGAAAATATTCATTAACTAATGCTATCAATCCTGGGTATGATTTACGCAGATTCTATTTTAAACCATTAAATGAATTTTCCATACGATAAAGCTGAAAAACTGTTGAAAAGATAATCCATTGAAAGTTAACTGTTTTAAGTTGAGCATCCGGTTTGGAAAATATGTTAACAATTATACTGTTCTTACCAACCAGCTCTTACAAATTGAGTCATTTCAAATGATATTATCATCAATTTTGTTGAGATCTTGATGCAAAATGTGTTGCCTTTTCGTTTCAAAATTGGTGTTGGAATTCCTCTGAGGCGCAATATTTTAAAGCACGCTATTCTTAGAATAATTAAACAAGGCATCTTATGTTTCAGCACCCTCGCTGTGGAACAGCCTCCCAAAACCATCAGGGAGCCATGTATATATCGTCTCAATTCTTTCAAAACCTTGTATGTTTTTCCGGCCCTTCAGCATGTATAAAGTAAAACTGCCAACGGTTATTCATAGGAAGAGTTGATTTATACATGTTCTGTGACAAGAGAACTTACAAGGTTTGATAGATGTGATTTTTTCACTTAAAAATGTTTAGAGCAGACCGCCTAAAGGTCATACATAGGAAGTATTACTTTATACATGCTGAAGGGCTGGATGGAGATACAAGGTTTTGAAAGAATAGCGACGATATACTGCCTTGTTTCAAGAAGATTTTGAAGTCTCATTTCTATCCATCATAATATTGACTCTGTTTGCATTGTTCTTTTTGTTACCTTGATTTTTTTCAAAAAATCGAGGTATTGTATCTCTGCCGGTTGTTTCCTCTGCTTCTGCTTCTGCTTCTTATATTAGTCGAGAAACGACTAATATACTGTATTCGTCCTGTTTCTTTCTTTTCCTGTCATGGGACCTATAGCTCCGTAACCATAGACCCGATTTTGACTATATTTGGTCATAAGAACCCTTATGTGCACCACTACTCAGGTTGTAAAGCATAAGGGGTCAAAGGTCACACAGGGGTCACTAGGGGTCAAAACGTGATTTTCACTTAAAACGCATTTCCAATTTAGTGAAATGACCTAGGATCGTCAAAATTGGTCCACATATTCCTTTTGACTGTACGCATGTACAAAAGAACGGTTTTTAAAATTAAAAATCATTTGGGGTCACTAGGGGTCAAAATGTAAATTTTACTCCATTCACTCAAAACCCTACTTGTCCGAGGGAAAATGACTGATGATACTCAGAATTGGTCAAAAGATTCCTTGGATCAATGTTCATATAGGGTCCTTCCACACTAAAAGTGACATGTCAAACGGGGTCACTAGGGGTCATGGAACTTTACAGTGGGAAAATATAACGCATGCTTCGATTTTGACCGGGTTTCTTTTATTTTGTGGGCATTGATGAGACAAGAACAAAAGTCAATCATACCGTTAATATCAAAGGTCAAAAAAAGGTCACTAGGGGTCAAAATGTACATTTTCACTCCTCGCATTCAAAATACTACTTGTCCAAGAGATAATGACCTATGATTGTCAGAATTAGTCAAAAGATTCCTCTTATCCATGTCCATATAGGGTCCTTCTCCACTAAAAGTGACATGTCACACGAGGTCACTAGAGGTCATTGAACTATACAGGTGAAAATATTAAGACATGCTCCGATTTTGACGGGACTACTTTTTTCTTGTGCGCATTGATCAGCCAAGCAAAAAAGTCAATTACAAGTTTTGGGTTAGAGGTTAAAAAAAGGTCACTAGGGGTCAAAACGTGATTTTCACTAAAAACGCATTTGCAATTTAGTGAAATGACCTAGGATCGTCAGAATTGGTCAACATATTCCTTTTGACCGTACGCATGTACAATAGTTCGGTTTTTAAAATAAAAAATATTTGGGGTCACTAGGGGTCAAACTGTAAATTTTCACTCCATTCACTCAAAATGCTACTTGTCCGAGAGGAAATGACCTATGATTGTCAGAATTAGTCAAAAGATTCCTCTCATCCATGTTCATATAGGGTCCTTCTCCACTAAAAGTGACATGTCACACGGGGTCACAAGAGGTCATTGAACTTTACAGGTGAAAATCTTAAAACATGCTCCGATTTTGACGGGACTACCTTTTGCTTGTGCGCATTGATCAGCCAAGCAAAAAAGTCAATTACAAGTTTTGGGTCAGAGGTCAAGAAAAGGTCACTAGGGGTTCAACTGTATTTATTTACTCCATTTACCACTCGAAGGGGTTAACATGTAACACACCCGACTAATATTCGTGATCTCCGATCACAGTCCATGTCTAGTTCTTCTTCTTTCTTGCAACCTTTCTACAAAATGCTTCTTCTCCTACAGTTTACATGCTACAATCACCAGACTTGGTCAGTAGGACCCTCTACCAGACCTTCATTACAGGTCCTCACAGTTTGGGGTCAAAGGTCACAGGGGGGTCACTAGGGGTCAAAACGTGATTTTCACTTAAAACACATTTCCAATTTAGTGAAATGACCTAGGATCGTCAAAATTGGTCCACATATTCCTTTTGACCGTACGCATATACAAAAGAACGGTTTTTAAAATTAAAAAATATTTGGGGTCACTAGGGGTCAAAATGTTGATTTTCTTACCATTTCACTTAAAATGCTTCTTGTCTCAGAGGAAATGGCTTATGAATGTCAGAATTGGTCAAAAGATTCCTTGGGTCTATGCACATACAGCATCCTCAGCGATTAAAATTGACGTGTCATGCGGGGTTACTAGAGGTCATTGACCTATACAGTGGTAAAACTTGAGATATGCTCCGATTGGGACCGAGTTTGTTGCATCTTGTTTAGATTGATGAGCCAAGAAAATAAGTCAATCATGTTGACCAGGTCAAAGGTCAAGAAGAGGTCAATACGGGTCATTGAACATTACAGGGGTAAAAGTTAAGACATGATCCGATTTGGACCAAATTTGTTGCATCTTGTTTAGATTGATAAGCCAAGAAAATAAGTCAATCATATTGACCAGGTCAAAGGTCAAGAAGGGGTCAATAGGGGTCATTGAACTTTACAGGGGTAAAATTTAAGACATGATCCGATTTGGACCGGGTTTGTTGCATCTTGTTTGGTTTGATGAGCCAAGAAAATAAGTTAATCATATTGACCAGGTCAAAGGTCAAGAAGGGGTCACTAGGGGTCATTGAACTTTACAGAAGTAAAAGTTAAGACATGCTCCGATTTGGACCGAGTTTGTTGCATCTTGTTTGGATTGATAAGCCAAGAAAATAAGTCAATCATGTTGACCAGGTCAAAGGTCAAGAAGAGGTCAATACGGGTCATTGAACATTACAGGGGTAAAAGTTAAGACATGATCCGATTTGGACCAAATTTGTTGCATCTTGTTTAGATTGATAAGCCAAGAAAATAAGTCAATCATATTGACCAGGTCAAAGGTCAAGAAGGGGTCAATAGGGGTCATTGAACTTTACAGGGGTAAAATTTAAGACATGATCCGATTTGGACCGGGTTTGTTGCATCTTGTTTGGTTTGATGAGCCAAGAAAATAAGTTACTCATGTTGACCAGGTCAAAGGTCAAGAAGGGGTCACTAGGGGTCATTGAACTTTACAGAGGTAAAAGTTAAGACATGCTCCGATTTGGACCGGGTTTAATGCATCTTGTTTGGATTGATGAGCCAAGAAAATAAGTTAATCATATTGACCAGGTCAAAGGTCAAGAAGGGGTCACTAGGGGTCATTGAACTTTACAGGGTAAAAGCTAAGACATGCTCCGATTTAGACCAGGTTTGTTGCATCTTGTTTGGTTTGATGAGCCAAGAAAATAAGTTAATCATATTGACCGGGTCAAAGGTCAAAAAGGGGTCACTAGGGGTCAACTCAAGACATGCTGCGAATTAGATCAGACCTGTTTTATCTTGTTTGGTTCGATCAGGCAAGAATAAAAGTCAATCATCATAACCAGGTCAAAGGTCAGGAAGAGGTCACTACGGATCATTTTCTCATAAAAATCAAGGTGCCCTGGTCTTAGACCAGAACTAGATCTAGTTTATTTTATGTTTCATGGTGCTTTTTTTATTGAAAGATGCCATATAAATGTTGTTTATGTATCATGTATGTAAGAAAATTTAGAGGGGGAACATATTTGGCCTGAAACTGAAAGGGAAAAATAGGTCATTGTACTAAATGGATTGATGCCAATATTGACACTATTCACTACAGGTTTTGACAACTGATCAGTTGTCTTCCTTACGATTGATACTGTTAGACCGATGATCAAATCATCATTTTTATGTCAACCAATCTAACATTTTGTTGTTGAAGAATTCATAAAAACAAAACAAAACAATCATACACCATTATAAACATGTAATACATAGATCTATCTCTGTTCAATGACGTCAAAGCATATTCTAGTAATCGCCACAATATTTATGCACAAGTGACAGGATTCGTTTTTGCATGCATTGAGGACTTAGGCCTAAAAATGGTTTGATTGGCCTAACATGACAAAACAAATAGGGTAGGTCGGTCGGGATTTCAATTTTTTAGTATTTTTTTGGTTTGAAATCACCTGCTTTTCAATACTTAAAGACAGCAGTACACGCAAAATAGCCGAAAATGAAAGCAAACAGTCAGAAACTTTAATACTTTGTTTGTTTGTTTGTTTGTTTGTTTTTTTTCCTCCCTCAAAATAATAAAAAATGTTCAGGGTCGGCGATGTATTTAGGGTCAGTCGGGTTAGGCCAATCAAACTTTTTTCAGGCCTTACGCTAGCGCAATACAATTACACTAATGAGTCGGTGTTCATTTGAGTAGTTTGGACATGTTGGATGTCACTGCACAGATTTAGATGAATGTGTTTTCAAATGTTCGTACTACATACAAACTGATATTATGATTCCAGGACAGTAAGTAAAAGGTAAAGGAAGGCGGTCGATCCTGTAATTCCAGGAGCGGAGTGCCCATCTCTCTTTCAAAGCGATAGGGCTAGACTCACTCCTTTTTTATAATATTGCTGTGTGGGGCTCGCTACACCTCCTCCACCGCGAGTCTATTACCTTCCCAGCACTGAAGAATGCCGGTACCCATTTAAATACACCTGGGTAGAGAGGAGTAATTGCGGTAAAGTGCCTTACTCAAGAGCACAACATGTTGACCACAGCGGGACTCGAACCCACAACCTTTAGATCAAGAGTCCGGTGATCTACCCACTGCGCCACACATGCCAGTGCACTGTCCAAGACAGTACACTGGTCTAAAATTCTTGTATTGGGAGGGTGAGCAATGTTCCAACCTATTCTGTCGGTCGCAGTTGTTGAATTTGGCATGCTCACTCACTATAACTGTTTACCATAGAGTGCTGGGAAATTTGTCTTTTATTAATTATTTTTGACCAGATACTGTTAATTTTTTGTTTTTCATAATGGTTAATATATTGAACAAAGAAGCTATTTTAACAAGTAAGTTTGCAGTAAAGTGTGTATTTGTTTACTTCACCATTCACTCCAATAGCAATCTTTCACACCAGGGAGTAACTTGGCACAGCCATAACTGATTGATCGGGTGTCAGTAGTCCATTCTGTGAAAACTTAAATTTGTCACAGGATTTTGAACCAATCTGCCAGCCCTACGACCTGTGGCGGGAAATATTCCTGGTTAGAAATCTGTCATAATCTAGCTTGCAATTACCTTCATTTTGTATATTTTGTTATATGTTTATAGTGTGTTGTACATCAATGGAAAGCTGATGTGTTTATCTTTCCAATTATACCAAATCTGTACAAATCACTCATTTCAGTGTTCAGCCACTTGCTTCAGAATATACATTACAATAAGTTGAGGACATCCTGCATTGATCCGAGCACCCCCACACAGCATCACACTAACGTGGTATAGGGGCTTTGTACGTATGCCGGAGTTTGTGAACTCACAACTCATTCACATTATATCTTTGCTGTAATCAACCTATATTTTTACAAAGCTTAACATCTCTTCTTTCCAATCATATAAACATTTATTATAAATACTAACTTTGCACAACCGTTAATATACATATCTTCGGCAGTTCTTTTCATATCACGGACCCCAAAATAGGTCGATTCCCCATTCATAACACGCGTTGCGAGCATCTTCAATTAAGCCAGAATTCCCCAGGCAAAACCACCGTGTATCTCCGCGGGAGTCCACCATTCATAAAATCAACCTAAATGTATTGTTTATGTCAATCATAAGCTACAATATCATCTAAAAGTCACCGACCAAATGTTTCCTTGACCATTAGTTATTTCTAATATTCATGATGTATCCTACATGATCGAAAGCAGTTTGGTCGAAAACCATGTGCGCCTGGCTTGAATGCCGACAGCCCTATGCAAGTGTATTAATTAAGGTCATGCACGAGTGTACAGGTCAGCGCGTGATTTCTGTGTGGCCCTTTCACGGTACGCTAACTTTGAATGGTCGGTCTGTATTGATATGCTAATGACGCGAGGTAGTGGCACTACGTCACACCTAATTAATAAATGTCCAAGCGCTGCACAAAGTTGTTGTAATGAGAGGTCTAAATTTCAATGTGCCAAAATCATCACTATGTTGTGCTTAAAAATAAAAGTCAGTAGAGAATTACATGTAGTTGACAATGTAACACTTCACAGACCCGATGACAGAGTTGTTCTTTTGAATGCAAAAATAGTGGTGAATTTGGCACATTTTGATTGAAATCTCCCCACATTTTCAAGTAAGTGGCTGAGTTTAGTTCTTTAGCTAAAAAGAAATGTCACAGGATTTTTTACCACCCGACAATAGTTTATTTTTGTTCAGATTCTTTCCCCCTAGACCCACGGAAAGTCCTAGTTCTTAATCCTAAGAGATTCACATTTGACCACAGTGAGGAGCCATCTTAAATCCACACTAATCACTATTTTAATAGCAATGACTATCAAATCTATAAAATCGTAGTAAATATTCACTTTTGATACACTTCACAACCATCTGGAAGAGTCTGTCAGCCTGGAGGCTCTGTTGTTGTAAACTCAACCTAAAATGAACTAACCACCTGACTCAAAGGCAGCCCTTTTTGTGATGTATACTTGGCATACTAAAGTTTCCTTAGCCTCTTCCTAAGTGACCTAATTTTACTGGTTACCAGCATTCGGAATAGCGGTCTTCTTGCACCCGAAATGACCAAATTTTCTGGCGGATAACCAGTTTTTCCTTGATGATTATCCAACGGATAATGACACGAAAAAGTCAAATTGTCTATTCACACACAGAAACAAATTATAAACAAATTCTTATTCTTGTTTATGAGCTCAACAAAGTATCCCCTTGTCCATCTCCATTGATAAGCTCATCAATTTAGTACATAAAGGAACCAGCCAGGGTTCGGATTCGACGGTACCGCATGGCTAAATGCGGTGCAATTTCTAAAAACTGCTATTTATGCATTTACCCAAAATGCATCGCTAAAAGTATGATGCATTATTTTCGGTGAAGAATGAATGAGAGTAATCGCACTTGTTATGATTTGGTATTGATCCACACGGGTATGGGAATGTGAATGATTACTCAATCATGCCCGGTGCAAGCTGACATGCAAATCGTGTAGTCTTAAAAATACACATGCATTTGAGGAATTCGGTCGATAACTATTGTAACCCATTTGGACCACAATAAATTGAAAGTCTGTATACAGTGAACGCACAACCACTCTGGGGATGAGACTAAAGGAGTTTTTTGTTTAACTTAGACACAAGTTTAGTTAGACACGGTTTGAAGCTAAAGCCGTGGTTAGTACGAGAACACTGGCCTATACGTTTTACAAAATAAAGCGCATTTGTAACAAGTAGGCCATGGTGTGAAAGTTATTCAAGAATATTGTTAAATGATTATAGGTCAATAAATGCATACATTTTGTTTCAAGAGAAATTAGACAAAATCAATGGATGCACACTGATGTTGTTGATGTGTGAATAATGGCATGACCCTGTGGAGGAGTGCTATTGTGGTCATATCACCATTTCCGCACGATATGAAAAATATAATGTAAAAGCTGAATGCAAACTGCTTATCCACAAAAATAGCCTGTGTAAGTAAATGTAATAAATATAAGAGGACCTGACGTGTCGATTCTAACAGAATCTTTATTGATATGAAAAATCTGAGATATACATTTCATGTGCAAATTTCTTCACCGTAGTTTGATACCTCATTCATTGAACAACAATAATCAACCCTTAATGAAAATCATGATGAAATAGAGAAATAACAAAGATATTTAGTACATTTGAATGTTTTTCTACAGTACAGCATGGGACAGTTCATGCTCATGCCCATTCATATGTATAATCAAGTTCACAGTTAAATATTTTGTGACAGTGTATGCTGTTATTTAGAAATTCAACTTTTACCTTCTTGATTTTAATGGAGGATCCGACAATTTGAGGCATGCAAGATAAGACAACGTTTTTAATTGACAAATTCAATACGGGACTTGTCTTGTCTAGTAGGAAATACTGGTCAACGCCCAGAGTTGACGCCAAACGACCCGGGAGACTCTTGAATTGCCTTGTATCTCTCATTTGTCTTTCGTTCTGGCACAATGCCTATTGTTGGGTCGTAATAAGTTCATCATGATAACAAAATTTGCTGAATCAATTATATGGAAGCGAAACATTTTATTCTGTTGCTTTTCTTGGAACATTCAATAAGGCCTCTTCCTTTTGAAAAAACACCAACATATCATTTGTAATTTGCATTTCCATCACTGACAATGCGGTACTGAAGTGAAAAAAGAGAGAGAACTCTTTTTTCCCCTGTAAGAATGCTTGGGGAATACATTATCTTTGTGCATGAAAACAAAACAAACCTCTAAGGCTATATTAAAAAAACCTTTTGTCTCAAAGCTATTCAGTTTTTCAAAACCTAATGTGGAATGCATTTTTTTAAAGTTTTTAAAAACAAAATTATAAATATAAAATATTGAAATCCTTGTACACGTGACCTTTTGTATTTAAAATGATGTTTAAAATTATGTAATCAATGAAAATCTGAAAAATCTGTGAAATCTTTTATTTTATTTTTTATTTTTTTCAAAAATAAAATAAAAATTAAATTTAAAAAAAAGATTTTGTTTTTCTAACGCGCACCAATTAACTAACGCGCGGGAGCTTTGAGACACATTATGTTTTATAATATAGCATAATACCAGGTGTATACAAATAGTACTATGCCTCTTATGACCAAAAAATGTTTGTAAAATCGCTCTTTTTAATATTCTTGGTGTATTATCTAGTATGCTGCATTTGGTAAAAAAATGTATTCTTTAATGGTTTGTTCTCATGTTTATGGTTGAGGAATTAATGTTATACAGAATTATAAAGTCTTATTTCTATCCAGTATTCCTATATGCCATAGTTTGGGTAAGAATTTTAAACTTGTATTAAATTCCATAACTCAAACAATAGTTGAAATGGGCAAGATGAGCAAAATCAAGGTCACAAAACCTTTTTTTTAAAAGTCAAATGAAGCTGCAATGATGACGTGCCTCTATCTTTCTACTTGATTTCGAGAGAGAAGTCTGCATTTTTAACTCGTTGGACATAAATGAAAAAGGTGAACAAAGGGACAATAAGGTCAACATAACAGGTCTTATAAGATGGTCTGATTTCCCCCCACTTCTTTATTTGTATATGACAAGATGTTCCACGCAGGACATAATGCACCTGTACATAGACTATGGTTTTGCTCATCTCAATTTACAAACCCCTGATAGTTTGACGAGACAGTCGAACAGTAGGAAATCGGGACATAATGTTATTATAATTATACACATGGCATGTTTGCATGTTGACAATGTCAAAAGTACTTTATGGGATGATGCTAACATGAAATACAATGATGTACAAATAAATATCAAGGTCAAAATTCAAGAAACTAGATAACGTTTGAATATACTTAGAGATGTCTCTGAATATATACAGGGTGTCTTTAAAATAATGCACCTTGTATGTCAATCCTCTAATCAACTATTCAATATTTGACTTTGGTGTTTTGTTAAAGAGTAAAAAATGGCTTCGTTTGTATGTGTTTGCTTTTACAATATATTGGTATATTTTACATATCAACCAAAATAAATTAAAAATAGGTTTTTGCCACTTTAGAGGAAAGGGCACTTGAGGGAAATATTGTTTTGCTCAATCTATATTTGGTACTCTACTAATTGGTGTTTATAGTAGATTCAAGATAAACTACATGCTCTCAAGTACTACTTGTTTTGCGGTATTTGCTTTAGCATAACTGAGCATATGCTTGATTAATTCCAATACTTGAAAGTTAAATTTTAGCCAATTACTGGAGAAGAATGCTTGGAAGAATTTAATATGATTACATTTTTCATATGGATGATTTCTTCTAAAAATATGACACAACTTTGACATTGTTTGCTCATGATTAAACAAGCATATAATATTCACCAAAGGAATACAACATAAAATTACATTTATTGCTCCATGCAAAACTATTGTATCTGCACTTTTGTCAATTTTCACATTTTAGCAAAATTCTTTTGTTTTTATCTTCTGTTCTGAAATCTACTCTTTGGGGCATGAAATACAAGTATTGCATTGATACCAGACCTTAAAATATGCATACTGATCTATATTTTGATACTAAAATGAAAATTAAATTTTATCAAAGATGTCAGTTACAACCTTCTGGCACAACAAAATGGCATCAGTAAACCAATTAAAGCCTAGTCATCAGCTCATACAAACATCAAACCAAATACTAAATTTTCAATGATCAAAATTGTCACAAAAATGACCCCATAAAGTGTGTTCGTGCTTATCAAAGCAGTGATCAAAGCAAGCAATTACAACAATTTAAAAACAAACCATATCATTTGAACGGCCAATTAATTGATCTCTCTGCTTATATAAACATTATGCAAAATATTGCGTATTCACTGATAGCAATTAAACGCTGCACCATTTTGGGGAGACACCCTGTGTATGACTGGTTTGAATGAGTATTGATTGTCTCATGCCATAGAAGCATGTGTGTTATTGAGTATAGCAAGTTATGGCAATTTTAAGAAATCTTATCACAAATCTATAAATGGATCATAATATTCAATGTCTTTGAATATACTGAGCGGTCAAATTACTTAAATGCAAAAATAACACCCAACCCAATTACTTGATACCCTGTTGTAAAGTAAAACATGATTGCTTATTTTAAACATGAAATTGGTAATATTATTATTAACCTATTTATTTAAAATTAACAATTGCATAGGCTTAACTCATCTAAACTCATATCATTTGCTGATTGGAGCACTAGTTAAAAAATTGTAAAATAAATCCTGGAAAGGCCCATGATTAGCCACAAATGTTATACTTCCATTGTTAGACAAGATTTAACGATATGTGTAATGTAAGCAGTTCTTCATCCAAACAATTTTAATTTGAAATTCACAAAAAAGCTTGTCCAACACAGAAGTGATAAACCCGTGGCTATTGCACTTTGTGACCACTCTATTCTGGGTCAATTCTTTCATCAATACACCCAATATCAATCACCAAGTACAACACAAGGAATCAAAGTGTCATCATTATATTGCAAGAATTGAAAAAATCCCAATTGAATTAAATTTCAAAAAGTGCAACACATACCGGGTGGTTCAAAAAAATTGACCCAAGTTCGAGATAACTTTTCAACCACATTTTAAAATTTCAGAGAATTTGTGTCTACTTAGTCTTGATCAGCAGTAACTTTTATAATTATCCTCAAAAAATGGTACGTTTAGCTTGTTTGGTTTTTCTGATATGGTTATTTACAGAATGCATGCACAAAACAGTCCTGTCCACAGGAGCGTCCTTTTCATAGAGATGGAATGCACAAAATGGAATTGTCCATGGGAGCTGTATCGTAAATACACACACAATTGTTCACAATGTTCTGCTCCCGTGGACAAGTCAGTTTTGTGAATGCTTTCTGTTATGAACCATATATGAAGAACTAACCAAGCTAAATGTACTATTTTTTAAGGCTAATTTCAAAACCTACTGCTGATCAAGCCTAAGTAAACACAAATTCTCTGAAACTATAAATGTGGTTGAGAGATAACCTTGTACTTGGGTCAACCTTTTTTTGAACCACCCGGTATAGGCCTAGATGAACATAATATCACACTTATGTATCTCCTGACCGAGCACAAATCTTAATCTGCCAACACATTATAGCGATTAAAAATTCCCCGATTTTAATTATACATTCTTCATGACAGATCATCCGATCATCTTCCTATAATAACCTATATCTATAGCCACAAGAATGCATGAAAATAACGCCGGCCCGTATTTTCACCCTCCAGCATCAAGTATAAAATTCACGGTCCATGCCGAACACCAACATCTGGGATATCATTTGGTTTGTGTGGTCCGGTCTATATCACCATCTGTAGTAACCAACTCTTGTTGGTCTAAACTGCTACAAATGTTTTGATGTCATCTTATTCCTAAATGTCAGATAAGTTCAATATCATCATCAAGTATGGACGTAATAATGGTCAGCTCCTGTCAGCTCTGTTAAGCCATATGGGTATAGGGTGACCATATGGTGTTTTGGGTGTCCAGGGCTGACCATGCTAAATACTGCTAAATAGATTGTTTCACACACATTGGTGTGGGTTGATTACCAAGATCAAATATACAATTTCTATATTAGGATTGGCCATTTTGCCAAAAAATAAAATTTAAATAAAAAGTGCCTGCATCCTCTGTTTTTCACAAAGTTCGGACGAGAAACTAGGTGGTTTTTTTTACTTGGCCTAATAGCCTAGTACAGTGTTATAATAAATTAAAAATAGGGTTCTTTAAAAGCATTAAACTTCCATAGCACCACAAAACATGACAGGGGGAACCTGGAGCTAGCAGGGACAGTGGAACCAAATCCTGGTTTGAGGTAAATGTCCAAATCAGAAGGCAGATAAGGCTCAATTAGGCACAGTTAAAAAACAATTCTCCCTGGTAAAACAGTCTTGCCTCCAGGCACATAACCAGGGGGCCGCCCCCCCCCCAAAAAAAAATCTGAAAAAGTCATTTTTTTTACCAATGTACTTTTTTTTGTACCAATGTACTTTTTTGTACCAATGTACCTTTTTTTGTACTAATGTACGTTTCATTTTGTGAAAACGCCCCCACCCCCACCCCTATTTTCCGAAAACGCCCCCTTTTCCATTGTGTAAAGCATTTTTTCGGGCCGTTTTGGACTAAAAAATGTCCTAACCCCCACCCCCCCCCCCCCTCAAAATTGTGTGAGATGACTAAAAAAAATTAGGGGGGCAACCTTTTTTTTTGTTGGTACCAATGTACCTTTTCCAAAAAATTCGGCCCCCCCCCTAAAAAATCCTGCTTACCTCCCTGCTCCAATTCCGTCCTCCTGCATCTGGACATCCCTGTACTGTCAGGAAACAAACAGCCTAAGCAGAAGTGTTAACAGTCAGCTCCGGAACGAGAGCCTGTTTCACTTGAGGGCGCTACAAATTGACTGGTGTGCCTTACCGGGATAACGTGTACCCATCAATTTGTGCAATCATTGCATTTCCGCGTTTCAACCCTAAAGATTTGCATACAAAATAATATCTTAACAAATTTAGGGACCAGAATTCCTCACGGCAGTTAGTCCGATGTTTTTATATCACCTTTGAACCCAACATCTTAAAATACAGGCAGAAATTACACCTTTTTGAGCCTATATACCGCAATGACACTATCATTTTCTAGGCGAGTTTACAGCATTTTAGGTTAAGTGTGATAATTTTTACATTAAATATAAGCTTTGAAGTATCTGCAGTCTATGTCTATTAGTGTGTCATAGTTTCCGCCTTTTTGTTTCACCTCAGCCCACATTTTCCTCATTCACATATCGCATGATGCGACTATACTGAGTATTTATTTAAGTTTTAAATCAAGTAAATCTAGTGTAGTACCCAAAATGACCCAATGTATCCGGAATAACACCATAGTATGTTACCCCTCCCATCTACTAATACTATATCAACATCTCCCGTCAACATCATTCATGTCATTCATGTCATGGGAGGTTTCAGCTAGCCATATAGGTCTAGACCTCATTACTATCACATTACAGTTGATTTTAATGCTCCGATTGGTATCAGTATTATTATAGATTATAAACCTAGAAAATGTTTTATCTTGTTAAGTTTTCCACCTGTACATGAATGAGTTGCAGGTGCATGAGGACTCGTATTTCATGAATGTTACTGTCCAGAAATATCATATTTCCTGAGTGTCATTGTCCAGGATAGTCATAGTGCAAGTATTGTACCTTTTTTGTGAACCAGAAGCATGGGATTTAGCAAGACCATGGATGAGCAAGGAACAGCTTGCAATCCCGGTGTTCTCTCTTCGTATTCACAGGGGTAACTTAGATCGTTCCAGGATCTTGAAATGCCCCCTATTTGATGGCGTTTCGCGGACACTTTTGCTAATTTGACCCCCTTTTTCGCACAAAAACGAGGACATTTTGACTGAAACCCCCCCCCTTTTTACGCCATTTCAAGGACACTTTCTATATAGTCCCCCTATTTGCGCATAAACGAGGACACATATGGTTCAAAATACCCGTTTTTACTTCTTCGCAGACATAGCCTCTCCAAAAAAAAACCTAATTTGTTTAAATCGTGTCCATAGCTTCCAAAATTACCCCTTATTTTTGGAAATCGCAGACATAGCTTCAAAAAACACCCCTAATTTGGGGAAAATCACGGACATGGCTTCAAAAACCACCCCTAATTTGGGGAAATCGCGGCCATAAATGTCCGAAGACATGGTACCGATAACCCCCCTTTTCCGCGATTTTTGGAACGATCATGCGTACCCAAAGTCAATGTTGACTGAAACCACCGGGCTTGGAATTAAACCAGGGAGCTAAAACACCACTTGCCAATAGGAAGCTACATTTAACTTGTTGGGGATGATGCGATAGATGGCGCTGTAGTTGAAATGTCGGTGACTTTTGTTGTCAACAATGCTATAGACTTGATAGAATTGCTGGACAAATTCCTGAAAAATGTGTTGTTTCAAAGGTTATAATATAACTTAAATACCTTTTTAATTGGTTGAACGAGGTAGGCAAGCTTGCCTACCTCGGTGTACGTGTAATTAGGTGTAACTAGGTGTAACTAGGGTTTTCAATTTCGAAGTGGGGGGGGGGGGGGGGGGGGGGTGGGCAAGAGCAAGAGGTGATAAGGTGACCATATCCAGAAACTTGATAGTACCCCTACCCTGGTTCAAAGCACTGGGTGTATTGTAATGTGACCAGTAGCATAAAACCTGAGCTAGCTTCTTAACTTACATTGATTGTTACCAGGAGGCTTGTAAAACTAACTGTTTTTTGTTTGGGCTGTTTCATATTTCCTACAATGTGCACTGTTCAGAAATTAAGTTAAGCCATGTTCAGATGGGAGTATATGGTCAGAGTTAAAAAATTGTAATTTTTTACTCTACTCCGACAATTGGTCACACACATTTAACTGTTCAATCTCTAATAGCTTCAGTATTACATGCACTTGGGATATGAGAATTGAGCGTAAAATGTTGCAAGTTCCATGTTCAAAATGGATACTGGCCGAAATGATATGCAACGCGGGAAGATCATCAAGGCTGCTGTGTGTTGAAACATTGACACCAAATTGAGCTACTTAGCGTTCAAGTTCCACCCAAGCTATGTGTGTTGATCTTGTAATATACACACATTGATCTCATACCGCTGGACATTGGAGCAATTAGATACCACTTAAAACCATATACTAGCCTGCGGTAATCCCAACATTAACCCTCATTGTTTTACAGTATAAATCTCTAAAAATGAAAAAAGGTCAATTATTTTTACACCTGGATGACCTATAATGATGCCTGTATTTACCATGTTTTATCAGTTGTGTTCTGATATAGGCGTGGCACATGTATGATACACCTGGTCAATGAGTTGATACAAGCCCCAGGGCTTCAACAAACTTACTGACCAAGTGGTGCTTATATGACTGTAGGATAATTCGCTAATTTGTCATTCCACAATGCCTATAACCCTAACACCACTATACAAATTTGATCAGTTCCAAATTAAGGAAGCCTCCTTACTCCAGCGAATGGATACAGAAGGATGCGGGCGCGCATGAAGGCAACAAGCGCACTGTGCATCATATGTGTGATGCATGCGTGTGGCCAAAACTGTACGCTTGTGGCCTTAATCTCGCTTGTACGCATGGATACTTTGGCATGCATAGAGATAAAACCAAATAAACTGCTCAAAAAAAGTTTGGAATATTTTTTCAATCACGATTTGTTCAAATATCTATGGATATGTTCATTAGGCTAATGAAAGTGAATTGTTAGTTTCTTGCACATTTTTTGGGGTCAGGGACGAGGCGACTATTTCATTATTCGTTATTCAGTATTTTTGAAACATTCATTTTTTTATAATATGTGCCCAAATACGTGTACCGTACCCGGCCCCCCAACTCAACACACAAGTTGGTAACCATGACTGTTCTAAAAATCGCGGAAAAGGGGTATATTTTCGATTGTCAGCGCTGACACTTAGTGACAGCGAAATCATGAAAATAGGGGGTATTTCATGAATTAGTCTCCGCGAAATTCGAAAAAAGGGGTATTTTACGAAGAGGAAAAAACTAAAAACATCACAGCATGGATTTAATCATTTGATAGAACATGTAAACACCCCAAATACACCATTTGGGGTACACCAGTTTATAACAAATGACCATAAACGCCTGTTACTGTTGGGAGCAACAAGTTTTTATCTACTTAATGTATGTATAAAGTGTCTTTGAAAAGAGGTGTTTGAAATTATAGTAATTGAAAAGCAAAAAAGGGGTATTTTGTCCTCGTTTTTGCCAAAAAAAGGGGGTAAAATTGTTGAAAAATCCTTGCAAAGGGGTACTTTGAAAAAATAGGGACAGCGGTCCCAAATAGGTCGTCCGTTTATAGGGTAGATTAAAAACAAGGTGGATCTCAAACCACAGGCATCTAGAAAGAAAGAGGTTAGACCACTAGCGGATCCAGGATATAAAAAATAAAATAAACATCCTGGAGTTTGGTTGCAATTGTACTTCACCTGTTTAAATGTAATTAATTTTACATATGCAGCTAATTTTACATCTTGACCTCATATGACCTTTGACCTTGGTATGTGACCTTTGACCTAATTAACATATGAATGTTTCCATGTTGCATCCGTGACCCAAGTTTGGTTGCAATTGGTCATTGTATGGAAAAATGAACAAGAGACAAAAAAAAAATGAACAAGAGACAACAAAAAAAGTGTACTAATTTTTACATCTTGACCTCAGATGACCTTTGACCTTTCTATGCGACCTTTGACCTCATTAACATATGCGGGTGTCCATGTTGTATCTATGACTGAAGTTTGGTTGCAATTGGTCATTGTATGGAAAAGAAATGGAAAAATGTAATCAATTTGACATATGCAGCCATTTCTACATTTACATCTTGACCTCAGATGACCTTTGACCTTGGTATGTGACCTTTGACCTCATTAACATATGAAGGTTTCCATGTTGTATCTATGACCAAAGTTAGGTTACAATTGGTCATTGTATGGAAAAGAAATGGACAAATGTAATCAATTCTACATATGCAGCTTGACCTCGGATGACCTTTGACCTTGGTATGTGACCTTTGACCTCATTAACATATGAAGGTTCCCATGTTGCATCTATGACCGAAGTTTGATTGCAATTGGACATTGTATGGAAAAGAAATGGAAAAATGTAATCAATTTTACATATGCAGCCATTTCTACATTTACATCTTGACCTCAGATGACCTTTGACCTTGGTATGTGACCTTTGACCTCATTAACATATGAAGGTTTCCATGTTGTATCTATGACCAAAGTTTGGTTACAATTGGTCATTGTATGGAAAAGAAATGAACAAATGTAATCAATTTTACATATGCAGCCACTTTTACATATACATCTTGACCTCGGATGACCTTTGACCTTGGTATGTGACCTTTGACCTCATTAACATATGAAGGTTCCCATGTTGCATCTATGACCGAAGTTTGATTGCAATTGGACATTGTATGGAAAAGAAATGGACAAAACAAAAAGTGTATACCAAATTGTAACAAAAAGTGTATACCAAAAAGTGTATACCAAATTGTTGACACACACACAGACTACACACACAGACTACACACGAAGGATGCTGCCATAAGGTCTCTTCCTACGGACGACCTAAAAATGAAGAACAGTCATGGTTACCAACAACCATACAAGAGTGTATAATTGTGAATAGGGGTATAAATATGTCCTTACTGCAATAAATAAATGAATTCCAGACCATTTTGCATACAAAGTCTTGTTTATTTTAAAACTGTCTTCCTCTTACTGCTTTTCAGAAGATTTTGCTTGTATTTTCTTTTTTTGATGTTGAAATTTAAAAGGAAATAATTTACCCGTAATAATTAAATATATAATTTACCATTTTTTATATTTTCTTATAAAAAATGAACCCTTTTCATAGCCATTGTTGGTAAATGTATGGGTCTAAAATCCTTAAAGTTGCTGTTTTTCACTGAAATTTTAGCAAAATCTGTCAAATATGTAGTAAAATTATGGGTCTCTGTCAAAAACATGGGTCCATTTCCCCCGAAAATGGGTAAATGTTTGGATCAATTTTCATTTTGCTGGCAGCAAATTCCTACCAAAAAGTATCTGAGTATCCCCCCCCCCCCCCCCCCCCCCCCGGGTTTTGTCTTTGTTTTTTCTAACTATTTTGTTTCAAGGGCCGGATTTGGCCCGCAGGCTGTCATTTGAGAGCCACTGCATGCTTAATCTGAGCCATGGTGGAAATCATACATGTCATAGCAAAAAGTCTGCCTACTTAAAATGACGGACTAGAGGTTCAATATCAATGGCTTACAGGCCATATCCAGCACATGAGATGTTGAGATGTGGCCTCTGACACACTTTGACATTTAAAAGTGCAATATACAAAATATGTTCATTGAGATTTTTGAAATCTTAAAGCCTGACATTAGAGAGCATAAACACCAAAAGCAAATTAATTTGATGTTGGTCCAAACAGGACTCATGAAAATTGAAATTCCCCAGGTCAATCCGAATCGCTTGAGTTTGCCGATATTTGCCTCAGTGAACTTCTCACACCACTTGACTGCTGCCTTAGGGTTAGGGTTCAAGGGAAGGGTTAAATTTAGGGTTTGTGTTAGGGTGAAGGATATAATTAGGAATATGTTTATTTCATTTGAGTGAATGGAGAAATCAGCAAACTCTATAACCATGATTACAGCCGCTTCATTGACTTAATTCTATTCCAGGGCTGGAAAAAATGGGGTTTTTTCTCGGGAAGCAAGCTAAATTGTCCAGAAAGAAAACAAGATTTCCCTCCATTTCTGATGTATTTCTTTATTTGGTAAAGCAACATTTCCCTCGAAAAACCAAAATTTCCTGGGAAGGAATTTCCTGAATTCCACCTTATTTCCAGGCCTGCTCTATTCATTCACAATGTCAAATGGGAATCACCCAATGGGATGAAAACAAATAAGTTGACTTGCCCTTTGCGACCTACCCAAAAAAGCCTGAAAATGTAGGGTCGCTTTAAGAAAAAATATTTTGGTTAATATACGGTAAAAGCCAATATTTTCGCGCATTTTGATAACATAGACAATTTCGCGAATTGTTTTTTTCGCGGGCGACCTTCTGGATGCGCTGTATGAATGTTGAAATCAATTTTGTTGGTGTTATTATTTTCGCGGAAAAATATTTTGTGCGAAAAGCGCGAAAATAAAAACCACCGCGAAAAATGTCAGCTTTTACAGCAACATGTAAGTAGTGTGTCTTTGTTTCCCGATAATAAAAAAATGACCGACTGACAAACCCAGATCTTGGCACTTAAAGGGCAAGTCAACATTATAGTTTTTGGCCTTATGACAATTAGAATCCCATTTGAGTCTATAGCTCATATAAGTCACTCCGACCCAAAAATATCTCTAAATGTTCAACAAGTTTTGACCCCTTACACATTATTGACTAGTGGTAATGATGAAGCTTCCAGCAATGTCACTTTGAAAAATAAACTCACATAGTTTACATTATTGATCGTGTTTGTGTATGAATGTATGTAAACATTTTACTTAATGTAATTTAATCTTTCCTGTGCAAATATGATCCGTTGTTTTTTGCATCTATCTCATTTGTTATTTTACAATATACTTGAATATGTCAATCAGTCTAAAGACATGTTTATTTTTAGTTGAATATCATATTTGACTTTGCAATGCAATTTGGTGATTTTATACAATTTAAACGCTCCAATGAATCCCCTTGAGCTGAATTTTTATCACAAAATTTGTCAAAAATGTCTAAATTTCAAAGTAGGGACACCTCACACTTGAAACTGCCAATCATTCAATGACATGTTTATATAATTGTGGTTGAAAACATTTTGACATTGGAGCTGTAACTATTTTTATTTTTACATATCGCATGCTGGACCTGATGAACTTTGAGAGGTCCAAACATTCAAAATTGTCTAAAATATCAACTCTTATTCGATAATAAGTCATAATAAATTTGTCTATATATGCTTTATCCTGGGTTGGTAGGTCTTAGGATATATCAAACATTTAGGAAGGCATCTTCAATCCAATTATACTATAAATGAATAGGGCCTATACAAGTGGAGAGTTTTGTTGGTACACTCATTTCAACATATGAAAAAAATATTTTTTACAACAGGCTACGAATCAGAGGGATCCCAGTTTTGAGTTAAGTTTCAAAATGTCTCATTCAGAAGGTAAACCATGATGATTGATCATGATTTTTAAATTTTCCTTCTTATTTATAACCATTGGAAAGAGGGGGATTCTGTCAAATGTTGCTACTGGTTAACTCTCAGATTGTGTACCTCTAAATCAAAGCAATGGTTAACCCTACCTTACTACCACAACTTGTTATTGAAAAAAAAAATTGGCATAACGAAACACCTCTCTTTTGACAAAATTTATTTTCATTTAAAATCATGTTTGTTTTATGAAATTTGCTCAAAATATTTCTTTCATTGTTTGACAGACAGGAGGTTGACAGCTATTGAAACAAGGTAACCTGAGGCTTTGTATAGATACTTGTTTGAATATGACATCAAAATGTCGTAATATTATTCCTATGATATTTTTACAGCAGCTTTGGGTGGTAAAACCCTGCAGGTTATACCATCTCTTATTCTATACACGATAAAAACTATGCCAACATAATAGACTGTCATCTTCTTCATTTTTGCAGGTGGATGGATTCTGTATTAACAGCATATTTGTATCTATTGTATCTAACAAAAGCATCTGATGTAGACGAGACTGGATTCAGAACGTTCTTTCTTGATACTTAAATGTTGAGAAGTGGTTATGACTTTGATTGTTGGTAGTTGTCTTCTTTCCTTTTTCTTGTCACCCATTTGGTCTTTATTTATATTGTCAGTACAAATTTGAACTTGGTTCCCAACAGGACTCAAGTGGGTTTCCATGTGTTAGGACTCAAGTGGGTTAAATGTGTTATCATCAGGATGACTGTTTAAATAAACAGATTTAGTGTACTTTAGAAATATTTGACCCACCCTACTTCAACATAATCCAACACAAACTTTATACATGTGGTCCAAGTCATTGAAGTTGTATCCAGAGTCAGGTTAAGTAGAGTTATTGAGACTGGTTTGAACAGTCGAGTTTCAAGACAAGTGTTTTAAGTTGAGTCAAGTCCAGTTATGATATATGCATGCTGCCACCTGAATGTCAAGCACAATAATAATAATAATAATAATAATAACCATATTTGTATAGCGCCTAACATCGAGATCCCTAAGCGCTTTAACATAAAAACATAATAACAAACAAATACATGGATATGGACTACAATTAAAAAGCCTTTGTGAACAAATGAGTCTTTAAGGATTTCTTAAACTGAAATATAGTCTCTGCATTTTTCACATGAAGTGGAATATTATTCCAGAGTTCTGCAGCTGACACAGAGAAGGAACGTTGACCATACTGAGTGGACGTTGAAGAGCAGACAAGACGCGATAGAGATGAAGAACGAAGATTGCGTGAAGGTGTATATTGTTTGATTAGATCTTGAAGATAGATTGGCGCAGTACCATGAAGACATTTATAAGTCAGAAGTAATATTTTATACACAATACAAATAATTGCGCCAATTGTATTGAGTTTGCCCATTTTTGCCTCTGGAAACTTCTCACATAGCATGATTTAGGGCTAGGGTTAGGTGTAAAGGCTAGAGTTAGGGTTAAAGCCAGGGTTAGGGTTAATGAAAGAATTTACGCAGCGCAGTATGGTGAAATGAGAAATTTGTGAATTCTACCACAACCACCACAGTTACAGGGCTTACCGATCTTAACACTTTCCATGCATCAGGCGTCTGCAGACGACATCCCAAAATTTCACAAAAATGTTTCAAAAATATCAACCTTCTTGAATTTCATTATCATATTTGGAATCACAATGAGAAATGCATTGAAATAAATACACACATGCCTAGTATTGGTTCAGTACTTCTTGAGATAAACCTTGAAAGTTGGGAAATGTTTCTGAAAAATCTGTTTTGTAAATGGTAAAACTAATAGCCGCGTGGAAAGTGTTAAGCTATTTTTTTTTGTGATAACAATGGCCCCAGTGTTACAAGAACTGTTTTATACTAAAGTTGCTTTTAATTTAGAAAATATTTGAAATTTACTTTGATTTCTGGTTCAAGTCAAAAAGGATGAGTCATGAGTCATAGGATTTGGGTCTCAAGTCCTTTGACTATTCATTTTTGTCTCAAGGGCTTGAGTTGAGTATCAGGTCTCAAAATAACAAGATTTGTCCAAGTTTGAGTAGAGTCCAAGTTGAGTCATGTGTGAGGCAAGTTATTATAAGAACACAAAATTGCCCATTGACATTTTTCTGACTGATTAAAGTTGCTAGCTTAATTGTCACACCACATATCATACTCTTCATTTTTAAATTAGCTAGAAACTTTTAGGGTCCATTCAATTCCTCAGACAGTGGCAAACTACATCATTGACAAATTGCAGTACCAATTTATGCGCCTCTACTTGCATTGACAAACGAATATTCATACATGGTGTACCTATGGCATGGTCTTGAAAAGGAAAATAATTATGATCTTTGGAAGGTCTTTGAAAAGTAAATTTAATCATATTTATGTGATTTTCGCTTCAAAAAAACCTAAAATAAAAGCTGGGATGTGTATTACCTAGTATTAAGCCGCACACTGAGTTTGATTTTCTAGCAGCTAAATCAGCTTTTGGGCAACATCATAATTTCAGGTACAGTTATATTGATTTAAATATTTGCAGAGGAAATAGTTCCATGTCTAGATCTGATAATGACATATGGTATCATATTCCAAACCGTAATATAATCTTAATCTACAGGTAAGCTTCTTGTATACAATCCTTGACTCACAAGGTTTCAAAATCTCGACCTATTTTGTGGGAAAGTGGAGAGAGGCTGATGAGAAGATCATTTAATATTCAAAGAGAGTATCATATTTCTTAAAGGGGCATTGAGAGATACGTATGGGATTGCGCCCTCAATTATCCTGGAAATCAGGTTTTTTTGCATCAAAGTAATACTTAGGCATATACTAACTACCATCTGAAACAGTTTACCAACATTCGCCGTTTATCATATAAAATGTCATGATTTTCTTAGTTCCGAATCATATCAAAACTAGGTGCTGAATTCGTAAGTTATGCAATCGTTTTACATGCATACTTTCGCGGCAAATCTCAACCCGGAAGTGCCGTTATTTGCTTATTTTGCATGAAGGCGATGTCGGAATTGTATGACATTTTGGATTTGAGCTATGTTGATGATTATCTTTACGTTATTTGCTCATTTAGTATATCGATACACATCTCTCAATCTACCAAATGAGTACTGTAATATCCAACATTGTCAACTCGAGGGTTGTAAGGCTAAAAAGAGAGGCTCAGTCAGGGGAGGGGGAGGGAGACTGATTGAAAAACTGGTACATGTATCACACTGACAAATTAACCACATTTTGAAATGTATCTGAAGAATTAGTTTGGAGGCTTAAAAGCCTCCAAACCAATTCTTCAGACTCCAATTTACATGTTACATACAGTTCTTAGTACCACCACAAACATTTGGGCTATATTAATCTAAAATCCTGTTTATTTAATATACTTTGAGAATAAGTTTTTAAGCACCTTTTTTAAAACCAATATCAGTTCTTGAGCACTAGAATGGCGACAGCACACCCCTTCAAAAAGGTGAGTGACCCCCACCATGAGCCCATACACACTTTTATCTATATCCCAAGCAGTAACTTATTTACATTAAATTAAAATGTAGCTGCACATGTTTCAAGGAAAGTGATGATGGTAATTACTGTAATTATTTTGTAATATTACTCCAGGATGGAGGTTGAACGCTAATCAAATCTCAGGGTGACAAGAAAGAGCTTTAAAATGTATGTGAAGGCAATAACCTCTAACGAGAATAAATGTCATTGATAAGTTACACACAGCAGACTATAAATTGAAAAAGGAAACCAACTTCAAGGTATATCCTATAATAAATTGTAAACTGGAGATTAAACACCAGTTTTCATTTCTAATTTATGCAAAATAATTCATCGATTACCATGTTTCCCTTTTATATATGCTTATTCTTTTCAACTCATGTGTTGAATGTGTTGAGTGAAACTATTTTATTCATTACTATCGACAGTTGTATTGCTCCGTATGTGCTATCAATATGCTCAAATATATCAGATTATCAGCACACACTCAGGCATTGTTTTAGTAAGGATATTTTCTTATAATGAAATTTAAATCCTTTAAATAACATTTAATCCTGGTGGATCTACTGAGAACCCTATACCTATACCTAGCACACTCACCGCCACACTCGCCACAGGACACTGACCTTCTTTACCATCTATAAACACAAATCCCAATGTCATATCACCACCATATCTTTTGTCTGTGCTTTGCACTAATACGAACCTTCTCGTTCGCTACGATCTTCTATAGAAAAAATGCTCAAAACTCAGAGCGTCAATCTCAAGTCAGCCGATGAACGCTCATTTCATTTTGCTGTGTCAGTTGTCTGGAATTCGCTTCCAGACAGCCTTCGCAACATCCCAAAACTTTCTCAGTTCAAAAGCCAGCTAAAAACTAATTTCTTCCGCCACGCATTTCCTGATTCACAGCATTAATTGTTTGTTTATTTGTTGTATGATTTGCCCGCTCTGAGTTCCTTGGAAGATTTTTGCGCCTTATAAGAACCATCTATTATTTTATTATTATTATTATATAATGCAATGACAAATGGTACCAAAGTAAGCTGGGCTATAATCCATGGCCTGGGATGGAAGACTCCGTGGAAAGTAGACAACCCATTTATATACCTATACATCTTTTGGCAAATCAATGGATCTGATTTTATCAAACATTTTGTTTGTTTTTTACAAAACTTTCACCTAATTCAGTGAAACATCTGAAATAACACATTTCTTATCCAACACCAGGGCACTCTCAGATATGCAGATGGGTCCGCATTTCTTCGGAAAGTCGTTAAAATGCATATGATCATTTTCAGTTTGGCAAAAATATTGATGTAGTGACCTGCCCCTGATTAACATTGAGCTGCATAATTTCAGATTTTGGATTTAGCCCGAATTATTGCAGTAGATTATAGGGATCAAATCCATAACTTGGCATGTTGCTTTGATCTATAGCTTGGTCTTAATACAAAGGTTTCTCTGTGCTATTAGTTGTTGAAAGCAGGGATTCAAACTGAAGGTAGTGGTTATTTTTATTTATTTAATTTACTTAAGTTATAGGTAAAGTTACCTCTATGTATCAATATGGGTTACAGCATATTACAGTATATGCTTGGGCAGCACATTGGATGATGCAGTGGCTTCACAGTACAAAGATTGTGGGTTCGAGTCCCACTGTGGTCAACCTGTTTTTGAGTTTAGCATTTTTACCTCAGTTAGGGAGAACATCAAAACTCGACTGCGCGGCAACCGCCGGTTCCGCCCGGTTGGACCGCATATCATTGTTTAGAACAATAGAAACCGGCTGCAACCGCACGGAACCCCACGGAACCGGCGGTTGCCGGGCGGTCGAGTTTTGATGTGTTCCCTTACAGAACTCCTTTCTACCCAGTTGTATTTAAATGGGTACTGGCATAATTTACTGGGTACTTTATAGTAAGTTCATCAACTCCCCCATACCTTAAGGGGAGTGTCAACCCTTGCCATTTTGATCCTTGTATTTTTGGCTTCTAAGTTTGAAAATATTTAATAAAAGTATTAATTATGTTCTTATTTGCATTGTCTATTTATGAAATGGCATTCAAATTCTTGATCGTTGTTGAAAGGGATTAAATCATGTTTCAGCATATGTGCATCACCAATTTATAACGGGTGTGGGGTGTTGCCCTTGTGAAATAAACCATGCAGGTGACGCGAATCATACCGTTGTAGATTGATGATACACATACGCTAATACATGATTTAATCTCTAAATAACAGACTTGGTGTAGGGAGAAGTAAGGTGTAGTCATCCCCCCACACACACACACCACTACACTATAAAAATGTGAGTCTGATCTAATTGCTTCAACAGAGAGATGAGTATTCCATCCTGTGTTATTCTGAAACACATCACAGGACCGTCCCCCCTTTACTTCACCTTAACCCTAACCCTCCTACACACTACAAAACCTGACGCTGCTACAATACTGCTGCACGATTGCCTGTCAATCTCGTACCACGCTCCGCCAGGTGTTCAACTTGGGGTAAAAACCTAAGTTTTTTGAGCCTCACCCGTATAGCTCAGGCGGTAGCATCTCAGACTTGCACGCCCGCACGCGACCTGGGTTCGATCCCGGCGCATATGTGGAGACTGATTTTCCATTCAAATTTGACCTGCTTTTCTCCCCTGATGATTTAATCCACAAAAACACACTCAGGGAGTTAGTACAATTTTGAGTAATTCTGTTATACCCTTCACAGGGGTATTCTAAGTGCATGATTTTAAGAACGACGCATATGCTAACGTAAGGCGTGGAGGGTATTACAGAATTATGCCCAATTTTGTTTCTATGTTGATTTTAGGTAAAACCCTTATTTTACTCCCTGCTATCACGTCCTCATAGTTGCAAGCCTGTTCAAAATGTCTTTATTCATATGATGCTTTGCGTGCACTGCATCCCCATGTGTTTTGATAGCGTGACAGTTATGACTGGTATACATTCAGCATTCATTTTGAGTACATTGTGTATCGATCTAGACAGTATGAACTAGTGGTAACTAGTGCAACAACCTTTGAAAATCACAACTGTTGATCATCCAATCTTATCTACATGTCAGTAACATGATAACTAATATTTGAAGCTATATTGTTGTTGTTTTTTGACATAATTCGACCAAACTTTTGTGCACAACGGTGGTGGTTGAAGTTCAGTGTGTATTTGGAGTGAATGTTGCGTGTTTGTCACACTGTCCGGTGTACACAGCATATAATTGCAATTATAACCAAATGATTATGACAGTGACTATACAAGGGCATCTTATACCCTAAAAAATGCAGAAGAGTGTACATTAGGACCCATGCATCAATTACACGGTAGAATAAAGCCGGGGGGGGGGGGGGGGGGGGGGGCGGTACTCACCTAATACGGTATGCGGGGATGTGCCACTCTAATGGGTCGCTTTGTTTTGCAAAAAAATCCCTAAACATGGGGTATGATTTGTGCTGGAAAATCCCTAATAATGGGGTCACTTTTTACAAATGGGTCTATTTTTGCGAAAATTGTGGCTATTTTCGGAAAAAATTACGAAATTGTTTGTCTATTTTCCCGATAATTTGCGAAAATTGGGTTTATCTATGGGCCAGCGGCACACACCCGACCAAACCAAATCCAAGTAATTTATCCCCGGGAATAAAGTGCATCATATAGTTACAACAAGGCATGTTATTCTACCGTGCAATTGGTGTATACCTGGGACCAAAAGTACACTGTGTCCCCAAATAATTCCCATAATGCATCTTACCTGTCATTAACATCACTATTACTAAGCCTCGTTGTATCCCTGCTTCTCTGATTGTTCTTGGCTATTTCTATGAGTTGTGAAGCCACACCCTTCCCTGTCTGTTGTACGAGTTTACTCAACATACTGCTACTGTCTTGTAATAATGTGTACGGTTCATCAAACTCTTTCAGTTCACCATTATCGAGTACCTGTATGACAACAAATATTTTGAATTCAGTTAATTTGAATTTCTTCCCTGACAAAAGTGTTATGGTTGTTGAAAGCGTTCAATCTGAATATTGTCATATTATTGTTTACGATATTCCTTAAAAACACATACAATTCCAAACTTTCTTTGAACTGAAGGTACCATTATTGATTATACAATCACATGTCTTAACAGTAGAATACAGACAGCCATGGATGATGATCTAGCACAAACTTTTATAAATTCATGTTCACTCATCAAAGATGGAACAATCTGTCAGAAAATAATATATTTTGACACAGAAATTCCTTCCAAGCTGCACCTACAGGACAGAACACAGGGCATATCCAGGATTTGTTAACCCGGGAGGGGGCTCAACTTGTGTTGTAACCAATGCGAAGCTTAGCAAGATTTCTCACGGCTGGGGTCCAGGGGGCTCCTGAAAGTTAAGCTAATTTAGAGGCTTTTAGAAGCGTTCAATATCCTTATTTTTGAGCAGGCCTTTTCTATTAATTTGATAAGATTTCTATTTTACCTGGGGCGTGCTATTCATTAAACTCCCCCTTGATTCTCACCCTGATGTTAGTGTAGCTTAATAATCTTTATCTTTAAAATGTGTAAATATATGTTTTTCAAATAAATGGGTCCTGTGCAAAGGAAGGCAAATTACTACAAATATTACAATATAGTAAGTGCAAAAAGAAAACCATTTTTACAATACCTACCATAATTTTATCAGAGTCCATGATTGTGTCGAGTCTATGTGCTATAGTTATAACTGTGCAATCTTCAAACTTGCTGCGTATCGTCTCCTGAATCAAAGCATCTGTCCTGTAATACAATAAATATACACAAAAACTGTTTCATTGTCAACACTCCATAAACTTGAATTACCATCATTTGAGATATTAACTTACTGTATCAGACAGAATAATGTGCAATTCATTTATAGTTTAATCAGTTCCAAATTGGCGAGAAATATTCAATTTTTATCTCTCTACGCGCCCAAAAAGAATCCAACCTTATGTGCGCAATTATGGCCACACGTCACGCACGCAGTTTTTGCTGCACACACGCGTCATGCTATGATACACAGTGCGCTTGTTGTCTTCACGCACGCCTGCATACTTCTGTATTCATTCGCTGCTGTAATGAGGCTTCGCCAATTAAGAACAGATCAAACTATAGTATTTTCAATATATCTAAATCATCACACATGTCTTCTAACCGATTGCATAATGTTTCAAAACTTGAACACCCACCCCATGAACTGTGATCTGATCTGTGAGCCAAGTGATGAGTTCCCCAGTTCAACTGGTGGTGAGTTTCCATTCAAAATTGGATCAAAGTGGAAAGCATAGAGCTCAGAGAACAGAGAAAATTTCAGTTTTTGGAAATAATTACTATTAAATGGGACCTCGTTTGAAAAACAGGAGAATATCCTATAGACTCACAGAGTGGCAGGCCCGTAACTAGGGTACCAATGTACCCTTTTTGTTACCAATGTACCTTATTTTTGTGAAAACGCCCCCCCCCCCACCCCAATTCCCAATTTTCTGAAAAACAGCCCATTTTTCATTGTGTAAAGCGTTTTTTCGGGCCGAAAACATGCCCTAACCCCCCCCCCCCCCCCCCCCCCCCCGCTCTCAAAATTGCCTGAGATGACGGCAGTTTATTCTGCAGCCAAACATCTACAATGAAGGACTGCCTCCAATTTGCCTGCTACCCTTGTACAATCTGGATTGAAACTCATTGCTGGCAAATATAACCTACATAAAATGTATACCCCAATACAAGAACTCCCATGTCAAATAAAAAGCTAGATTTAAAGAAGCAATTGAGTGCTATGGCTCATTCAACCTGGCCTTAGACTGCACCTGTAATTTTGGACAGTATCCAAACCATGAACATGAAGCTATCCTGCACATGTTTCCTGTAATTATGAGTCTGGAAGAGTATTCCAGTTCCAATGACCTTCGGTGGGTATACTAGGTTAGATCTAGGTGATACTCTTGCAAGGTCATGATAAACTTAGGGTGACTGCCATGAGCTCATCTGGGCCCAGTATCCAGGTCCATGATTACAAATATCTGGTCCCGTGAGATTGAAATATGTCAGATTTTTGATAATGATGTTGGCAATGCATGATGATTATACATGACTTTATATTATCTGTTAGTGATGCTTCAAGTCTGTTTGCTATATCATCGATTTGTCTTATTTTGATTTGTTTTATTTCTTTGTATTAAAGGGGCATTGAGAGATATATCGATATACTGAATGAGCAAATAACATAAAGATAATCATTAACATAGCCCAAATCCAAAATGTCATACAATTCCATCATCGCCTTCATGCCAATATAAGCAAATAACAGCACCTCCGGGTTGAGATTTGCCACGAAAGTCCATGAGTAAAACGATGCATAACTTCCGAATTCAGCACCTGAGTTTCGATATGATTATATCGAAACTATCGAAACTAAGAAAATCATGAAATTGTATACGATAAACGGCGAATGTTGGTTAACTGTTTCAGAAGGTAGTTAGTATATGCCTAAGTATTACTTTGATGCAAAAAAACTGATTTCCAGGATAATTGAGGGTGCACTCCCAAACCTATCTCTCAATGCCCCTTTAAAGGTCTTCTTGGACATCATCCTCAAATAGGTCTCTTCTACAGAATAAAACATCAGACAACTTTTGTTCTACAATTGATTTATGTTATAGATGATATAGCTGCCATGTCGTTTATTCTGTAGCAGAGACCTATTTTAGGATATCATCCTGTTTTTCTCTTCTTTCAGTCTTCTTTTAACTGCTTGGAATAATTTCATCAGTGGCGTAACCAAATGAGGGACCAGCCCCCCCCCTGCCTGGCTTTAAAAGTCTGTGTCGCAAATCGAGGCCTGTCTGCAAATAAACGAGGCTGCATCCTTCTCCTCCCTCGATTTATACAATTATGATAATCAAGTTAGTACAAAAATAGCCACATTTGGTGCACTACGCACGCATATTCCAAATACAACAATTTTGGAAGCTTGTTTAATTAAAATGTACCTCAATATGGAGAAATTAGTGAAGAATAGCAAATTTGTGCATGCTATGCGCATATTTGTTCAGATAGATAGTGTTTTGTCAGCAAGTTGGCTATTTTCTACCCCCCCCCCCCACCCCTAAGTTCCAATTCCAAATCCTGGGCACGCCGCACATTTTATTCATGAAAATCACACGAGTGACATAAATTTCAAATTAAATTTTTCTAAAAGTTTGCAGAAAAGAACAATAGAAAATTGTGAATTTTGGATATGCCTAATTGGAATTTCAAATTTAAATATTTTTCGTAACTATGAAAGTCTTTATATATAACAACAATCTTCAAAGATATCTTTCCTTTATTTTCAAACAAACTCAACAAAGGGCCTTATCTTCCAAACCCTGATGTAAATTGTTATACAAAGGTAAATATGATAGAAAACAACATTTTGAAGAAAAGTGTTCCAACTACGTACAGAATTTTGATGTGGGTCTTTAAAGGGACATTAAGTGGTGTTGAAAATTTTAAATGTTTAACAATTTACTTCAGAATTCAAGATGAACATAAAAAATTTCCATTATTGTTGTTTCTACTAACAAAAACACAGCAAAACTTGATTAAAACAATATCATCGCTATTTATTGAAAAACGCCCTCTATGCAAATATGGTTCGCGGTATGTATCATTCGTACTGCAGGGGGATACTGTCGGACGTAAAATGCTCGTCCCGGCTGTACGAGCATTTTTGAATCAACGTTTTCTTGTACAAAGAGGGCTGATTTTTCTTAATCCTTATAGGTGTAAGTTCATACATGTAATACAATTATAAAAATATACTAATCCCAGTTTTTATCATAATTGAGGGCGCAGCCTCCAACACATCTCTTAGTGTCCCTTTAAGTGTCACATAAGCTGCTGCTAATAACTTGACAATGCTTGTCTAGTTTTGTATATCTGATATCTTTGGGAGTATGTTCAGTTGTCTTACATGGCTTAGTTTGGCATTGATACTTTATCTCTATATTCTAGAAACACAACATACATGTATGTATACTGTTATACTGTACACAGGGCCTACTGGGCAACGGTACAGTGCCACTGAAACCTAGGGACATGAGTTTTGTGTACAGGTAACAGACCCAGGATGATCCCCTACTCTTTACGATAAGGTCTGCAACTATTTAACTTGTTCAGGGTGAAGCGTCTGAATACACGGGACCAACGGCTTAACGTGACTTTCCAAATCACGGCGAACCAACACCCACTGTATAGATCTGCACGTTGTACGCAGAAATTCTACAATTAAATTTGATTATTAGCTTGGACCATGGAAATAGACTCCGATAACGTAATAAGTCATATTCATCTACTCCAGTGTAGATTTCGAATGGATTTAGCCATGCAGGTAACCCCATTTGAAATATACACTCCTTGTGGGGAGATTAAGACAATGTCTTCCATAGGGGGCATATGAATTTCAAATAGAATAGCCCATTTGGTCATTCTGAGATAAAGCTAATTAGAATTGCCTCTTACAATTCAAAATCATATGGCACTAGTCAAAATAAATCATAAATTCCCCAAGGACAACATCAGAATCCTTGATTCTGACTCCTCTTGGTTTGGACGAGGAGTTCGCGAAGCCGCTCACATCAGGCTCAAGCAAAGCTCCCTCAACAGAGACGGAGGACGCTACTACCTACCAGCGATTTACACGCCGCTATTGAGTTGTGGTCCATCACCGCCTGACGGAGATGATGATGATGAGACTCAATAGCTTAACCGCCAACAGCACCCCACATGTTATTGGGGCTGACGAAAGGCAAGCGAGTTGCTGCCAGAAAGTATTTACTGTTGTGAGAAACAATAATCTCAAAAATATGTATCATATATTGTTAGGTATACTTGTTCAAAACACTTGAGATACCCGAAACAGACTTAATAATTTGCAAATGAGCAACTTGTTCCCGGTTTTCTAAGAAACAGCACATACTTTCTGAAAAACTTCAACATTAATGGCATGTGCAATTCTTTTCATTTCTTTTCATGGAATGCCCTCTGTCTTTGATTTTGTCCTCTATATGCAATTTGTTGTCAAATTACATATATAAACATGAAACTAATATATATTTTAAGTTACAGAGCAATATGTTTCCTAATTATTTCAAAATCAAATTTTAAAAATAAGTTATCGGATAAGACTACATAAAATAAAAACCTGTTCTACGATCCTGACCGACTCATTTTGTTTCAAATTTCCCAAACACTTTTTTTGTGTGTTGAAATTGTGTGAAAATTGCTGAAAATTAACCCAAATAACTTTTGGAGCTTGATTTCTTTGTGCCGGTTTTGGGGACACCACATCACCTTTTAGGATTAAATCTTTTAAGGTTAAAATTCCAGCTTTAGATTTGAGTTTAGTGAACCATAATACGATTCACACTGCTGTTAACCGATAGTTTAATCTCGAGACTACCGGCCGGATGTAACGCTAGTCTCTAGATTAGCGCCCTTGTCTGAACGCTCCTATATAGTTGCTGTAATACACTGAAGTCCTCAAGAGCATTAGGTTAATGTATGATTCAATCCCACAGAGCATGCTGCTGTAAGTCACAGAAGAGTGCACCCACACCCATCCACTTAGGCCCTGACATTTCTGTTGGTACTATCTATATACCCTAGGCTCTCTCTGTAACTTTTAATCATGTTTTAACAAGGCTTTGTAAGATAATCATTAAATACCATAGGGCATAGGGTATGCTGTATCCCACCCATTATCCCTTTCATCTGGGTCCTATATTCCTTTCTGTGCTATTGCACTATAAAGCACCCCTGATAAACTTGTAATCTCTTTTTGTAACTTTAAACATGCTTAAATACGGCTCTTATAGGTACTGGTATAGCCTGTGGTTCCCCAGTCCATATCCTGGCCCGCCTGTAGTGTGAGCAATATGCTTAGGAAAATCTTAATATTTTGCAATATGCTGTGTGCTGTGGCTGTATAATAGATAGGGGCTGGACTGCTATACCCAGGTGAACCGGGTTTGATTCCCAGTGTCCCTCCCCCTGATAGTTTTATTCCCAAAACCATGCCTCCAGGATTATGGTTATGAGACCATTATTTTCATGTTCATTTAACCCTTACATACAAAAATACTATTATACTAGGTGTGGTCGTGTGCAGTTCCCCAATCCATCGGCGTGGGCTATCATATCCCCCCGCCATATGTGTAGGAAAATCTCAAACTAGATAGGTGCCGAACTGCCCCACCCCCCCCCCCCCCCCCACCCCCGGGTTTAGGGTTATGATAATACTTCAATCCCTACTATTTGCTGTAGTTCACATAAGAGTGCATCTATACCAACCCTCCCAACCCCACCCAGGTTCTGACATCCCTATCTGTACTTTTGCACTCTGTACCCCCAGATGGATCCATGGTACATCCCCAGTCTATCTGTGCGACAACCATGTTTTAACAAGGACTCCTTACAATAATGATTCAATTCCGCAGAGCCTACTAAATGTAGTAAGTCATGGTGATACATGGTGTATGTTTCACTACCAATAACATGGGTGACATCTGATGTTATCACAAGTCTGACATGCATACTGCTAAGAAAAGTGCTCAGTTTCATTGTTTTCATGTTTATAGACTCCCAATAAAATGTGACACTTGAAATATGAAACACCTTATACTATGTGGTCATTGTTCTTTATGATGTTGGAATAAGTAATTTTGGTATATATATAGCAGGCACACATTCTTGAAAGAAAGACAAATGTTGAAAGAACATAATAATGTTCATTATTTGAAGCAGCAAAGGAATATAATGTGGTTGTTTTTCTTCTTGTACATTCAGGCAAAGAGAATAAAGCTCTTCTATGCAACATTTACCTCTTGTAACTCAAATCCCAACTACCTATCAACTTTTGCTCAGCATATATGAGGCAATTATTTAGCAATTCAATTTTCTGTATATTCAACATTCATTATTTCCTATGCGTTTTATTCATCTCATGTGTTTATTTCAAATTTTTCACATTGTGCTGGTGAAGCTTCCAAAATTGAATTCTAAGAGGAAAATGATATTATGACATTTAATACCACAAGAGCATTAATACTCTATTTCCCTTCCTCCGGACAGTGACATAACTATACAGGCGCAACATTCATTCACACGTATATGTCTTCTGCCTTTCTACACGGGAGTGCATATGCCTGCACCTTCGAGGCATGCGCGTTCATGTTCAACAATTAGTGAATGACGCAGTTATCTCTCGTGACAGACCAATAGACTATGGCAAACATTAACAAAAATGCCCATTTCAATGCACTGAATCTGCTGCTTCTTTAAAATTGCACCCTAATAATTTCACACTCTATGTGATCATCATGTTTTTTTATCAGTTTCTAATTTTTCTTATGTGTAACCTACATTAACCTAAACATCTTGTTTGTTATTAAGAACAACATAAGGTATCATTTAATCCAAAACAGGAAGTTAATTGATCATAGGTCATTACCCAACCATACTTTCATCACTATATGATATTAGCTGTCAATATTTCACACCACATCAGTCATAAGACCGCAGTGTGAATATATTGGTAATATTATGGCACTTAAGTCACAATCAGGTTGTTTGATGGCTGTCATATAGGTCATTTCCCCCAGTATCGCCCTTGTATTTCACCATATTATGTTCATTCATAATTTGTCCACTTAGGTGCCCAAGAAAACCCTGTTCTAATACTGACCCTTTTTGATTTTTTTGTGTGCAATTTTTGCACATTATTTTTGGCAATTTAAATATTTGTTGTAATTTGATTTTTGATATTGAAATTTCAAATATTATTGAAAATGTTGGAAGTAAAAAACAAACAAAAAACAAAATCTTTGACTGACTGACCGTACCCGAGAGGTCTGTTCACCCATAGGACAGGTGTCTTTTTGTTGCCTTTGCTCTTAATCTATTCAAATACTTTACCCATTACCTTTTTCTGCCTAACTTTACTACAGGCATATTACACTTATGCTGCTTTGTGTCTTGATTTATCTCTCTTAATCTGTCTTACCTCTAAAGATATTATAATTGATCTTCTAACTTCACCCTTGATCTGTACAGATTACACTCAATCCCCCTAACTTTTCCATATATTGTTTAATCTGCCTAACTTCTCTACAAATTGTCCTTAATCTTCTTTAACATCTTTACCTCTACATGTAGTAACATTATTACTTCTTGACTGCTTTTACCCTTAATTTACTTAATTGCTGCTCAATTATCCCTACTAGTCTGCCTATCATCGTTTTACCTATTGCCCTTATATCCGGCTATACTCATTGACCCAAGGGGGAATGATCTGTCTAACTCACCTACCATTTTTTATAACAAACCTTTTAACTTCTCTAACCTTAATATGCTTCCAATCTGCTAGATCTAATCATTGATCATCTGACTACCCTAATACAGTGGGGGGGGGGATACAGTCCTCCTGAGTGAAAAAATGGCTATTGTAACACTAAAAGGTCTAGAAAAACGTTTTTGAAGCCATCTTGTTACGCTTGAATAATAAAACATTGAAACTAATTAGCGCATAGCGCTTCAAAATAGGATATTTTGACACTAAAAAGGTCTAGAAAAAGTTCCTGAAAGTTGGCTATATTTGTAAAAAAAAATCCTGGGGGCAACAGACATGATTTGTTGGCCCCCCCCCTGTTTTTTGATCCATCCCCACTGCTACTACACTGCTAGGGGTTAGGGGTATGCTGGTACTGGTCAAGTGGTGTATCAATACATCTACCAGTACCAGTCTGCCTAAATTTGACACTTATTTGAACTACTAAAACTTCAGCCCTTCTTACCATGCTTACTGCTTTGTCTATTGATATATTTGTTAAGTTGTGTTCTGTATCTACTTCACTTATCTGCCTGCCCTTCCTCTGCCATACAGCAGAGTTCACACAATTCGTTGATATTAATTTTTAATTTAGAAGAAAATACTGTTAGGTGCCTTGAGAAATAGCAGAGGGAGAAAAGGGGTATTTTCAGGCCACCTCAAAGCACTGAGCTGCTGGAGAAAATCCACAACTGACTTTAATATATCCGATCATTTTGTCACGCAGGTGAGAGATCCCTCAAAGACCTACATATTGTTCACCTACCAATGAGTATAAACATGACTGTATAATTCAATACAAGGAAATCATGTTCAGCGGTTTACTAATGATATAATTTGTACCCTGTCGAGATGTTTAAACAACTGATGATGTTCACTGTCAATGTTATTCCTAAGAGAGATCTTACCATAGGTCACAGTAGGAGTTCAGGCCTGAATAAAAAAACACTTTTTCTGTTGCCTATTTATTTTCCCATCAACTTTAGAATATAAGGATGTAGACCATATGGGACCAGTCATAGCAAAAAGGCTTTTATCAGTAGTATTCATTTGAAGATATCGAGGAAGTTAAGCATGAAAAAACAAAAGAAATAAAAAGGAATTTCTACCTAATATTTCACATAAAATCTGAATGCATTGACCAAATGTATCAAGCAGGGTTCCATTTCAAAGCTTACAAAATACACTTTTGCGTGAAAATAAATCTCAATGTTCCATTTGAACGACAAAGATGCCCTTTTGATGTGACTGACTGGTCACATATATTTTACCGGATTTAAAGAATAAAATAGGAAAAGGTACAATTTGCTTGTGTTATGGTAGAGATCTTGCCTGTTTGAAATAGGTTACAAATAATGGGGCAGAAGCCTTCCAGATGATAAGTAAAGAAATCAAGGCTGAAATTGCGTCTCAATTGAAAGCTCTTAAAATGTTCAGAACTAACAGGGAATGTATTTTTTGTCCTTTTTCAATATAGAATAAGGGTTCAAGAGGCCTAAAATGAAACAAACAATGTCATTGACTTCATTGTCTTTTTACTGTTTTACTAAGACATTTGGACAGAAATGTAAAATTTGAAAGACAAAACATGACCATCAATCAGCCCATCATTTGATTAGTGCAAGCAGCATATTGAGATATAAGGAAGTTGAGTTAGCCTGCAGTGTAACAAACTTGTAACATAGGTTTAAGTACATGATGCATTTCTCAACTAGGCATATTGAACATTGAATTGGTACACATTAATTTAACAATCTAATATAGTGTTAACTTGGGTGTCTAGTAGTCAACATCTACTGGCATTGTGCTATAATTACAGTGGTAGACTTGTCTAGTTCATTATCTTATTTATAGTTCTTAACACTTTTGTTTTTTATATTTTGTCCCTGATGAAGGGTGGTATATCCACTTGAAACGTCGGTCTTTATTGTTACCATATATCTTTGTTGTTTTATTGCACAGCAATTTTCATTGCTTGTCCCAGTGCATTTCTGTGTGTTATTGTTATTTTGTTATTTATCTGTTTTATCGTGTTATTCTCCCTTGTTATTACCTGTTTCCCCACACCCTGTTGGTACATCTTGCTTTTACTCTTAGCAATCTAATAAATATGAGCCCAAATTCTTTTATTATCAAGGCCTTGTTCGACAATAACACATAGTTTTTACTAACAAGACCTAATGGTACTTAGCCATATATCCAAAATCCAGTGATGATATTAAAAGTATGTCAATCAAACATAGGTTATCTCACCGCAGACTATTTGGGTGATCTTGGTTTGTCTATAGAGTCCCCAGGCTGCCAACGACCATTAGATAAAATGAAAACATAGATGTCATCGGGGTGTCTACCTAGGGGAATCAACACAAGCTTTTGTAGAGTATCAAACTCACTAGTTACGTTGGATGCGGTGACTTAACACTCAGCATGAGGTGGATTCATTGGAGACTTCAAAGTCACCGTTTTTTCTTCTGCTTTTACTTTAAGCAATTGCCTGGAACTAGTTTAACATTGATTAAATTCAAGCTAGTTAATGTATTCTTAAAATGCCATAGTACATTAACCAGCGATGAATGCACACAATGACAGTAAGAAATTAAAAGTTAAAGGGACAATCTACAATTCAGGAAAATTGGTGTTGGAACACCAAGTTCATTTTCTCCGCTATGCTAATATCCCACATTAAGGAACCATTTTCAAGCACTGATTTTGCAACAATCAACATTGTATGTAGAGCTTGAACTATTTGCTTACTCATCTCCCTCCTGGTGGTGACGAAACAGTTTCGAGCAACATTTAATGGGGGGTGGGGGGGGGGGGACTGGGGGATTGATTTCAATGAAGTCCTCAAAGTGTTCCAACAGTTATTTCTATAATTCCATCAGTAATATGTGTGAATTGTAAACCCGTTCTTAAGAATATGTATGTTTGATCTCTTCCATGACTCAATATCTGCCTAAATCCCTGAGTTTCGGCAGTAATATTTGTGATTTATAAGCCCATTTAAAAATGATTATTTATGATATATCTATATCTCTTGCCTAATCTAATCTCCACTGAGTTCCCTGATCTCACTGTGATTTTAAACCCATTTCTAAAAATGTATATCTTTTTTACAAAATGAATGATCTTTTCAGGGTAAAAAACCTTTTACATTATAATAATTATGCTATAGTCTGTTCCACTTCCTCTGGACAGACATAACTTTAAAGGCGCTATATTTATACACGCGTATATATCGTCCATCTTTATACACATGTGTGTACCTTCCATTTTTGCGCTACATTTATGCAAGAGCGAAAATAAAAACACGCGAATATATACCTTTTGTATGTAGGTTTATGCAAGGAAGCTCAAAATTTTGAAAATAAATACAAGCAAATTTGTTTAAATTGTGCGAAGTGTGAACATTTACACGCGTGAAAATTTCCACTTAAACAGTATATGCCAGTGCTTCAAGTAGGCGCATGCATTTATGTCATATATGTACTGCAATGAGTGAATCAAGGATGCAATTACCTAATGGAAATGATAATTGATATAGACTATACATGCATAAGATGTGGTCATCCGTAGATATAGTTGAGTCAGCATAAGGAGGGGGCACACACCCAATTGATAGTGACACTTACATGGATTAAGGGAAGTGTCAAGATTACAAATCCTATAATTGAGTAATCTAATAGGGAGCAATATTAGGATTTCATTATAATAATAATGAAATTGTTAAGTAACTATTTTCAAAATCATATCTTGAGAGGTCAATGCCCGATACTGGAACATAGAAGCGTTCCAGTATCGAGCAATACTGCAACTTTTATGTTCCAATATTGAACCTGGGACCTAAAATACACTTTTCCCCGTATTCTTTATAACCCTAACCTTCCCCATCACCATGATCACCAAGGGCGTCATCCCGTTTTCAAAAGTGGGGGACACGAGTTTCGGGTCATGGGAGTTTGTAAACCGATTCGCCGCCGCATCGCTATGCGATACCAGGGTGGAGTCTGAGGGGGGATGTACCTCCCCCCACCGCCCCCTTTAGAATTATGAAAAATTTGAAAATATGCAATGAAAATGGTGCAATTTTGTGCATACTTTTAACCAAATTTTTGACGAATATGCATAGGCGTGCGCAGGATTTGTTTACCCGGGGGGGGGGGGGGGGGGGGGGGGGCGGGGGGGGGGGGGGGGAGGGGCCTTGGAATTGAATTTGTTGTTCAATTTTCGAACCCATTTGCTGTGATTTGGTGACCAACATTTAATTGAAAAGCCTTCACTTCATTTCCAACCAATATTGGCTTATTATCAATATCATCCAACAATTTTAACAATAAAAAGGTCCAGAAAACTGAAGCCATCATGTTCAAATTGAATAACAAAATATTTTTTTAAAAATGGCTATTATAAAAAGAAAGGTTAATAAACCATTCATGAAGCCATCTTGTTAAGCTTGAATAATAAAACATTTAAAAACATCCGCACATAGCGCACAAAAATTGGTTATTTTAACACTGAAATGGTCCAGAAACCCGTTCCTGAAGCTCTCGTCAAGCTTAAGTAATAAAACATTCAAACTAATTCGCGCGTAGCACGCAACTAATTGGTTTTTTTACAGTGAAATGGTCCTGAAAACGTTCCTGAAGCAATCTTGTTAAGCTTGAATAATAAAACATTGAAAAGAAACATTGAATCTAGCTCTCGCAAAGCGGGCAAAAATGGGGTTTTTTCTCACTAAAATGGGCCAGAAAACGTTCCTGAAACCATGTTGTTAAGCTTAATAATTAAACATTGAAACTAATCCGCGCAATTTTTGTTGTTTTTGAGGGGGCATCATCATCACTCATCATCATCATCATAATTAGACACTTTTAGCCTCATGGTTATTCAAAAAAGTGGGGGGGGGGGGACATCTGCTATTATGTGTCCCCCCCCCCCCCCCCACCCCCCCCACCTTTGAAAAGGGGATGGGGAGACGTGTCCCCCTGTCCCCCACCCATATGACGCCCCTGCCCATCACTACAATACATTACTACTAGGTGTTGGTAGCACACGCTACTACAATCTCGTGGCGCGATCAGGCGGGAAATCTTCAGATTTTTCAAAGCTGACTCCATGATGTGATCACGCAGGCGATTTTCCCCCTAATTTGACCTGTTTTTCTCATCTGATAGTTTTATTTCCAAAAACATACCTTGGGGGTTATGGTTAATAAGCGGAAAGGAAAACAAATTTCTCATTTGCAATATATTTGGACTAACTGTATGTATTTCAAATGTTCCTTTTGATGAGTAAAGTGTGCAAGATGGTTTCCTTTTTCACCATTCAATGGCAATTACGTGGTGAGCCGGTTTTTTAATTTATTTTTATTTTTTTAAAACAAAACAATACTGCACCTTGATGCTTTTGATGCAATAAATCCCATGTTATAATATCTGGCCATCTGTGATTGGTAACAATAAGTTTGTAATCATCACATTAAAGGGGCATTGAGAGATACGTATGGGAATGCACCCTCAATTATCCTGGAAATCAGTTTTTTTGCATCAAAGTAATACTAACTACCATCTGAAACAGTTTACCAACATTCGCCGTTTATCATGTAAAATTTCATGATTTTCTTAGTTTCGATATGATCATATCGAATCTTAATTTAGTGCTGAATTCGGAAGTTATGCTATTGTTTTACATGCAGTCTTTCGCGGTAAATCTCAACCTGGAAGTGCTGTTATTTGCTTATTTGGCATGAAGGGGATGTCAGAATTGTATGACATTTTGGATTTGGGCTATGTTGATGATTATCTTTACGATATTTGCTCATTTAGTATATTGATACATCTCTCAATGCCCCTTTAACCAATCACAATAGACGTTCTAAAAAGGGTTCTTATGATGCATTTTAATACTGATACACAGATTATGTGATATTTGCTTGCGAGAATACTGAGAAAGTATTGAGATGATTAGTTCAATCATAAAAGATGATTTACTATGTAGAACAATTATAATTACGATAAGATCTATACTTGGAGTTAAGATGTCAACTAACTCAATTGATCTCTTAATCACCCATGACTTCATTTCAAGAGGTAAATTTTTTACTTAATCATACACATATGTTGCAGAACACGCACACACGTTTATAAATACCCCGGAAATGCACAGACACAAGCTATTACCACAGACGGTACACTTGAAAAGGACTACGGATTTGCCGACATCTCATCAGTAATGTACAGCCTGCAGGAAGGGAAGTGCCGATAGTGAATGACCCATGCCATTAAAAGATCCACCCATGATCACCTATACAGCCCCTTATCTTAACCTTAAATAGTATTTCAATTCTGATTATGGCGCGAGATGTTCTCATTTTCACACCTGTGTAGATACATATTGGTTTGATCAAGAGACGCTATTTGTGATGCGCTATCCTGGTTATCTGTCTAGAGTGGATTATCGCCAAACCTAATTAGGTTTACACAATCACTGTCTTACATCTCACAAACTTGAAAGATGTCAAACTGACAGATAGCGGACCCTGTTCAGGCTTCCTTTTTTTCAGGTTTGTGACAAAATGGAACTGATGTCTGGTTTGTTACCAAGAAACTAAGCTTTAATTTCCTGCACTGATTTAAGATTTTAGGTTAAATCTATTACAGGTCTAATATGTATCAAAGTGTTGAAATAGCAGGTAGATCTAAATGGAGTGGTTTAATACAGTTGGAACAAAACCAAGAACAATTTACCTTCATTGTGCAGATTTTAATTTATGCAGCTTCATATGGGCCCATAGCATAAATCCTTCATATTGGCCCATAGCTAGTGTGTGCTTTGTATTTGATTTGTAACGAAGTTGAAAACCCCAAAATCTACTTCCCTCCATGAGATAATGTATTAACCCTAACCATCAAGGAATGTATTGGGGAAAACTATCAGAGGGGAAAAACTGGCCAAATAAGTGAGGAAGTCTGGCCGCACCGGCGCCAGTAATCAAATCTAGGTCACCTGCATGGGTGTCCCACCCTACCTGATCGTGCCACAGATCAGCATCAAAAAATCTTATGATCTTCCTCAGTATATCCTGCTGATCAAGCCACGACATAGACTAGGGAAGTGCATGCTACCACCAGCAACTAGCAACTAGCAGTGTAATGTTTGGTAGTGTGATGAGAAAGGTTAGGGTTAGGTTTTAACAGTGGCATAGCTAGGTTTTTCATATTGGAGGGGCAAGATATACGAGTGAACCGACAAGACTTAACCGACAATTCCCCTTGACCAATGAACAACAGAACCAATCTCAACCGACAGACTCATGATATTGGGAACTTGAGATTTGTTAATGTGAGACCTTAGTCTAAGCGTTGAATAAAGTTCAGACAAAATAATCAATGGTCAATTCAAGAGATTAACCCTAACCCCACTGAATCTCACTAAATCTCACTGCCAGAAACTATCTCCAGGCACGTGCTGCTGCATTGCCGCACTGACGTCACCTACCACAGGCATATGTGGCCCCGGAGTTTGTGGCCGCATAGCCGCTAGGGAGTTAGCTCAGTTGGTAGAGGGACAGACTTGGGTGCGGATGGTCCCGCGATCGAATCCCGGGGGGTGCTGGGTGATTTTTCGGGTAAAAAAAATAGCACTTTTCCCCCCCTCCCCCCGATACGCACAAAAAACTAGCTTTACATATAAATCATTATTTCACTAAATTTGATTCATGAGAGTGCTGTGTACAAAACCATGGACAGAGTAGTTATATAACAGAATACACTTCTAGCTCAAAGAATACCTACTTGTACAGAAAAAAGACAAAATATAAAGGAATATCACGAGAGAAAATTTGATCTAACCCTCAAGGCATAATAGCATCCACCAACTTGAAGAAGTTAACCTGACATAACTTTTGAATTAATCAGGTCTACCTGTGTGGGACATGCTCTATTTTATGTAATTCACAATTTATGTGAATTCTATATGATAGTAATACTGACCTAATTTTGTAGGCGGTTCAAACAAGAACATGTTGCAGATGCTGGTGTAAGACCTTGCTGTTTTGGTAACGACACCAAGACTGAAGTTACCATGAATAACTGAGTTTTATGTGTGAAATTCATAAAAAGAACTATTTATAATCTTTCTACCTCTTTACTAACCATTGAAATACATGTAAATCTTCTTAACATATGCATTTTATGAGCCCGGCCCCCAATTCAACACAAGTTAGTAACCATGTATGTTCTTCATTTTTCCAAGTACCCCTTTGCAAATGTTAACCCCTTATTTGCAAAATTGAGGACAAAATGGGGGTAAAAAAACCCCCTCTTTTCGGTTTTCAATGACTAGAATTTTAAACACCCTTTTTCAAAGACATATTATACATTCATAAAATAGATAAAAACAGGTTGCTCCAAACATTACCAGGTGTTTAATGTCTTGTGCTATAACTGGTGTACCGCAAATGGTGGATTTGGGTTGTGTTCTGATCAAATAATTAAAACCATACCAGGGTGGAGCAAATCATGAACATTTTTCAGATTTTGAAAATACATCTTTTTCTGAATTTCGCGGAGAATGATTCATAAAATACCCCATCATTTCATGATTTCACGGTTCTTGAAGACAGTCCAAAATATACCCCTTTTTCTCGATATTTAGAACATGCATGATTGCCAACTTTTGTGTTGAGTTGGGGGCCGGGTTTGTGAATCCCTAAACATTCTTGCAAGCCTATCATGCAAGCATCTTTCACATGCATGCATGGCATTAGGTATTTTCTCGCAACCCTGCCCATAGCTTCAAAATTAGGCTTATCGACCACTGATATAGCATTGAAACCTCTAGATTTCTGCAACATATATATCTAAACATACCTGTGCTGTGCAATCAAGTCTAAACAACAGAAAGCATTAGATATTGTGTTTTTCCACAAAAAGTAGGCTGCAATCTCATCACAATTTTGTCCTGGTTTTAGTGTACCGTAACCGTATATTCTCGAATAAACGCCCCCTGTAATAAACGCCCCCACTAGTTTTTGTGGTGGAAATAACCCTCAAATAAACGCCCCCATACAAATTGATAGAACTAGGTTACGTGCAAGTCACCTTTTTTTGTTCTAATATACAACAAAATTTGCCTGCAAATCGGTCAAAATATGATGCGAGATGCAGCACAATTCACGTTCTGGATCAACAACACAGCGGCGATGAGTGAGTGACACTCAACACGGCGTGGTATAGGAAAATAATATTTGAGCAACCTAGGGAGTCTGAACAAACTGGATCCCTTGTATAATGAAAATTAATTTCTTACGCGATGTAAGCAAGTCAAAATCGTGGTGTTTTATCAGTACTAGAGCTTGAATAGGGCTAGGAAAGAGTTACTATTTCTTTCAACGATTCGTTCGATGAATGGGGGTTACTAGTACGTGTTGTATGTGGCAATGGTGGAGCATACGATTACGTGCAGTAGCTCGGATCGCATTAGTGTTAAAGGTATGTCTTATCAGTTGAAAACTGACCCCCAATAAACGCCACCTTTTTCAAAAATGTAACGCCCCGGGAGCATTTATTAGAGAATATACAGTATGTGTTGAACAAATTATCCATGGGTTTTCCTTTTTAAACATATAAACAATCACAAAGCAAAACAATGCCGTTTTAGAAGCTTGTTGTGAAATTGATATGTTGTTAGGGGGTGTGGTGAGGATATGATCCCATAAGATCACCTTTGATATTAATAAGGTGATATCCCTAAGGTCCGATACTACAAACAGATACCACTTGTATATAGAGGTTACATACAAACATGGTTGAGATGGCTAGGAATATTCAACCTTTTACCACATGATTTCCATCTAAGAAACATCCTTCTCACTTGATATTGTAATCCCCATGGGAGCCTTGCATTGACATGACATAATGCTTACCAGTGGTTTACCTACCTGTGAGGGACATGCTCTATTAAGGTACAATTTACATTCAAATTAGACATCAAACAGGTTTGATGCGACATTATGCGCTGACAAAACATGACCTAATTTTGTAGGTGGGTTAGATGTAATGGTTTAATAAGATGATGCCCACCTACTACATAACTAATGTGAAAGAGATGCATGCTGATTTGAGGGTTGTTAAGAATGAGGTCAAGAAAAAGAAAGATTTTTCCCAGTTTTCTTCACAGGCACACCTTTTGAACTTCCAATATTTGGCCCCCAAAAGTTTGTCTCAGAAGAAGCCTGAAAAAGGCTATGTGAAATGTGATTTTAAAAAAAATGTTTAAGTAAAAAATGCTGTGCAAAATGCTTTTTTTCCCCTCTTTTTTTTAAAACATAAGACAGGCTCTGTGAAACAAGACAAAGGAGCTGATATGGTACATCACAATGTGAACTTAAAATGTGAGGAAGCATATTCCACTAAACCACTGGAGTCACACCATCATTTTCAAAAGTTCAAGGAAAAAAAGTGAAAAAAAGTGATGTGGTAAAATACGAATTTGAAATGCTACATGTGCGGTCTTCTGAGAAAAAATAGTTTTTTTCTTTGGCCTTTTCTTGCAGACTAATAAAACCTGAAGACAAAAGTTGTCTTAACTCTAATATCCCAGGTCTGGTTTTGAAATAAAACTTTCACGGAGAATAAAAAGGCCAAATTATGGGTGGGATCTTTGCCACTGCCACTGTTAGTATTCAAAACCTGACGGCTACACCACATTGTTATAGTGTTACATTGTCTGACATAAATGCATGCTTGGTAGTAGTATTTTCAGTTGATAGTTGTGTCGGTCGAGATTGGCACTGTCGGTTATGGTTGGTAATCATAAGCACGCAGAAAAAGCGCAGTAGACACACTGCAGACGTGCGCGTTATTGAACAATAATTTAGTTATTACACACTGCGCGAGGGTAGTCACGCTAATTAATGTATGCCGTGTTAAGTTGTCTGATATAAATGTATCCTATTTCACTGAGAACCAATGAGAATTGCTGAAACACTCTTTAGCTGTTTAAGAATACATGATGAGACTAAGGATATAGGGGCTGCCTGCATAGGCTGTGCTGGTTTTGTATGTGTTATTATTTTTGATGGTGTAGGGAATGTTAGCACTTTCCATGCAGCAGACGTCTGCAGACGACATTCCAAAATGTCACAAAATGATTCAAAAATGTCAACATTGTTAAATTTCATCACCATATTTGGAATCACAGTGTGAAATGCATTGAAATAAGTACAAACATGCCTAGTATTGATTCAGTAATCCTTTGGATAGACCTGGAAAGTTAGGAAAGGTTTCTGAAAAATCTGTTTTGTAAATGGTTAAACCAATAATGTAGCCGCGTGGAAAGTGTTAGGGTAAACTAATTCCCCATCTTGATAATGTATCATACCTGGGGTCTACATTTGCTGTAGCTTCATCTAATATTAAGATGCGATTATGCTTGAGGATGGCTCTAGCCAGACATATGAGTTGACGTTGACCTACGCTGAAGTTGGAACCGCCTTCTCCTACCTCCATCTCAAGTTTCTCTGCTGAATCCTGTACGACTTGACGAAGTTGCACCTGAATAGAGATAAAAAGAATATATAAATGGGAATTTTTACCTTTTAACTATAGAAAATTCCTTGGATTGAAAGAAAAAAGAAAGCAAGTGAAATCTTAAATTTGTGGTTGCCCCGTTTTATGCAGAATTTGCTTAACAATGACTTAAAATACTAAATACTGATATCTGATTCAAATATCTCTTGCTCCAAATAACAGGCAGGGTTATAGCTAGGCCAGACTGAGTGCCGGCTAATTTTACTGACGGCGAACGGAGACAGAGTAGGTGTAGCGAACGAAGTGCAGTGGATCATGGCATGAGGACCAGAGGCCTTCTTAATGTTTTTTTAGTTTTTTAATGCACTTTGAGGGATCCTGCCACACAATTTCTTATTTATGAGGCAGTTTAATGATTCTATCCATAAGATTTTTAAAAATAAGATTTTTTTATTTTTATTTTTGAAGTGCTGGTTGGCCAGCGTGAGTGCGGGTTACACCCGAGCGAGCGGTGTAGCTAAAACCCTGATAAAAGCAATAGATTATTATTCTTCATCAATAAAAAAAAAAGCAATTATTTAAGTATTCTTCTCTTTTAATGTTTCTGGGTAATATTATTTTACACTATTATGCTAACCATTTACACACATATCTATTCATAAAACATGTCATCACATGAAGTTGGATAGAACATCACTTTTAAATAAACCATCTCAATCCTACTTACTGAGTGAATGTGGTGGCCGACTATCTTTTATATTGATAAATTGGCCTTGGCCTTATAAGTTCAGGAAATATAAGCAATAAGAAAAAGCAGTTCGATATAAATGATAATATAAGAATAAATCATGGGTGCTGTTTACCATAAGTTTCAACTGAATAATACAATAAACAAATGTGACGTGATCAAGCGAAATGAGTCACATGTCGGCAGTTTTGAAATTTGATATTGTGTCGATCATTCTAAGGCAGGTGAACAATGCTAAGTATGGTGTAAACCCCACAAAATCGAACTCTAGTTTTAAAGTTACAAAACGTTAACCAACTGAGAAAACAGTGTAAAACATAAGAATGTGTCACTTCTTTTTACCTATAACTCAAAATCAATATTCTCGACATACGACTCATACCGCTTGATCGCGTCACAAATGATTATATTTCTATAGCCAACAAGCCTTGGTGATGAAAGCAAATGAAGGGGAAGATCTTCACCATTACTATTAATTATTACCAGCATCCCCTCCCCATCACTGATACAAGTCTACCTATCAATGAACCATAGGATAAAAAATCAATCTATTTTTGACTTGACTCTATATCTTCCATGGGACATTAAAGTTCATTGACCCCATCTTGTTGCAATTTTCAAACGTGTTACGTGCATCATCACAAATTCTTTCCTTAGGCGATTTCAGCTGCTGAAAAGTGCACTTCATGATTTTAAAATGAGGGGTTCAATATGCCTGTGGGAGCAAATTAACCCCGGGTCACTCTGGGGTCAAGAGGTCAAATGATTTGATAGCGTTGCAAAAATGTTGGAGTGCTAGATTTGGCCAGTAGCATGTTTGATGTTTGAGCACCATCTGGTAGTGTTGAGAATGTGCAATGTGTAGGAAAACTCATCTAGGTATGTGGACATGGATGAGTTGATAAATTACAATTTGATAATATGGTTGTGGATTGATATAAGTAGAGCTATGGGAGTTCAATTATAGTGCAATTTGTCATCAGGTAGCAAAGGTAATTTATAGATATCGAATCAGATTGGGACAGGTCTAGGTAACTAGAATTGAAAAGAAATGAATCTAACAGACTTTGATTTTTTGAAATTAGCAGGATACCTATAAATTGAATCTGTGAAATTGAATTACCAGGAGTTGTGTAGATATCAAAAGCAATCTTTTTGATAACATGTATCAATAATCTTGTCATTTCTTTATTCCTATCTATTCTAACACTGTTTTAGATGGCCTTACATTCTAATTCAAAACCTACTAAAATGATAAATCACATTCTTAAAAATATTATTCAACCAAGTTTATTTCAAACTTTTGAGTTTCAGATAATTCAACATAACGCCACTAGATACTACAAAACCAGACAATGCTACAATCGTGTGCCGTGCAATCCCCCGGTCAATCTCTTACCACGCTCCGCCAGGCATTTAACTTGTGAAATAACCTTTAGTTTTTTACCCTAACCCGTATAGCTCAATTGGTAGAGCAGCAGACTTGCACGCACACTGCCCAGGTTCGACCGATTTTCCCCTCAAATTTTAAAGCTGCAATAGGCTAGCTTTGCTACTAGGAATCACCAGTCCGCTCCGGAACGAGAGCCTGTTTCACTTGAGGGCGCTAAAAATTGATGGGTGTGCATCACCATGGTGATGCTTTTTTTTAACATTATCTCAGAGACTCATCTTATGGTTGGAAATAGGGATTTCTTTTTCAATCTTAAAAACTACTGTGACGGGAGGCTGTTCTCTTGGAAACGTAGTCCCGTTCCCAGGCCCGCCCTCTATAGAAAGTCCTGTTCTCAAGCCCGCCCTCTATTGAAATATCTAACTTATTCGTCACCCAGCAGAAGACAGACTCCCGTCACTTGATGCCGCTGCCACGTTAAAATTGACGGTAGTGCATCACTAAATAGCACGCCCTCAAGCCGAACAAGCTCCCATTTCGGAGCAGACTGATCCCCTCTTGTTTTACAATAATAAATGGAAGACTAAAAACAAAACCTGCATTCTCTTACAAAAATGGTGCGGAAATAGGAGTACAACGGTGGGATGGTGGGGGTGGGGTGAATTAATATTGAGGTATGCATATGTAAGGCAGTTCAGACAGATTTTCAACCTTGCTGTCTATGTCATCCTAATGCACAATAATATTTTTGTTCAAATTTGACCAGTCACAAAAAACAAAAGCCTCTAAAAGACCCCTAAATTTTCACTCAAATAAGACAAAGAAAAGAAAAGAAAAGAAAAATTTAAATCTTTCTCCAAAATACCATCTTTGGGGGGGGGGGGGGGGCATCAATTTGGCATTCTACAATCCAATGATGCCTATTTTTTGCATTCAAAGACCATTGCTGCCTGTTCTCTGTCACCAAATGCTCCAGGGTTCAAGACCGCAGCTTTACACACACATATCCATTTCAGTTCCCCCTCCCCCAGGTCCAAGGTAAGTGGAAGGTTGAATCCTCAACTGGAAAATCCCAATCCCAATCCCAACAAAGGACGTGACAGACAATATTTTACAGCTCATAAGATGCTATCTTTAGCAAAGTGCTGTAAGGACTACCCATATATGAAGCTCAAAATCTTGCAGAAGTCATGCTAGACCTATAATAGTTCTTAAAATGCACTGACAAATATCATGAAGAGATGTTAAATCTTACAGTAGAGTTGATGAAAGATAGTAAACACGCACCTTGTATGATTCATGTTCAACATGGTTTAAACTCGTTAGAAAGTATGAGTTTGTTGCTTTAGACTTAGTCACAGTTTTACTTGAAGACAGATGTAATGATGCAGGTCCCCCAGTGTGTCCCACGCTATATGGCGTTATATAGGAAAACGTAATGTGTTTTGAATTGGAATGTCATTGAGTTTGGATGACTTATAATGCTCTTCTTACTCTACACGCTTTTCCAATAAGATTTCTTGTCAAGAGCAGTTCACGTAACAGTAATATGAAAGCATATCCAGCAGTCAAGACCTTTTTACCATCTGACTTGGAAAATGTATACCACTTAGGCCAACAAAATGTAATACTTTGTCTCAGCGGCCAGCGTGCATTGCTTTCAAAATGGGATTTTGCTATATTTTGATTTTTGAAGAAAAAAAGAAGAAAAAAATTGATCGCATAGACCAAGCATGTGCAACCTTTATTACCACCCGGGCCTCATTGTGATTTTGAGATCCATTCACAGGCCGCAGTGATTGTCAAACATCCAAAACACGTCCCGGAGGAGGGGTAATAGGGGAGGGCAAGCTTAGGAAGAAAATATTGCTCATTGAATACCCGCTTCTCTTCGTGTAATTTCCTCTTTTTACTCGCCGTTGCTGCTGCAAGTGCCATTTTAAACAGTGATTTTAACACTCAATCACGCCTCGAGTTATATTTACTAGATGCAGCGCGTCACCCTACTAATTATAAGGGAGCTCACCACTAAATCAATCCACCATTTGTGTAACCAAGGAGGTTCCAGTTTAAACGGGGCGCATCAATCGGAATTTTGGGTTGCTTCGCGGGCCGCAGATTAGAGGCCGGCGGGCCGCTTGTGGCCCGCGGGCCGCAGGTTGCACACGCTTGGCATAGACCATAGTTTAATATTTTGGTAAAATAAAAAAAATAGAACAACAAAAATCGCATAGCTCATAGCTTTTAAGCCAAAAGGCGCTGAGACAAAGTATTTCATTTGTTTGGCCTAACTGGGATTTGTTGTCTTTGAAAAGTGAGCCTGTTATCCGCCTGATGTTCAAGCATTCTCATTTATAGGCCTATGCTTCAATTATAAAGCTCATTCTCTTTTGAGCAAAATCTGTCGCAGCTTTTACAAATATGGTCAATGACATAGATTATTTTTCATTTTCAAATCAGAAATTCTGTAGAGGTTATCCATGTATGCACAACAGACTACAAAGAGGAATCGTACCCTGCCTATTCTACATTCAATTGAATTGGTCCGTGACAACATTCATTGCATGAACCGTGTTACTAAATAGACCTACATATCAGGTATGTCTTCTTTCTGAAAATCTTGACCACAGTTTAAATTCCTGACAAGATGACAGACAGCTAATCCAAAACATGGATAACCTCTATATTATCTGGATTGAAGTGGAAGTTCATTTGGATTAAAAGTGGAAGCAATAGATTATCTACTGTCTAGTGGGACCTGGAATGATTATTAAATAAGACTGTATGGTCAGTTACAACAAAAGCTTTGATTATACAGTACATAGTCCCACAATTGACCTATATATTGTATAGAGGTAGGAAAGGCTGACAAAAGGACCAGGTCCCGTTCAAAGCAAAAAGGCTTCCTAAGCCAATGTTCACTTAACATCTACGTTGGCAAGGATGTCCACCTAGGTTGTATTCTACAATCTTCGAGGAACATTTTGGTATATAACTCCCTGTGTCAGCAGACCGGGATCGAAAAACCATGTGTGCTCCCCAACAACAACAAGCACTTAAAAATCGGGGTTGTGCAACTTTTAGAAAAAGATGCTTTTTGGGGAATGTGTCTTTTTTCATTTTTTTAAACATTTTGAATTTGGATTTGGTGTTTGAATGGGGTTCAAGATAACTAAATAAGCTTTCATAAGCAGTTTGTTTTGTCGAATTTGCTTGAGTCTATCCAGAGATGCTTATTTGACCATGAGCAAACAATATCAAAACTGTGCACGTTTTATGAAAGAAATCACCATATGTAAAATTGCTGTTAAGCATTTCTTCTTAAAAAATAGCAAAAATTTGAATTTCTGTGATCAACTTTAATCAAACATATTCTTCGATAGGATCAAGCGAATGAGACCAGACAAACAGCATTTGAAAGGGAATTTAGTCATCTCGAAGCTAGTCATATAAACGTCAAGTATTAAATACTGATAACTAAATGAGACAAAATGACTCTTTCCACAAGCATCTTTTTGCCTTAAAAAGTGGCACAACCCATTTTTAAGTACTCGTGATTGATCAAGGCTATCACTAGATTGGGAAGAGCAATTACGATCAAACTAACGGAATTCTAAAGCCAATGAATTTATCTTTAAGATTATGTAAATATTACAGCCAAATACTGAGTAATCAATGCGGGCAATGGCATTGAACATGTGCACCTTTTTAATTTTTTTTAGAGACTGCACTTTTGACAATATTTACAAACATCGAGAAAAACAAGGCGGTTATTTTGTTTGGTATTCAACATTAACATTAAACTCGAAACTGTAAAAGACAATAATTATCTCGTAGCCATGTTATGGTTACTGTTGTTCATGTTGTTGGGCTAAAGATACATCCCTGAATGTGATACGATTTTCCTTCTTAGATGGTGACATCACATGGCATTCTAACCTTGCCCTTTAATTGACAACTAATCCAGAGGAAGGACTAGCATTAATAACAGGTAACTAATATGTTCCACCCTGATCCCAGAGACTCATTTTCAATGTGCTTCATTTAAATGTTGACCTATTTTCTTAAATTACTAAAACATGAAAAGGGGTATTTGAATGATTTATTTTTTAGATTGAAGATTTGAGTTCTTATCTTATGAAATGTTAAACAAATTAATTATTTAAAACATATTTACAGCAAATACCAAATATCAAGCTCCAATTTCTGAGAACCCTTCCAATTTAAAAAAAAGAAAGAAAGAAAGAAAGAGGTTAAGTGGCCCCTCCCCCAGATAGGAAATACTATTACCATTCACTTATGAATCTGGGACACAAGCAAAAAAGGAAGATTGTGACGGAATTACAATTGAATCAAATATGAATGAAATTACCCCAGAAGTTGTACAGGGACAGAACCACATATGTAATAATAATTGAGGCCAATATGGGATCATGCAAAGCACCAGGGACACATGGCATAAGCTTTCTGTTTTACAACAGGAAATACTTGGGCAGTACATGAAATGGATCAAATATAAACATGTTTTTCTGACCACTGTAATTTCCCATGTAATTGATATGCTACACTCTGTTATTGCTAGTAATACAAAGTGTCACTTACTTTTGGACCAGTTTGCCAAGCAACACAACGTAACCCAAAACCACATTTACTGTTTGCCAAGCAACACAATGTAACCCAAAACCCTACTTATTGTTTGCCAAGCAATACAATGTAACCCAAAACCCCACTTATTGTTTGCCAAGCAACACAATGTAACCCAAAACCCCACTTATTGTTTGCCAAGCAACACAATGTAACCCAAACCCCACTTATTGTTGCCAAGCAATACAATGTAACCCAAAACCCCACTTATTGTTTGCAACACAATGTAACCCAAAACCACACTTATTCTTGGTGTAAGTTCATCAGGATTGTTCAGAAATTATTATAAGAAATTGTTTTTCATATGACAATTCCAAGGTTAGATGAAGTATAATAATAAAACAAATTATTATAAAATAATAAATGAAAACATCAAGAAGAAGATAGCCAGGTTAGAAACCATCGTGTTTTCACCCTCCGTTGTCGTGACCGCGGCCTTACCCCGCCCAGCCTTCGCCTCAAATGCCCGATCAACACTCAAAACGCTCGTGATATCGTCAGTAAAGCCGAAAAACAGTTGCTCCGTGAGAGAATTCGAGTCATAAACAACAAATTAGACGGCTTGAATCACACAAAATCGCTAGCTGAATCCGATCTAAATTCCCACGGTTACTCCGTTGACCTCAAACAAAGGATCTCGCAGCATCTCGCGAAATCTCAGGAAAAGGAATTTAAAGATGTCAGCGCCCGTCAGATTAAAAAACTCGACAGATTAGCGGAGAAACAGGCCAAGAACGATCGGAAATACGGCAGAAATGTGAGTAAAAATGTAGAACCGGACTTAAGTGGAGCTCAGCTCAAACGATGGGTCGTAAACTTGTCAAAATACAAACCCTCCAATGCCCAAAACAAAATCTTAGCGAGGGGTTTGAATTTTGCAGTCTCGCCAGAAACACTTGACCAATCCTCCGTTTCTGATGAGTACATCGTTGCTTGTGAAAAGGCGTGTTGGAAGTTGCCAAAAAGTGAAGCAGCACAGCTTAGAGCAGAATTAGTCGGCACTATAAAGTCTACCAAACCTCCAAAATCAAACATCACAAAGGAGGAGAGAAGAGCAGTGAAAGAATTGCAAAAAGTAAAAGCCATCACTATCCTTCCGGCAGACAAAGGGAGAGCTACAGTAATCCTGGATACTGACGAATATGAAGCCAAGCTCAACAAAATGCTCAGTGACACCAACACGTACACAAAGCTCAAAAAAGACCCGACCACAGTGTACAAAAGGAAATTGGTAAGCAACATCGCGAGACGGGAGAAGGAAGAAAAATAACGCCAGATGACAAGAAATTCCTATACCCTACCGCTGAAAATGTACCCAGAATATACGGGAGCCCCAAGATCCACAAGGATGGCACGCCTCTTCGTCCAATCGTCGACTACCTAGGATCTATTGCTTACAATGTATCCAGATCATTGGCGGACGTCCTTGGACCGTTGGTCGGGACTACTACACATCATGTGCTCAACTCCAAACAGCTAGCTACTGATTTAGCAGACATCACGTGGAGGACGATGAAATACTGAATTCGCACGACGTAGTAGCCCTATTCACAAACACACCCATCGAGCTCACCTTAGACATCATAAGACGCAGACTAGAAGAGGATAAAGATTTAAAGCAACGCACCCGACTCTCAGTAGACGATCTTATGGAGCTCTGCCACTTTGTGCTTACCACTACTTATTTCTCGTTCAAAGGAGAAATCTACGTCCAGAACTCAGGCGCAGCCATGGGCAGTCCCTTCAGTCCGATAGCCTGTAACATCTTCATGGAATGGTTAGAGCAGCAAGCCATCGCTACAGCTCCCATCAACTGCAAACCTAGGCTATGGAAACGGTACGTGGACGATGTGTTGGAAATCATAAAGAAAGGGGAAGTTGACAACCTGACTGAACACCTCAACGGCATTGACCCGACCAATAACATCAAGTTCACTTACGAACAAGAGGACAGCGGCACAATACCTTTCCTGGACACCCTTATTATACGGAAACCGGACGGTAGCACCAAACTCTGCATATACCGAAAAAAGACACACACCAACCAGTATCTGCAGTTTAAATCACACCACCCTCTCCACCAGAAGTTGGGAGTAATACGGTCGTTACTGGACAGGAATGAAGCTATCGTTACTGAGGAGGAAGACAGGCAGGCAGAGGAGAAAGTCATAAGCGACGCACTCAACCAATGTGGTTATCCTGATTGGGCCATCACCAAAGCCAAAAAAGACCGCGAAAAACACGCACAGAAAAAAGCATCCACCAACAAAACACCGGACACCAAATCAAAAGGCCTTGTTGTCGTGCCCTATGTGGAGGGGTTATCGGAAAAAGCATCTCGCGTGTTCAGGAAACATGGCTTCGCCACAGCAATGAAACCACACTGTACGCTGCGCAACATGCTGGTCCACCCCAAGGACAAAAGGGACCCGCATCAGACTGCAGAAATTGTGTACAAAATCCCATGTAAAGGTTGCACAAAATCATACATCGGTGAAAGTGGTAGACTGTTCGGTAAGCGCCTTCAGGAACACAAAGCGGAGGTTGACAAAATTAGTGCGAAAAGTTATACGCGTGCACAAAGAAAGGTCTCCATCGACGAACAATATAAATCCGCGATAACGGAGCACGTCGCAGCAACGAACCATGTCATCGGATGGGAGAAGGCCAAGGTCAACGACAAGGAAGCGCATAAGACAACAAGATGGTTAAAGGAGTCCATTTGGATTCGTAGAAGGGGAAAGGCCACTCTCAACAAGGATGAGGGGGCTTATCAACTCAACAACATTTACGATCAGTTAATCTCATCAAGACCGCCCTCTACTTCCGGTGGTCGTCACGATAAAAAGCCTGTGATGAGAGCTGATTTCAAATAGTCTGATGAAGTGCTCAGTGTAGCATGAAACTGTTCACAAGTGAGTATAATAATTTGTTTTATTATTATACTTCATCTAACCTTGGATTTGTCATATGAAAAACAATTTCTTATAACCACACTTATTGTTTTGATTTCAAATAGTCTGATGAAGTGCTCAGTGTAGCATGAAACTGTTCACAAGTGAGTATAATAATTTGTTTTATTATTATACTTCATCTAACCTTGGATTTGTCATATGAAAAACAATTTCTTATAACCACACTTATTGTTTGCCAAGCAATACAATGTAATCCCAAACCCCACTTATTGTTTGCCAAGCAACACAATGTAACCCAAAACCAGTGTTTAATATAAACTGTCGCACAGTTTTTAATCAGTTTACCGAACAATACATTCAGACCAGCTTACAGTTTGGGCAATCTTTGTTAGATAGAAATTGTCACACAGTTTTGGACCAATTTGCCAAACAACGCAATCTAACCCTGCTTACTGTTTGGACAATCAGCAAGCTAAAAAAAGAAATTGGGCTCATTTATGAATGCTCATTTGACTGTTGCGTTTAATAATTAGCTGTACATCCCGACCCTGATATCGTGTAGCTGTCATTATGGAGTACTATCCTACCATGGAAAAACATTGTTGAGTAAATTTGACAAGACAAATCACATTTAATGACACATATTTGAACGCCATACACCCACGACTCATATGTATAATTGTATAGCAAAATTATCTGAACACTGATTAAGATGGACATTTTGGACCAGTTTGCCAAGCAACGCAATCTAACTAACCCCGCTTACTGTTTGGACAATCTTACTGTCTGATACAACAGTGTCATACAATCATGAACCAGTTCGCCGAACAAAACAACCCCACTTACTGTTTGGACAATCAGTGTGTGACCCCACTGCCACAAGGATTTGGACCAGTTTGCCAACAAAACAATCTAACCGGCTTACTGTTTGGATAATCTTACTGAATACATACAAAATGTCATACAATTGTGGACCAGTTTGCCGAACAAAACAACCCCGCTTACTGTTTGGACAATCAGTGTGTGATCCCTCTGTGAAATGGATTCGGTCCAGTTTACTAAACAACACGATCTAACCCGCTTACTGTTTGGACAATCAATGTCTGATACAACATGTCATACAGTTATGGACCAGTTTGCCGAATAAAACAACCCCGCTTTACTGTTTGAACAATCAGTTTGTGATCCCACTGCCACAAGGATTCGGACCAGTTTGCCAACAAAACAATCAGTGTGTGATCCCACTGCCACAAGGATTCGGACCAGTTTGCCAACAAAACAATCTAACCCGCTTACTGTTTGGATAATCAATGTTAATCAATGATAAACAATTGTGGACCAGTTTGCCGAATAAAACAACCTGCTTACTGTGTGATCCCACTGTCAAATGGATTTGGACCAGTTTTCCAACAAAACAATCTAACCCGATTACTGTTTGGACAATCATTGTCTGATACAACATGTCATACAGTTATGGACCAGTTTGCCGAATAAAACAACCTGCTTACTGTTTGGACAATCAGTGTCTGATACAAAATGTCATACGATTGTGGACCAGTTTGCAGAACAAAACCACCCACTGTGTTTGATAGAAACTGTCACACAGATTTGGACCAGTTTGCCAAACAACACAACCCCATTAACTGTTTGGACAATCTGTGTGCGATCCCACGGTAACACAGTTTTGGACCAATTTGCTAAACAACACAATCTGACCCTGCTTACTGTTTGGACAATCAGCAAGCTAAAAAAAAAGTTGGGCTCATTTAAATAGCTCATTTGACTGTGTTTAACAATTTGCTGTATGTCCACCCGACCGACCGTGATATCGCGTATCTGTCATTATGGAGTAATACGCTACCATGGATAAACATTGTTGAGTAAATTTGACAGGACAAATCACATTTAATGACACATATTTGAACGCCATACACCCACCTTACTCATAACTACAATTTGTATAGCAATATTATCTGCAGATTTATTAGGAAGGACATGTTTCATGAACAACCCATCCCCCCTTAACATTAAAAGAGATTTGTAATGTCATATGTTATATCCCCATGTGGCACTGATGTCCTCTTGGGGCAATTTAAAAAGTGCATTTTCCTCGTAAATCTTGTATTATCCAGTAGTGTCGCCTGAAAGGCTATTTACTCCTAAGACTAAGAGAGCTTCAGTAATCCATGGAAAAGAGTTTGGTTATTATATGATGTGTTTTACATTTAGAGTTTGACAGTAACAAATATGTATGGTTGTAATTGGGGAAACGTGAACTTTAGGTCCCAGATACTGGTATACCAATTAAATTTGCCAGTATCGCTAGTAAAATTGTTCTAGTATTGTCTGAAACTGGAACACCAAATTGTATCCAGTATTATCAAGCGATACTGGAACGTTTTTATGTTCAAGTTTAGGGCACACATGCTACCAGTTGTGATTTGTCCCAGTATTGAAGAATACTGGTACATAATTGGGATCCAGTATTACCTGATACTGGAAAATGAAAATATTATATGTTCCAATGTAATATTATATAGGAACACTGGCTTTGTACTGGCTTTGTACCAGTATCGGCAGTACCATATTATCCCTATTAAGCGCACAGGACCTATAAGCACCCACCCCTGTTTTTCTCAATGACTACCAACAAACAATCCCTTATAAGCGCCCACCTTTTCAAATGGTCAGCATCCTCAAATGACCAATTGTACATTTTCAATAGTACGTCAAGTGGTCAGCCTTCTCAAATTACCACTTGTACATTGAATTTAGTACATCAAATGGTCACCATCTTCAAATGACCATCAAATGGTCAGCATCTTCAAATAACCACTTTTATTTAGTACGATAAATGAGTTTAAAAAAGGTAACACAATAAGCGCCCACCCAAAATGACTTTGCTTACTGCCCTGGGCGCTTAATAGGGATAATACGGTACTTGATGTTCAGTTGAACGATACTAGTACAGTCCAGAATTTGGGACCTAAAGTATTCCTTTTCCTATAATTCTTTAAACAAATATTTCTATCCCATATTGTATGGAAATCATGCATTGTATGGATAATGAAAAATTAAGACACCACTAATTTAGATTGATTACATTCTTTTTTTAAACTATCTTGCATTAAGCTTGTGGTGACTTATCATCCAACTGGTTACAAACACTTGTCAGCAAAAAATTGTAAACATTCATTTTAACCAATTGCATTACTCATTAATTTGAAGGGGAAAACCGTATGACTTTTCTGATTTTTTTTGTTTCCATTACATTATCTTATAAGTCATAAAGCAGTGGAAAATAGCAAGGGGAGTCTTAGACTAATATTCTAGGGGCTAAGGGGCTCACGTCCAAAGTCAAAACAAGGGCGTCCCCAGAAGGGGGGGTGGGTGTGACACCCCCCTCACCCCCATTAATCAAATATGTCGGCAAAATCTACCCTATTCATCAAATCTGTCGGCAAACGAGCTTCCGTCTGTACATTTGCAATTTTGACCATATACTTGATGTTAAAAAAATTGTCGGTGGGGGGTGCTTGCAGTAGCGTGACCGTGCAATTTTTTTTATCCTACCCCCACCCCCCCCCCCCCCACTTACGTGAAATTCACGAGGTGACGGCAAAAAAAATTGAGGCTACCTTTTACTTTTTTTGGGGGGGGGGGGGGGGGAGGTGCTTGTCGGCAATCGGGACCTCTACACCCAAAAGGGTCTGGGGACGCCCCTGAGTCCAAATGTACCACAATTAGACTTATTTTACATTTGTCACTTTCAAAACGAAAAGGGAGTTGTTAGTGAGCTGTATTTAGTGCATGCAATGGCAATATAGCCCAAGAGTACAGATCTGACAATGATCCCTGTATACTCCCGCAAACAACTGAACTACACACACAAACAATAGAGGGGGTGCGACATATGTTAAGTGTGTGCACAGATGATGGGGGACATGTATGCTATATATTTTGAATTCCCATTGATTTTAGCATGAATGTGTATTTTTATTAATGGTTTGAATATTGAAACTTATTTCATACTACTTGAGTTGGAATGGAAAATCAACTCCAGTGTAAGCTCTCTTTTTGGGGATTCAGTTGTTTACATAGCCTTGGACACATCCATTTTACCTTTAATTCAGTGGCGTACCCAGCTTTTGGAAACTGGGGGCGGGCACGACCATAGTTGTACCGACGAGAGGCATGATGTACCGACAAATTTTTTTACAGACTCAAAAAAAAATCGTAAAACATGCACAATTTTTTCCCCGTCAGCAGCTGAAATCTTGATAAGGGGGGGTGGGGGGGTAGCGATGAACTTGTCCACATAAACGGCCAAAAAACCGCATGGTCAAAATCGCAAATCTACCGACGGTGGGTCGTTTTTACCGACATGGTTATTTCGGGGGGGGGGGGGGGGGGGGGGCCTGGACCCCCCTGGTACGCCACTGCTTTAATTACATATCATTTTACTTTTAAAGTTGTATGTTCTGATCACTTTAGATTTGTGTTCACTTCAACATCTATCAATAGAAACCCGATATGTTTCTCATTATTTCTGTAAAATCTTAGGTGCAATATATGTTCCATTTAGACGCATATGGATTTGTTTGGCTGAAAAAGCTCACCTAACAGAGCCTATTAAATACACGCAAATCACTAGCTATTTCCTATCTGCCATTGTGTAAACAAATTATTACGGGCTGTCTGTGGGGATATCGATTAGCTTCACGTAGATTCCTACACGTAAGATTTTGATTTTTCTGAAGTCATGAAATGCCTGGATAATATCTCCATTTAACTCCATTTCCATCACTCTCTGACAACTGATATTTGACAAATAGTATCTTTATATTATTAATAAACTTCATGTTAAGTCATACTGTTCAAAAATAGATGAAAACAGCGAATTTTTATCAATAGAACGATGAGTAATGAACTCACTGCCCGCATTCGTGTTTGTGTGTGAACTCAATGGTACCGATTCCGTAATTCCTCAATTCGGAAAAGTAAAAATGACGTGGGCTTTTCTCAACCAATCAAAATGTATTTAACATGGACAAGTCTCAAACACCAAGTGTACGATATGCCGTTTATAAGTGATGTGTACCTTATTTATTTCCAGAGATACAGCGAGCTGAATACATCCACCGTAAAACGGGTGCACTTGGTGAATTTGACAATCATTTTGTTATTCTTTACTGTATGGGGAATCATGAAATAATAGGATGGCAAAAGTAAAATATTAAATGACGCGGGCATATATTTTTCTAAAAATATAAAATGTAGATTTTAAGACAGAGAATTACTTTAGCTTTATGTGGACACCTGTATGGCATCCATACGTTATACACAGCTGAAGTTAGCTCAGTAGACACACAGTTGGTTGAGATGCGTCCTATACCAGTACACAGCATCAATTTTGTTGTATTTGTGTGTGGTTTCGCTGTACGAAAAGTGACCCCATAAAATCAATATGTTATAGGCCAAATTGCAGTGAATTACTGCCAAAGTTGGTTAACCACCCGGCTAGTTTTGTACTACTCAATGGGCAAATTTCATTTCACCTGGTGGTTCTAAAATGAGAACCAATGCAACTCAAATTTTGGAATATGACCATTTTAAGGATAACGCTCTTCATGTAGAATAGACAAAATCAAGTTGAAAATCAGACCAGAAATCGGAACACCTACCTTTATGAATAGGACTATACCTATTGTAATCTGTGTCTTAGGCCTACTAGATGGCATAGCTTTAAAAAGTCATACATAAATAAAATAGTGTCTTACCTCATCAAGGGCATTCCAAAGTTGATCATCTTTATGACCATCAAATGGATCTAGGTTGTATCGTAAGCTGCCAGTAAACAAAACTGGGTCCTGAATCAAATAAAAAATGACGACAAAGATCAGTGTTAAAAAAGTTGTGCGCTTTGTAATCACTAAATACAAAATGAGAATAGTATCATGCAGGCACTTAGTAATCGGCTACTTGTCAGAGGGGTCAAAGTTCCTATCTTGAGTTAAAGACTTTTCCAGTCAGAGAGTAATAATCAAAACCAGCATAATTTTTGTCATATAAACCAACTGAGGCTATCTGGGTTATCAAAGTAAGTTAATGAGCTTAAATGGAACCATTAGGATTGGACCAATCAGATCAAAGCTTGCACTGAAATTAACCAATCAGAGCAGAATTGATTATTTAGATAATACTGAGCTTATTCAGCCACACCCACCTGTGGTATAATTGACAGTCTTGTCCTCAAGTCGTGTAAACCCAATGAACTTGTCTGAACATCATCAATGTAGATGGCGCCATTAGGCTCAGCCAATCGGAATAGAGCTGTTATTAAACTGCTTTTTCCTGCTCCTGTTCTTCCAACAACACCGATCTGTCAGAAATTATGATAAAAAACCATATGATTAAGAGTTTTCATTTCGAGATGCAAGTATCATTGGAAGACACCTACAGGCTGTCCCAAAATTATTAGTACCCATCGATGCCCAAAGTTCAATAAACTTATTCATCATCAAAATCAATGAGATTAGATCCGTTGTTTTTCTATCATATTTGCTATACTCTACCCTTTTATTAGAATTTTAGATCATGAATATCGGACTTATTTTATTGTAGTTACACTCCATTGTGTAAGACATGGTGATTTCACCTTTTTGGCAAAGTGCAAAAGAATGTGTTTTTAAACAGCAGCTTGTTTGAAACTGCTGTTGTATGATATTGTTGTTCAAACCATTAATACTTCTTCATTTTGATTCAATTTGAAGAGTAAAAATGGATCGTCACGCATGAGCGACCCCAAGCTTCGTTTCTATAAAGAGCTAGTTCTGAGGCTAAACTTGAGGGACATTTAAACAGGTAAAGACATGGTCATGGGTAATTAGCAGTGGCTTCGACTTCTTTTTCATATTGGGGATGCCATTTACTACAAACTTGCTAAAATGATATAGTCCCCACGAAATCCATTATCCAACGTGAAATCTAAGCCACTGGTGATTCACCAAATACCACTTCATTTAGAAGCCGCTAAACACTTGTCAAATAAAACAATGCACGGGGTCACTCAAGTGTGACAAACTTCTTTTACCCGTTAAATTGAATTAAGGAGAATAATTATTAATGATTTGAACACCCATAACTAATAACAGTTACAATAGAAAGACACATAAGATTATATTGAGTAGACAAGAGATTATGATAATACACAAGTTTCTTTCAAACAAGCTGTAATAGCACACACATTTTTTTAGCACTTTGTCAAAAATGTAAAATCACCATGTTTTACATAATGGAGTGTATCTTGACTTTGATAAATCCGATATTCATGATCTAAAATTCTAATAAAATAGTACAATATGACAAAGATGATGTAAAAACAGCGGACCCAATCCCATCGATTTTGATGATGACAACAATTATTGAACTTTGGGCATCGATGGGTACTAATCATTTTGGGACAGCCTGTATTTGTCTTATTTTATTGGGCACCATTTTCTCACAGTTAATTGCAGACAACTTGTTACTTAATTTCCATCAAAGCCAGCCCCTCACCAGGATTGGTCACTATTGTCTTTTCCAAAACGAGGATCTTTTTGCCATAGGGTAAGGGGAAAATATGGCAGGATTTTTCAATTACACATGACAGTGCATTAAAATCATGCACTCTGAAATAAAACGCACTTAATGAAATATGATTTGACTTAAAAATCGTACTTGAGGTGGGATGAAGTATACTACTATACTATGTTCACAGAATGGTTGGTTATATATTAAAATCCCCATTTCATACTACTCATATGGCCAACAAAAAAAGGTTAGTCTCAAATGACCCGCGCGCATTCCCGAAACCGCCCGTATTAGCTTCTTTTTTTAGTGTTTGGTGTTTATTTTTGATTTTTTTTCTTCTTTTTTTCTTCTTTCAATTTTCCAAAAAAAATCTTGCAAAATCCAACTTTTTGGCCAAAAAAAAAAAATCCGCAGACTGCATTATATTTTCAGTCTCTCATGTCATTTGAGACGAACCTTTTTTTTGTGCCTAATATAATTCTGTATAAACCATGCAACAAAAGTAGCTCCCACAAAGCAGTAAATCTCACCTTTTCCTTAGCGTGAATCTGACAATCTATATTTTTCAGCACAATGGGCATCTCCTTGGAATAAGCAAGGGACACAGATTTGAATGTAATGTTGCCAGATTGAGGCCATTTACCACTTGGCTTATTTTTAGGGATTTCTAGTGGTGCTTCAGGCTGTAGCTTACAGTATTCAATGACCCTCTCCACTGAAGTCATCTAGAAGTTTAAAAAGAGGTAAAACACAGAAGGAAAAAAAGTGTCATTGAAGAGCTAAAGAATTCTGCTATTGGTATTAGAAATGGTATTATCTATTGTTTGGGCTCTCTATCAGACCTTATACATAATATAAATGGCCGTGTGTTTTGAACTCCCCACCCTTACCGTTGCATGTCCAGATTTTTACATTTTACACCATCTGAGATTCGAATTAGCATATCGCAATAACTATTTGTTCTACCACATAAAAAGTATATATTTTCTGAACGGTAATCTCACAAGGAATCCACATATGCTATTGGAATTTAGATAAGACCTGATGGTAACATGTTGTGATTAAGAATGTTAAAAAATTATCGATTTTTTCATATTTTGATTTAAGCTCAATAATAATTTTATACCTATCCCAATCATAATTTTACTGTGCATATTTAAGTTCCTCATGCAATTACCCATCAGAACATAATAGTTGTTAATGGTAAACATGTTGAAATATACTATATCGAGAAGTAAATGAGCACAAACGTTTAAATTTCATATTTATTAGAGTTTACAAGTATATTTTTTTTGGTATGCACCCTATCCTGATTTAAACGGCATTTTTGAATTCCCCTATTTGAGAGCTTTCCAAAAGTGTATAATTTTGCTATCATCGGTTAAATATTTCTTTTGTTATAGTCATGTATGTAAAACCGATGAATTAGGGCAAGTTCACTGTGTAGCGAATAGGGAAAAGCCAAGGACAACGCAATCGATTCATGATTACAATTGTTGCACAATAGTTGTCACATTTGTTGAAACAGAATCTTATAGAATATAAAATAATCTATAAAATGAGAGCAAAATCATGTTTGTACCATACAGGGATGAGGAGCTATAGTAAATTGAACGTAGAATTGGGAACATTTTCTATATTCCCCATAGAGATTGCACACAGCGCCGCCGCCACCGCCGCCGCCGCCACCGCCACCACCCCTGACTTTCACAACATAATCAATCATATCTCAGCCAAACATTTATAGAAATACCTGATTTATTAACACAATGTAGCTAGATAAATAGGCTTTCACATGACACCTCAACCATAGCTCTACCACATTTAGTTGTTGAGTTAATAGAGAGAGATGGATGATTCGTCACCAAAAATGCAACGCCACCACCCTTTTTGGGTGGTGAGTTCAAAACACATGGCCAAATATCAAATCGAACAAATGAGGAATAATAGTGATCCATTAACTCAATTGAGACCTTTCAGACATTTTGGGCTGTGTCTCTATGATTGGTCATGTTTCTGATATAAATAATTCAAAAGTGGGACATGCTTGATAGAGGCCACAAAACATACAAGAAAACATAAAGATCCATGCATTTTTAGACTCAATATATTGTAACATGTTTTAAACAGGAGTCCTAAATGTATAAGCAATAGTACTAACTTATGTTTTTGAAGTCCATTTCAAATAATGTTCACCTAACATGATTTTGAAGGGTTCTATACTTATTAGTTCAAATGTTAAACCAACCTGATTTTCAACTAGAGCACTCTGCCGTACACAATACTGAAATACATTTGTTAGAGATAATGTATTGCTAAGAATAAGCCCCACTAAGCCAGCGTCCAAAGCTGAAGAAAAAAACATAACAAGTAGTTACATTTTGGAAAATCACATGCACTTTACATAATTTGTTATAAAAAGGCTTCTGCCCTTTAGAATGAGAGCTATTTGTAACAATGCTTCCTTTCCGACAAAATCTGATTAGCAGAAATTTGCAAGTTATATATGCAACAATAAGATGCACAAGACAAAGAAATGCATATAAAATTGCCATGACAAAAGTTCAATATACACCTTTTCACACTGGCCTGAGGATCAATATTTGGACAATCGATCATCCTTTTGTAGGTACAATAACAGTACCTATGTTGATCGATCGCCAAAAATGGGCCACATCTCTGTGTAAACCCAATGATAGATGATTGATCAAATTTCTTGCACATTTTGAAACAGCTGAATTGGTGTCTCTACTCAGCAACGATAGATCATCAAAAGATTGATCGTTGGGCCAGTGTGAAAAGGCTTAATGTTCTAACTGAGAGTACAAAGGGATTTTATATAATATAGTTGACTTAATTATTTAGTAAGTTGTTAATGGTAATAATTTTGTCAAATGGTCACCTCGGTATGGTCTCATACTAGACCATCAACTGGTCACCAAGATAAACTTACTTCCAGACAATGGAACTGCAGCAAATGTAATGCCTGCTGTAAAGACTACCATGATGAGATCTAGCCTCATACCAAACCATCGGCTGGTTGCCAAGAACATAAACCAGGCCTCAGAATGAAGATCTTGATGCTTATTAAACTGAGCATTGAATTGGTCCTCCTTGTGGTATGAGCGGATAACACTTAAGCCTTTGAGTGATGAGGTTGTGTGAGAGAACACTGGACTACGAGCTGTAAAGGAATTCAGGAATGTTATGAATAGGTTTTTATTTCAATGGTATATCGCAAGTAATTCGTAGCAGTTTCATTATCACATTTTTTAAGGTAATACTAATGAGTAGTACTCAATGTCAACTGGAAACAACATATACCAAACACCCAACTGTATGGTGACCTCCCCAAAATAAGCCAGAAGATCCGGAAGAGAAGAACAAGGTTTGCTGGCCACTGTTACAGAAGTGAGGAGCCAGTATCCAAACTGGTGCACTGGATCCCCAAACATGGCAAAAGAAAGCCGGGACGACCTGCCCTGACATTTATCGATCTACTCAAGCAAGATACTGGACTGGAGACGAGTAACATAAAGACAGCAATGAACGACAGAAGAGTGTGGAGAAACATCGTAGATCGGGGACACGACCCGAATTAAGCAAGTAAGCAACTAATGAGTTGACATCAACATGAAATTTTACATATTTGAAGCTGGTGGATTATATGTTAAAGAAAGGAGTAAAACCAATGGTCGAACAATATCGCATACAAATAAAATGATAGCATTAACCTCAAGCCTAGTGCCTTTCAATCTATTTTGCTGTGCAGATTCACCACCTCAAAGTTGGGCTGTTTTCTGTTACAAACAAAATGCAAATGTCGTTTCAATTCTGTGGGGTCCAGGAGACAATCAGTTGCACCCTACTCAAAGATGATTCAAATGCAGTTAACACTATGTCAAGTCCAACTACTTGGTCATTGTGGCCACACATTTGTAGTGTATCTAAGCTTCAGCTATAAAGGTAAAATGCTGTTCTGTCAAAACAGTGTATCTTTTTCAGAGCTAGCTGCGAGATTGGTCATTTCCCGCTCCACTGACCATCAATAGCGTAGTGAAGATATCGAGGTGTTCATCACTAACATGCAACAGAATATATGTCTGTATCAGACCAGAATTTTACACTCTTTTCCATAATGACCAACAATGACCAATTTGGCACCTTATTGCTTTTTCTGGCCCTTAACCATGTATAAAGTAAAAATTGCCCAACAGTTTTATGCATAGGAAGAGATGTTTTATACATATTCAGGGGCAAGAGCACTTACAAGGTTTTGATAGATGTTTTGGTCCTTGACAGTGGCGTACCCAGGGGCTGGCGCCCCCACCCCTGAAATATCCCCATCGGTAAAAACAACCCTCCGTCGGTAGATTTGCGATTTTGACCATTTTTTTGGCCGGTTACGGGGACAACTTCATCGCTAACCCCCCCCCCCCCCACACTTATCAAGATTTAAGCTGCTGAAGGGAAAAAAATTGTGCAATTTTCTTTTTTTTGTAACAAAAATTGTTGGTACATCATGCCTTTCGTCGGTACATTTATGGTCGTGCCCCCCCCCCCCCAGTTTCCAAAAGCTGGGTACGCCACTGGTCCTTGAACATGTATAGAGCATACTGCCCAAAGGTTATACATAGAATGTATTATTTTATACATGCTGAAGGAGATACAAGGTTTGACAGAACAGTGACGATGTGTGCTTACAAACACAAAGTGAGTAACCAATTGACATCCCAATTTATAGAACCATAAATTAAAAAAATCATACTTACTAACTCCATCTAATCGTTTGACACATCTTGTGGCAACTAGAGAGTAGCGTCTAAAGAAGACAAAGATTACAACCAGCGGTAGAGCTAGAAATATGATGTAATAGTTGACTACGATATTTATAACTATCACTCCCAAGATGAGTAGGGCAAGCTGCAGGGGAGAAACAACATGGATTCAAATGTAAACAGGTTTTTAAACAAAACCAACGTGTAGAAAATACATGATTCCGAATTCTCCATGGCAGTAATAATAACAAGGGAAATGGGGTGTTATCGGGAGGCAGAGTTAGTCTAGGGTAAAGATTTCATTGAGGGATTATACTGAATAAAGCTTATAATCCCAGAATGAAGTTTTAATGCTAGACTAGTTTCGTGACACCCTTACATAGAGGTAGAACCGGCAATGGTGTACTTTAGACCCCACATATTTTGCAAGTAATTGCCATAATAGAAGTATAATTTGGTCACTGTAGGATAAAGGAAACAACAAGGGAAGAAAGAAAACATTGGCTGCAAAACTGGAAAAAGGTGGGTCTTTAGCAACATTTTGAAAGACTCAAAACCGATAAGGCTGAGCTTACCTAATTGACTGTTCTGCAAACGAGGGGCAATAATAGGCAGGCCCGATAACAAACTTTGTTATAGGATATTTCAACATTGACAGTTCTGGCAGCAATGGTAAGTTAGTAGCAGGCAACAAGTAGTAAAAGCGTTAATAAAATCAAAGTGAGAATAATAACAGGACTCAAGGAATCTTAGCCTATGTACTGATATGAGATCTACAAGCCACTTAGGAACACTGTAAGAAATGCAGTATTGCTCACAAGGTAGAGACTGATAAGAATCTAGAAGCTTAGTTCTGATTGGTTACTTAGATGACTATCCATTTAGCAGGCAACTAGGGACACTCTCAGAAGTATAGCATTGCCTCAAGGATTACTGACAATATTATTTACAAATTTACCTGCATGAAATCAACGAATGTAGATGGTAGTTGATCATCCATTAATCCAATATCCTTGGTGAAACGATTCAAGATTCTCCCTGCCAATATAAAATGATCAATTTCACTTGTGAATCACATTGCAATACTTTGATACAAAGGAGGAATATTGGGGAAAAGCTGAATGAACATTTTGCACAGGTCAATTAAAAGTGACCTGTGTTATGGTTTTACCTGTGCTTTTTATTTTAAAAAAGAACTCTCAAGATAGACCATGTGGAGTCAAATTCCTTCCTGAAATGGAGGCTTTCATAACAAGTTGTAGCCTGAACCTGAACTAATTACGCTCTATTTACCTTAAGTTAATCTAGTCATAGATATAGCATTTATGTGCCAGGATCAACACTTTGATCGCAAGTATCATCTCATTTTTTTATGAATGCAATGAGGTATCAAATTATGAGAAAGAAATCTGCCAGCGCAGTGTACTTTTAAGATTTTTGATACAAGCTATAAATGTTGGGAAAGAACAATGGCATTACAGCACCAGGGCCCTATTTCATAAAGGTCAACTTAATCAGATTCATCTGAAGTTAAGAAGAGTTCCTATTAAATTCTTCTTAAATTAATAACAAACTTAATGAACTTAAGATAGCCTCCGACCTCTCCTTAAGTTAAAAAGGAACTTACGGATAATCTTCTTAAGTTGTTTTAAGAGAAATATACTATTGAACATTATGTTTTGGCTATACCCTATAATAAATAGTTTTTGGGAAAATGTTGCATTGTGGATAAATGTTATGTCACGTCATGTCATGGCGTGTCATGTCGTGTCTTGTCATGTCGTGTTGTGTCGTGCTGTGTCAGGTCAGGTCAGGTCATGTCATGTATTGTCTTGTCTTGAATTGTACTTGTTTTATTTTCTCTGGTTAAATGTACATTGTCTATTGTGTTGGTATACATGTTGTAATATAACATCACAGGTATCATTTAAGTTAGCTTAATATGTATTTTGATGTATTATGTAGCAAACCAAAAATGTCAATTAAAAAAAAGAAGTTGTTTTATGAAATAGAAGATAAGAACCAATTCTTCGGAAATCCAACGTAAAAATATCTTAAAGTTTTATGAAATAGGGCCCTGGTCAAGAACATATTTAGTTTGGTGTCATAAGTGTAATGACCTACCTGTAGGATTAGTGTCAAAGAACAAGACAGGTGACCTAACAACTGACTTAAACATCTGATAATGAAGGTTCTTGCTGGCCATAATCATTACACGGAATGTATAGAATGCCCTGATCAGACCCATTACCAGTAGGAGAGCTACGAGGGAACCATATATGATGGCAGACTCCTCAGTTGTGAAGAAAAAGGTGTTGCCGTCTTTGTTCTTGTGGTCATGAGTAGTAGGCTGTGTGTGAAATAATAGGAGTTTTGATATTGATATAAATGAGGGATACAACCCAGTAAAGCAATCTGTCCCATGTATAGACCATGTGCCGGTTCCATTTCATGCATGGGGGTGCATGCATTGACTGTTGCATTGACTGCTGTCATATACAGATGACTGGTTTGGTTAAGTGTATGATTTATAATAGTGGACACCCCTTTTGTTTGGCAGGCAATTCACATGCATACCGGCACGCAAGCTTTTGTTTGCATTGATATTATTACAATCCTGGTGTTACCTATGAGTAAGCTATCACAAATTAGCTTAAGGCTCTGTCACACCATAGCGTATGGCCTGAACGTGGCCTGAACGTATGCCGACGTATTCCAAAAATAGCTCGAAAATTGTCAGAGTCCGAGAACGTCCAAGAACGTCCAACTTCCCAACGAATTGCGTCAACATCGGTGATGGAATGGACGTATCCATAGCGTATTAAACGCATACATAGCGTATGACTAACGTATTGATAGCGTATCACTAACTTATAACAAACTTATGACAGCGTATCACAGCGTATGTGATCGGCGAGCGTATGACCAACGTATTCGTAGCGTATGTCTGCCGTGCTCGACGTATCCTCAGCGTACAACGAACACGTGACTTATGCCGTTGCAGAAATTGAGTTGCGTACACGGCGGGACAAGTGTTGCCAGTTCAAGTAAACGCAGCCTAGATGATAACTATTAAAATATCTAGAAGGGTAAATATATATGTCCAACCTATAACTTAAGACGATTAACGTACCTCTAACGTATATCAGCGTATGTCTAACGTATGTCAGCGTTTGTAAACGTATGTCTAACGTACCACGAACCTATCGGGAACTTATGCAGAACGTAAGTTAAGCACACGTTGAGTACGTCGAGAAATTTTGAACATGCTCAATAATTTTTCGCGGGCTCGACGTGTTCCAAATTTTCACAACGTATCACAGCGTGCTCTTAACGTATACAACGTATCCCAAACTTACCCCTAACTTGTATCAGCGTACACCAACGTACGCCAACGTATTTTTCGATATTTCGCATACGTTGTTATACGTTCAGGCGATACGCCATGGTGTGACAGGGCTACCGTACAGCTAGCGCGCATTCGGCGTTTTGGGAACTTATGGAGGGTTTGAGTATATAAATGGGTCCCTTGAGTATTTCATCCTCACTTCTTCATGGTCTGTCTTGGCCTTCTTGCTTTTTCCTCCTCCTCGGCCTCGGCCCCTGGTTGCTTGCTTGCTTTTTCTTGGGAGGCATGTTAACTGCTTGATGACATCGGCGGGAATGATGTAATGTGAGATCGGCGCGGTATTTATATGTGCTACAGCGGCATAATAAGCCACGTGTTCGTTGTACGTCGAGGATACGCTGACGATACGTCGAACACGGCAGACATACGCTACGAATACGTTAAGTATACGTTAAGCATACGTTAGTCATACGCTGTGATACGCTGTCATAAGTATGTTATAAGTTAGTGATACGCTATCAATACGTTAGTCATACGCTATGTTTACGTTCAATACGCTATGGATACGTGACAGGGCCTTACACGATCGCCCGGCATAAGGTGAGTACGTGAGAATACGTCGAAACTCGTTGGAAATACGTCAGGTATACGTTAGACATACGGCACATATACGTTATCAAATCGTTATCACTACGTTGGCTGTACGTTTCCCCCAGCCTACGTTCATCAACGTATACCAACTTACGAGTAACGTACGAGTAACGTACCACTAACGTATGTCAGCGTATGTCAACGTATATTTAACCACAAACTTACCGGGAACTTATACAGAACGTATTAAGCACACGTTGAGTACGTCGAGAAATTTTGAGCATACTCAATATTTTTTCGTGGTCCAAATTGTCACAGCATATCACAGCGTGCTCTTAACGTAAACGACGTATCCCCAACGTACCCCTAACTTATATCAGCATACGCCAACGTACGCCAACGTACGCCAACGTACACCAACGTATTTTTCGATATTTCGCATACGTTGGCATACGTTGAGGCGATACGTTATGGTGTGACAGGGCCTTAAGTCGTAAGTATTTGGACTTAGAGACTTTGTCCTCATTTTAAGAAAATAAATTAAAAGTAAAGGCTTCACATAAAAATCGGACGATACTGGGAATCGAACCCAGGACCTTTAGTCCCAAAGCCAATTTCATAACCTCTAGACCAGCTAGGCTGACGGTACTGAAGTAGTAATTTCATCTTACAAAAGAGGTAGGGTAGCCCATAGTGTAAATTACGGAATAAATCTGTATTACTCATACAAGTATTTACACTGGAGCTAATTTTGAACTCATACATAGAACCATAATCCTAGAAAAAAGTAATTGAAGCACCTGCATAATTAAATATTGTGCAGATTCTGTGATCTGTGAATATCTTCCAGCACTAATATTGTAATGTCAGCCATCTATGAGCGTGTTTCTACGGAGAGTCATTAGCCGGTTTGAACCGGCTAATGACTAATGACTCTGTAGAAACATGTCCTCTCTGCCTTTTGACACCGTTAGACGGCTAATCGTTCTCCGGCAAATTATCCTAAAAAAGCAGGATAGCGGCGAGAGATTAGCCAGATAAAAGCCGACAAGAGCTCTGTAGAAACAGCCCGCCACGAGATTAGACGGCTAACCAGAAATCAATGATCACAGATATCAATAAACTGTTGATGATTTACGATGTGATCGATGGGATGAGATAGTGTTGAGTTGTTGTTCATTTCTAGCATGATAATTTGGATTCAGCCCGAACATTTAAAATTTTATTATTACTATTTTATTATTATTTAAGTCTTCTATTTCCCCTTCGCATTATCACATGTATGGTATGCCATTATTTGTGGGTTTATTTTCACTCTAAAGCAATGATCGGCAATCGGGGTTATCAATTAAATTCGGAAGAAGATGAAACGGGATGAAAAGAATAATTTGCTACTCGGTACGATCATATTGTGAAAAATCATGGTACATTGTTTAATTGTTTATATGATATTATTAAATAACTATATATCATTCGCTTGATCATCACATAATCTTGCTCTGTTGTTGCGAGTGCACTTGCACACCATTTCGATTCAAAACTGGGCACGCAATGCATTTCACTCATTACCCTTGACCTTCTCTCGCTGGCTATTTTGACATTATCCGTCGTTTGCGTGTCTGAGAAACAGTACCGTTCAAGTGCATCCGCATTTCTAGCCGGATAAAATGTTCGCCAGTAAATAGCGGAGCTCTGTAGAAACACGCTATATGTCTGTCTATGCATGCAACTTTTTTGAAATATATCATTTTTCATGAATTGCTTTCATGAATGGTATACGCACAGCAGGCGCGCATATGTGGTAACTTGATCGAGAATAGTTTGCTTCGACAATAGTTGTCACAGAATTTACAAATAAATGACAAAATGTTATCAAATTTACCATGAAACTGGGTGTGGTTATTGTAGTCCATAGAAATGTTGAATTCTCAGGTGTTGTTGTCGGAAGCACACGACCAGCTGCTTCTTCAGCTTCTGACCAAACAGCAAGCCAAAAATCAGCCAGAATATACACTATCTGATGGGAGGAGAAAGAAAATAAGTATAAGCAAAGAAAAGTCTGTTGTGCTGCAAGGAACCAAAAAAGAATGTTGTGAGCAACACCAGAATGTAATGAAATAAAATTATAATGACTTACTTTCATCTCATGACGAGTGGTTTTCTGTCACCAATTGTAAAATAATGAATTTATGAAGCAAAGTTTTCCTATTATTTTCACTAATATTGGCTTGTATCTTAAAAACAGAAATTGCCTAAAACATGAACTCCTTAATGCAAAAAGTCACATTTGGTACAATGATTCTTAGAATCGTTGGTTCTCACACTAAACAAAAGCCTTTTGTACTGTGGTTGAACCACCTCCAATATCACAAATGCCCTATCTGTTTTTAAACAGACTTTTTCAGAGTTTACTAGTTAAAACTAGTAAACTCTGAAAAAGTCAAATCCTGACAACCTCTTGAACAGTTAATGTATCATTTATTTAAAATCCATTGTTTTATTTTACATTTGGATGAAATCAGGGTTCAGTGGCACATGGCATGTACCATAATGTGTTTGATTTGATATCATTTGGGTCCTACGACCCTGGATAACCCAATAAGCTTATATAGCTTATTTCCATTGGGGTCCGTTAGATCTGTGAACAGATACAGACCGGGATGATCCCCTACTCTTTACGAAAGAGTCTGTAACCTTTTTTAACGTGCTCGGGTATTGCTCTTCCGATGCACGGGACCACCATTTCTACGTGACTTCTGAACCACTGGTTTTTGCTGCCATTAGAAAATCGTCACAATCACTTCGCTTTATTTACCAGGCTACCGGCATGGCGCACACAATATATCGGCACTTAGATTGGAATATCCCCTAACAGCTCCCAAATCTCGCTTGGGTCGACAAGGCAATTGAGACTAAGTACCTTGCCCAAGGATACAAACATGTTGGCTATAGCGGGACTAGAACTCACAACCTTTGTATCATGAACCCTGCATGCTACCCACTAGACCACACATGCTCTCAGGATTTCCCTGGATTGGGCATTCCCCGAATGACTTCACACCATTTAACCTGATTATCTGTTAAAATATGTACTCGTAGACCACAAATGTTTTTAATATTTACATGAATATGACCATAATGTGATATTCCTGGACAAATGTGCTATTTTTGGCAAACTGACGCCTTGAAATTGGATAGAAATGAACTAATACCCCTTAATTTCCCAAATGGATGAAATTCCCCCAAATGCCTAGTCACAGTGCCCCCCCCCCCCCCCCCCCCTTTGGACATGTGACTGGTTCACATCATGATTCAATCCCACACCCTTGCAAGATTTTAATAGTATACAAATACTACATGGTAGAGGGGAAATAGAGCAAACTATTTTCCCGAGGTACTGGCTACGGGCCTATCACCCCGAACCCGAAGGGTGAGGGGTGATATCACCCGTAGCCCGTAGCCACGTATCGCCCGTAGCCAGTACCGAGGGAAAATAGTGTGCCCTATTGCCCCGATCATACCATGTAGTATTCGTTTTATTACACCTCACTGTGACTCTGGGGATGAGGTTGTAGTCAAAAATAGGGGGGAAAATAGGGAAATAGTACTTGTGATAGGAATTGGCCAATGAATTGCCATGATTAGTTCATGAATATTTATGAGGTGTAATAATTTTACTTACCTGTGCTCCAAGTAGGAAGAATAGCAGCACTATACTACCACAAACATTGGTACCGCTTCCAAAATACTTGAAATATACTGACCAAGAAACGTCTCCCTTCTTCATTTCTTCAGCCTTGAATATCATAGCAGAATCCAGATCTTTTTTCTTTAAAAATAAACCAGTTTTAAAATTAGTCTCAGTGAAAATTTAAAAGTTAAAAGAATGTTGAAGGGAAAATCAAAGTTCCTGCAAAATCTTTATGATAACAATGGTAGGAACATAAAACTAAATAGTTGTACAACAATAAACCATAAGTAGTGACAAGCAGATTTATGACCAGTCACATCAAAAAGGACATGTTGTCAGCAGACACAGTTTTGAGATGGAGGCCAATATATTTGGTGAAATATAAAGAAAATAATAGATACAAATATGCTTCTTCAAATCATATCTTGTGAGTACAAAGTCCGATTACCTTCAACATGGTATCATTTCAAAGCTTAAAATGTGCTCTTTCAAACCATACCATACCGATAACTCCGATTTGACTTGGGCCTTCACCATATTCATTTTGATGTGACAGGTCAGATTTGTTAGAAATATTAAAAAGTGAGGTTAACAGACATACCACAAAACCAAATTATACTTTGATACAATATGATGGATATAACAAATAAACATAATGATACATATTACAAGGGTTAGTACATGGATGTGCATTCTAGGTTTGTCATGGACTATACTTCAGAAATACCCTCCGACTATGCAAAATACTGATATTCTGGTGTGTCAAAGAAAGTGTTCCATGGGGAACAAAATTAATTAAAAATATATCCAATTTGTTTCTTCTAAAAAAATAGACCGTTGGTAACCCATAGTCTTCTACACCCATCAAAATATGTAAGTTCCCCTGTAGCATATACTAGAATATTTCCAAAAATATTTGATGGATTTAAATAATTGTCAGCTAGAAAGATGCACCAAATTGTAGGCACATTTTGATACCTAATTTGTTGGCCTTGAGGCAATGCAACGATAAGAAATGGTGCCATTTACCAATTTGTATACAGAAAAAAGTGGATTTTCGTGCACAGACATGGGAATCTACCAATCAATTATGTGTGGCATCATTTCAAGAAAATCAATAAGCAGATCATAATTATGTGTGTGGCAAGTTCGTCTGATTATGAGTGACATGCCAATTTGGTCCGATTATGAGTGACATGGCAATTTGGTCCGATTATGAGTGACATGGCAATTTGGTCTGATTATGTGCGACTTGACAATTTGGTCACACATAATCAGACCATTTTGCCACAATTGCCATGTCACTCATACTCGGACCAGATTGCCATGTCACACATAATCAGACCATTTTGCCATGTCGCACATAATCAGACCAAATTGCCATGTCACTCATAATCGGACCAAATTGCCACGTCATTCATAATCAGAGGAACTTGCCACACGTAATTATGATCTGCTTATTGATTTTCTTGAAATGATGCCACACTTAATTGTTTAGTAGATTCCAATTTTCTGTGCACGATAAATCCATCAAGAAAATGTCTGTTAATTTATGGACAAAACCAGCCATAGACAGTGAGATTTAGTGCCACTTTTTTTCTGTATAAAAATTGGGAAATGGCACAATTTCTTATCGTTGCATTGTCTCAAGGCCAACATATTTGGTATCAAAATGTGCCTAACAATTGGGTGCATCTTTCTAGCTGAAAATTATTTAAATCCATCAAATATTTTTGGAAATATTCTAGTATATGCTAGGGGGAACTTACATATTTTGATGGGTGTATCAAATACACTTCATCTCATTAAATTTCCCTGCCGAGATATGATCAATTCAGTAACAGTTCTGCACATGAAAAGTGGCCAAAGCTGAATTTCACGTCCAATATTTATATTTTTCATGGCTAACAAAACCATGTTTCACATTGGACACTTTTGTATGATAAAAATGGCAGGAACATAAAACTAAATAGTTGTACAACAATAAACCATAAGTAGTGACAAGCAGATTTGTGACCAGTCACATCAAAAAGGACATGTTGTCAGCAGACACAGTTTTGAGATGGAGGCCAATATATTTGGTGAAATATAAAGAAAATAATAGATACAAATATGCTTCTTCAAATCATATCTTGTGTGTACAAAGTCCGATTACCTTCAACATGGTATTATGTCAAAGCTTAAAATGTGCTCTTTCAAACCATACCATACTGTTAACTCAGATTTGACTAGGGCCTCCACTAGGCCTATATTCATTTTGATGTGATGGGTCAGATTTGTTAGAAATATTAAAATTGAGGTTAACACAAAACAAAATTATACTTTGATACAATATGATGGATATAACAAATAAACATAATGATACATATTACAAGGGTTAGTACATGGATGTGCATTCTAGGTTTGTCATGGACTATACTTCAGATATACCCTCCGATTATGCAAAATACTGATATTCTGGCATGTCAAAAAAGTGATCCATGGGGAACAAAATTAATTAAAAATATATCCAATTTTTTACTTCTAAAAACAATAGACCGTTGGTAACCCATATTAGACTTCTATCAAATACACTTCATCTCACTGCCGAGATATGATCAATACAGTAACAAGAGAGTGAATCCCATTTTGAACAAGAGTTGGACTTTCAATTGAAAAAACTGCATAGCTGTGATTCCAATGATGAATATAGGATATGTCATGTAATTGTTTAAATTACACTAACATTCAAATATTATGTGGCTTGCCATGGATAATATGGATGAAAATAAGTTTTCTGCTCAAATTCAACTAACTATTAATATTGAGTAGTTAGATTAGTATTGATTTGATTGATTATGCTCAATTACGCACTGAAAGTTGATTGTAATAAAAGAGTTCTCTTCACATGAAAAGTGGCCAAAGCTGAATTTGACATGCCTGAGGAGATTTGCCATAATTGGATAAGCTCCAAAATGGATAGAAAACATTTCTTATGACACATGAAAGATTGCTGAACATGAATATTAGTACTTCACGTCCAATATTTATATTTTTATGGCTAACAAAACCATGTTTCACATTGGGCACTTTTTTGACATGCCCTGTATTTGAAAAGGTTAAGACGTCAATGTCTATGTTCCATAGGTGTAAGGCCAAAACAAAACAGAAATTCTGTGGCATCTACTATAAATTTTTGAACCATTTCAACCACATTTAGGATTTTTTTATTTGACTTCAAATACTTTTAAAAAACTACATTTTGCATTTGGTTTTTAAACTTTTGTTAGCCCGAGGCCTATTCACAGTACAGTCCACAACAGTTATACTAATGTGATGGGGGAAACCCTGTTATTGTTTTCAATTTTTTTATATTTTAAATTTCAATTTGTTTTCAATTCACCCAAATCAAAACGCTCAACTGACCGACCCTACCTGAGCGGTTGGTTGGTAGAACAGGTTTTGCTTTTGTGTCACCTAATGAATATATACTTACATCTTCTTTATCATCATCATTTGCTGCCTTTTGAATTAATGAAAAAGACGTCACATTTTATTTCATTTTTGGAACTTACATTGGGTCATTATTGAGAATTTAGGTGTTACCTATGACTAAGCTATCACAAATTAGCCTAGTCGTAAGTATTCCGACCTAGAAACTTTGTCCCCTTTATGAGAAAAAATAATTGAAAGCAGAGATTTTACATACAAAATCTGACAATACTGGGAACTGATTTTATTTTGATCCCATATACCGTTCATTAAACTCTGTGCATCAGCGTATTCTTGTGATTGTCGTTCATGTGCAAGTGCCAGATATCCTCTTGATTGCATGAGTATTAACACTTTCCACGTGGCTATTCGTTCTACCATATAAAACACATTTTTCAGAAACCTTTCCCAATTTTCAAAGTCTTTCTCAAGGATTACTGAACCAATATGAGGAATTTTTGTACTTATTTCAATTCATTTCTCATGGTTATTCCAAAAATGGTAATGACATAATCTAATTTTGACATTTTTGAAACATTTTGATACATTTTGGAATGTCGTCTGTAGACGCCTGCTGAGTGGAAAGTGTTAACGCAAGTGCATACAGTCATGTGTGTGAGGTGTGATCATTTGAATATGCTCTGATGTCACTGTACAGAGTTATATGAATGAAGTATAGACCATGTCACCTCTTGTTGATCATCAATGTTAAGTGCCCAGTTCCATTCCATGCATGGGAGAACACATATTGACTGTTGCAGTGACTGCGGTTGTTACAGATCCCATTATAGATGGCTGGTTTGGTTTAGTGTATGGTTTATAATGGACACTCCCTTAGAATGGGCGCGCATTCTAGCAGGCAAACTTTTGTTTGGGAGGAAATTCGCGCGCACACCGGCAGGAAAACTTTTGTTTGCTTGGCTGCTGTGATGTTACAGGTGACATCATCCATAGATTAAATAATTATACTATTATTTGATAAATGTTCACATACAATCTCAAACAGAAGAATATAAATTATTCAAAAGCTTTGTAGTTTCTTTGCAAGATGATGTATTACTTATAAGTGTAATCAAACTAGCATAATTCTGGAGTTCCCTCAGCCTCCACACCCTATATTCTAATTACACTTTATTCAATAAAATATACAATGTAAAGAGTATTACATAAGTCATCCATTAAACTGACCTTAGATTCTGCCCTACTCCTCCTTGAATCAGCACGGCTTCTTTGTGTTCCGGATCTAGACCGTATCATCAGTCCATCGTCATCTTCATCATCTTCATCATCTTCGTGGAGAAGTCTGGCAAAGTTAATACCCTGGGATTGCAGCTCACTAAGAGTTCCTATTGTTTCTTGTATACCCTAGATACAATATATTGACACATGGCAAAGTTAATACCCTGGGATTGCAGCTCACTAAGAGTTCCTATTGTTTCTTGTATACCCTAGATACAATATATTGACACATGGCAAAGTTTATACCCTGGGATTGCAACTCACTAAGAGTTCCTATTGTTTCTTGTATACCCTAGATACAATATATTGACACATGGCAAAGTTAATACCCTGGGATTGCAACTCATTAAGAGTTCCTATTGTTTCTTGTATACCCTAGATACAATATATTGACACATGGCAAAGTTTATACCCTGGGATTGCAACTCACTAAGAGTTCCTATTGTTTCTTGTATACCCTAGATACAATATATTGACACATGGCAAAGTTTATACCCTGGGATTGCAGCTCACTAAGAGTTCCTATTGTTTCTTGTATACCCTAGATACATATATATATTGACACATGGCAAAGTCTATACCCTGGGATTGCAACTCACTAAGAGTTCCTATTGTTTCTTGTATACCCTAGATACAATATATTGACACATGGCAAAGTTTATACCCTGGGATTGCAGCTCACTAAGAGTTCCTATTGTTTCTTGTATACCCTAGATACAATATATTGACACATGGCAAAGATTATACCCTGGGATTGCAACTCACTAAGAGTTCCTATTGTTTCTTGTATACCCTAGATACAATATATTGACACATGGCAAAGTTTATACCCTGGGATTGCAACTCACTAAGAGTTCCTATTGTTTCTTGTATACCCTAGATACAATATATTGACACATGGCAAAGTTTATACCCTGGGATTGCAACTCACTAAGAGTTCCTATTGCTTCTTGTATACCCTAGGGACAATATATTCACACATAGTAAAGTGTCATTTAGGAGAGGTTAAGCGAACCAGACTCCCCTACATTGAGTTCAATAAGCCTTAATTAGGAATGGTAGACATGATGATGGTACAAAATACCTACTTTCTATATACACTTAAAATTGACCAAAAAGACCTTAAAGAAATTATGGAGAAAAGTGTAAAATCTGATGATTTAAGAACAATTATCTAGAAAACTTACACTAAGCTAATTGTTCCTGTAATAGTCCACATTTTGGGAACAATTTGCAGTCAATTTTTTTGCGGCATCTAGTTCTTCTTAAAATAATACTAGTTTCACATTTATGTCAGTCAACATAACACAGGGGTCTAAAAACAATTCCTTTATTTTCTAAATGTTTAATGTTAACGTGTGATCAAATAAATACACACTGACATTACTACACCGTAGGAAGGGAATATAGATACAGTTTCTTTATGGGGAAAGGATTATAGAACTACATACCTCTTTTAGAACCAGTATTTGATTGGCAGCATTCAGAAACTGCAGCTGATGAGTAACCAATATTCTGGGTTTATCAGCCAAATATCCCATAATGCATCTGAATGGAATGGGGGAAAGCAAAATCATTTATACAACACTATAGTTTAGTCAGTAATCTAAGCGTATGCATGCCATTTTAGCGCTGTCATGAAATCACTTTTGAAAAGCCATTGATGATGTACCCTCTGTGTAGGTTCGAGTTGAGGTCTGTGTAAAACACTGGATGAAGCAGTTACAGCAATTGCAACGGTAGAGGTGTTTATTAATTAAACATATTCACAATGTTTGAAGCATATAAACTTTCACCATTGCCAATTTTCTAATGATAGTTTTGTATCATAACAGCTCTAAAAGCAACATTCTATTGTTGGAACAGACTACCAATACCCATAATGATCACCCACGCTTTACAAACGTATCAGTCATACAGGTGTGAGCGCCTCATACATGGTATCAGCTTTTTAAGAAATTACAATACAGATGATAATCCATGTGTTCTAATATCTGTGATATAACCTCTTACCTGTCAAATATATGTCTTCCCACTTCACTGTCCACAGCACTCAATGGGTCATCAAGTAGATAGATATCACCATCATCATACAGTGACCTAGCTAAGTTGACCCTTGACTTTTGACCTCCACTAAGGGTGACTCCTCTCTCTCCAATCATTGTCAAATCACCATCGGCTAACTGAGTGATATCCTTTATAAAAATAAACCAAACACTTATTTTGATTTCACTGTTTATCTTTTTAAAATTGAATATGAGAAAAGCATTTTACCGTTTATCTTTTTGAAGTTTATATGAAAGACTTCCGAGTTAGGGTGAGTTGCAATCGAAAACAATCATTTGGATAAAGCGTACTTTAGATCAAAGAAACGCATCAATTACACGGTAGAATAATGTGCTGTGTTGTAATTTATGGGGAACTTTATTTCTACCTTGCACTTGATGCATCCCTGGGATCTAAATTACATTTGTTCCTATTTTCCCTATCAAATGTTTGTCCTTCAATTTTATCAAATAGGTGATTTAAATATGCAGATTACTAGTTTTAATGATCATAAATATTAATGATAGTTCATTTTAAATTGAAAACTTTTCAATTTCGTTATTTAAATTCAAGTCTAGAGAATATTAAGATTTTCCAAGCCAACTCCTTGGCTCAATTTGGTAGGGCCAGATTGGATTCCCAGCCCCGGCACGGCTGCACTTTCCAATGCACCCTAAAATAAACCCATTATTCCCCTTAGAGTATTATTCCACCCAAAATGCTTTGGGAGTTAGGGTTAAGCCTAAATAAACCCACCCCACCCCCCTGAGAGTTTCATCCCCCAAAACACGCCTTGGGAGTTAGGGTTAACTTACCGCCCGTAGAGCACACACACTAATAATCTTCTTATACTTGTCCTTGTCGTATGTCTTCCCAAATAAGATGTTATCCCTCATAGTACCAGCGAATATCCAGGGCTCTTGTGATACATAGGATATCCGCCCATTCACAACTGTCTTGCCTGTCATGGTTGGTAGTTCCTTGAGTAGTGCCATCAGGAGAGAGGACTGAAAGAAATCAAGGAGGACCAATGATAAGAGGGAGGACTAAAAGATGGAAGAAATCAAGGTGGACTATTGATGAGAGGGAGGACTGAAAGATGGAAGAATTCAAGGAGGACCATTGATGAAGCAGATGACAAGCTATGTTGAGTCAATCTATGATTTCATAAACTCATTATTTCTTCCATTCAAGAATCTAGTAGACCAACATATTTGTATATCCCAAATACATTAGTACTATGATGATGGATAAAGAGAGCTTGGAATACACCAAAGGGCTAAAGGGTGGAAGAGAAGACCTCAGTGGTCTTCACTCACTTTAAATTAAATATGTTGCAATCTTTAACCAAGAGAATCGGTGGCAGAAGAGTGGAGTGAAAGAGGTTATCTAGGAGCAGGTTTGGCAACCTTGTTTGAACAAGACAGGAAGATTCCGATTTCATACATCTGATTTCATATGATGCAGCAGTTCATTTTACAATATTGTGTTCACTTTGCAATATTGTGCAAAGTAATAATGTGTTGGTACCTGTCAAACCAAGACTGACAATATCTGGCACACAAATGCTTCCATTATGACCAAAATATGCACCATATCACCTTCTATCAGCGTATTAATGGAGAATCATTTTGTAAGCAAATTTTCAAATGTTTATGACATCCGTTTTATCACAAAAATATTAACCCTTTGAACCCTGAGTTATTGGTGGGGTCGGTAGCCCCACCCTGAGTTATTTTCGCGAATAATGGATAATTCTATGTTGAGTGATTTCCTTATCTTACACACTCTGATTGATCGTTATATTGTGATATACTGCCCTCTATCATCGTAATTAAAAGAGGACAATAAAGTGTCCTTTTATTTTGACATGGCACTAGAAATTGTTGTATACAAACTATCTGAGAGTAATATACCTATATTAGTCTCAGCAAACTATACCATGCTTGTTTTTCTTCCTTTCTTTTCAAATAAATTTCTTCTCAAATGGTGTTTTCATACTTAAGTATATTAGTAAACAAATTGTCTTCACATTTATCTTGAAATTCGAAAAAGTGCTAATCTTTGCATAATTATTTAATTTTCACTCATTTTCGTCTCAGAATTGTTAATCAAAATTGTGATTTTTCCCAATGAATACCATGAAATAGTTACTTCCAAGTAATATTTATGTTGCCAACACATGCAGAAGTATTAAAGCATCAAAAAAGATTAATTTAATATCTTCATTTAATAGTTCTAAAAACTGTACAGGGCCATGACTAAACCAAGGACTTGTAAACACACTTGGGGGCTATGAATGAACAAAGCGTGCCATCCTTGGGTGACCTCCAACATGCTTGACTTATTTGAACATTGGTCTGAGCAAGCAAGCAGCTAGAAAAATAGGTTTTTCCAAATCCTCAAGCTGTCTGCAGGAGGTTTTCTTTTAACATATGTTTAAACTGTATTTGAGATACCTTTATAGGCATCTACATTGGTACTATGTCTCATAAATATAGCTTTAAACCTAGCTTCAACATGAAAATTCACACTTTTCTAGCAACACTGTTACTGAGTTAACACTATAACAATGGTGCCAGATCTTGTGTAGTCAATAGATGGCCTTGTTCAACCAATACACTTATGTGCCCACCGAACTGCTATTAAATGTATTCAACTGTGAATTAGATCAAATATTAGTTGGCACTGATTCACAGTGTTATATGCATAAATATTATGAGGAGAAAACTTTACTACTGATCATGCGTCATTGACAGTGATGCCTCAACACTCCACATCAGTACTCTTTGATTAACAGTGAGTGCGTGTGTATTCATATAGGTGTATATATAGCAAAGCATTTATATAGTGCTCTACGAAGAACACCCAAGTGTAACTAACTATTCATACTTGCTATTAAAATTGTCCGAGCAAGCTACAAGTGCTAACACTGCTTGCCAAGCTCAATATTCATCCTGCGGTGTTAACTATGTACGAGATGAGCTATGCAGACCTGGTGATGGCTAATATGAACTTTAAAGCCACACTGCCAATTCTCTCTTCAAACATGATACAACATGACGATAACAACGCAGAACCAGAACACTTTGGGAGTGGGGTTGAGTCTGAACCGAACGAACTCTTTTCAAAAGGTAATAGAACAGCCTGCTGGTAGAATCACCGTGCGAAGTTTAACATCTTCAGGAATTCTGGTAGATGGATCCTCATCTCGACCAATGCGGGCGGCCGATTCACCAAGGTTGAATCCGTGCGTAGTGATTATTTTCACCGAGGTCCGCCGGCCCTCTCCTCTTTCATTTGGAGAGAATTAATTGCTACCTTATGCCTTCACTTTTGTCAAAAATGACCAAATTTGGGACAGCACTAGGCACATATCTTTGGCTAATCGTGTAAAACAATTAAAAAAGTCACACCAAGATTTGTGTAAGTTTGTGCAAAATGGGCTTTCGAAAATCGCGCAACAATTGACAGTGAGGAGTGCCAGGGAAGTGGACGATGCTGACGATAGTGATGATGCCAGCCGTGACAGCCGTTTGTTTCGGGCTCTTCACATACTGTTGTGGAGCGTGGAGCCCATTGACACCTGCGTTGAAGGATTATATTGCGGCATCACCGGTGTGAGATGTGTGTCGATGACTTGTGCAACACTGATCGACAAATTATCGAATATGACTTTGTAGAGAAATTGCATTCTTACATAGAATACAACTTTTTAGTCTTTGAATTACCACGGATCAGGAAAACCAGGACTCTGTTATGAGCGAATGATATTATCTTATATTTTCTTATAAAATAAATTGCAACCAATTAATTACTGTGAGCATTGTTTTGTTTTATAGAAGTCTCTAGTTTTATACGCAGAGATACAGGGTGAGTAAAAAAAAAGTGTACCCTAATTGAAAAAAATTAAAAAAACACAATTTTGACCACAAAATCAAGGCAAACAAAACTTTAAATGATTGCGCCATTTCTTTGCTACCATCTGGAAAAAAAATCACGCTATTTGATGATACCGTTAAGTAAATATGACTATTTCTGTACAGGAGCTGTTTTTTCACCTAAAACACGGTTTTTAATTTCAAGCTTAACGAGCTTAATAATGTTTACTAGGATTATGATGTAAAGCATTACACATCTTGTTTATTAAAAGAATTAAGTATACAATACACTTGTTCAAAATTGTCTCCTAATAGATTAAAACAATAGACAGCTTTAAGGCCTATTTATGACACAATTAACACACTTTAATCATTTCATAACAAAGGAATTGATCCTTTCGCTGTCGGTATTGTAATTTTTTATTGGTCGTATCTTATGAAATATAATGGTCAAGATCTGGAAAGCGTGTTCGGACGTTAAATTGGTCACTTTTATTCAAAACAGCGTAAAATAAGTTTCCCTCAACCAATCTAAATCAGATAAAATTCATATTAAAGCTAATTGATTTGTCTTTATACCGTAGTATATTGTTTTGAAAACAAACGAATACTTTTTCTAAAAAAAAAATCGCTGAAGTTGAGTACACTTTTTTTTGACTCACCCTGTAGACGGACGGAACGGACTAGAAGTCTTGTTAAAGAACCGAATTTCAACTCTTTCGGATACATATCATTAAGTGCTGGGCCAAAAACACAAAAGGATGAGAGCTGAGAGTATCGGGATTTCCCTGGAACTTAATGTATAGAGAGCCCTATGTTTATAGAGGGGATATACGGAACGGGTTAATTAGGGACCGTTCATAAATACTTTGGTGGGGGGGGGGGGGGGGGGGGCTGGATAATTGTTTTTTTGGTATATCAAAACTTTTTTGACCCCCCCCTCTCGCCATGCCACAAACTTTTTTGACCCCCCTCTCTCGCCATGTCACAAACTTTTCTGACCCCCCCCTGTATTACTGCCTGCACCTGAAACGTTCTTGTCCCTGTTCATTGTTATCAAGTTCTGATAACATAGATATGATATCTTTTATGGGATTTTCTTTTGACTATGTATCATATTCTATTTTTGATGGACGCATCACATCTAGAAGGGCTGGTTGTAGAATCTAGAGTGAATCAGAACTCCCACTTCAATTGCAGGTATCTTTTGTTTAGTGCCATGGTCTCTAATCCACTGAATAACTTCACACATTTATGCACGGATCTCTGTTTTTGAAACCAATTAGGATGCTCCCTCCAATTATATATCCTGGCTTTAAATATGTTTTTGCTATTGACATGAATTTGCCCTTCAATCTTTTTTATCTAGGCTAGTACATGAAAATTGGCCCGTAGACATCTGCGCCCGTAGCGCGGCAAAAAATTAGCTATGTTACATTGAATTATGAAATTTCCGTAAATAATATGCACATAGGTAAAGCAGGGGTTTTGGGGGTGAATTTCGGAAACTAATAAGTGTTTTAAACTTTTTTGACCCCCCCTCTGTTGGAGTTTTCAAAAACTTTTTTGACCCCCCCCCCTTTGCAGAGTATCAAAACGTTTTGGACCCCCCTATAATTATCCAGCCCCCCCCCCCACCAAAGTATTTATGAACGCTCCCTATATAGAACCCTGTTAAGAACCGTATACCAACTCTTTCGGATGCGTTCCATACTTTTAATACCTAAAGCGTATGAGCGCCAAGGGTATGGATAGGAGAGCCTTAACTACAATTCCGGAAATAACTGTTGAACCACTTTGAGGACTTCGTTGAAATCAACCCCCCAGTCCCCCCATTCAATGTTGTTCGGAACCGTTTCATCACCACGGTCGTTGGGACCCTCAACATTGATTGGTGGGGGCGGGGGAGGGATATCACTTAGTAGATAGCTCAAGCTCCCCACACAAGATTGTTGCAAAATAAACGCTTGAAAATAGTCCCTTAAAGTGGGATATTAGCAAAGAAATGGACCGTGTGGTCCAACACCAATTTTCCTGAATTGTAGTTACTCGGGGTTAATTAGAACCCTGATTTGGTGCTGACAATTTCAGTTACGGATCCAACAATAAATACTAGGGTAAAGGCTAAGTACATCCTTTAGATATACTTTGGCCTACAAAATCCCTTCATACTTAAATATGGAGAGCCTTAAAAGCGAAATCCAAAAAGGAAAAGACAACCTGAAAAACTACTGGTTTCCCCTGTAAGGGAGACCAGTCAAGCTGTCGAATTCGGAAAAAGACGCCATTTTGAAACAAAATCCTGACAAAGTCAGAAAATGGATCAAATGGCCAGAAAACAATATAAAAATCATCCAGAGGATGACTGCACGTTCGTTAAGTCAAAATGAATTGGATAGAAAACCAAAGAAACATGTATAGGCTCCTATAAAAAAAGCCTACATGAATCAGTCCTAGGAAGGCAACTATCAGAGAAAGTACCACATACGTGTTACCTGATAAGTTGCCAAAGTGAAAAGAGGAGGTTTTGCCAGGTTTGGGCACCCAGGTTGCCGATTACAGGTGTTCCTGGGTACGCTACTATGTAGCCCATAGATAGGATTTAAAGGGGTGCTACACCCGCTAGGCCTAAATTATGTTCAAGTTTGAATATTTTGGGGGTTAATCGTCCTTGGGGGAGATATGCAAATGTGATTGACAGGATAGGCAAGTATGATTGTATTATGTAATAAATAACATGATATTTGTAATAAAACATCCGTTTTTGTCAGCTTTATTCTGTTTTTTATCGCCAAAATTGCTATTCATTACCGTACTACAATGCATTACTGTCTACCTGAGAATTATCTGCGCAAGCATATTCATCCCATTTCGTGCTATTTTCGACAGTTTTCATCAGCAAATGCCATCAAAACACAACATAAACCTGCGGAAACAAGGCATCTAACATCGGGTAAACATCACATGACCACTCAAAATCATGTGATCAATGTGTCACCTGTTTAATCGGCCTTTTGGGTCATAGCGCGTTCTAAATTAGGCCGATATATCGGCCTTTCGGGTTCAAAGGGTTAACTTGTACCTGCATGCAGATTGTCAAGAAGACGGTAATATTGATGACCGCATTACACGATAAGGTTTATGGAGGCTACAGAAAACATTAGAAACTCTTTACAAGGGTTTACTAACCCTGTTTAAGTTACAATACTCTATGCTTTATTTATGAATCTGTTCTTATTGGTTAATATTCATGAATATACTCACTTTTCCTGAGCCTACAGATCCAATTACTGCTAGTAAATTTCCTTTGGGTACTTCAAAGTGGACAAATTGTAGGATGGGATTCTTCATGTCCTGCAACAAATAGAATAATCAAATAGAAATATGATTGGTGCTTCTAAGGCTATATCTAAGGCTATAAGTGCCCGGGGGGGGGGGGGGGGGGGGGGGGTGGGGGGGCACTCAACTTTTTTTGGGGTAGGGGTGTGCCGCACAGGGTCTCAAAAAAGGGGGGCTATAGAACTGAACTGAGTGGATTTTATGACGAAAAATAGGGTCTTAGGAACTGATTTTTTCAAAAAAGTAGGTCTTGAGAACTGGCCTATAGTTCAATTTTGATTGGCAAGAACGCACATTTTTGATTTTTTTTGGTTTTAGAACGCAAAAGTTGCGAAGAATTGGTGTTTTGGAACGCAAAATTTCACGATTTTTGAATTTTCAATAAAATGGGGGTCTTAAGAACTGATCCAGGCTCAAAAGGGGGGTCATAAGAGCTAGCAGCAGAGGGTGAAAAAGGGGGTCTTCAGCGCGGCACATACCTATACCCTTTTCCAATGTCAGTGCCCCCCCCCACCCCCAGGTATAAGTGTGCTATTTAAATGGGTGTGATGTGATTTTAACACTTTCCACACAGCAGGTGTCTGCAGACGACATTCTAACATTTCACAAAATGTTTCAAAAATGTCAAAATAAATAAATTTCATTACCATATTTGGAATCACCACGAGAAATGCATTAACATCAGTACAAACAAATAATCCTAGTATTGGTTCAGTAATTCTTTAGATAGGCTTTGAAAGGTGTGAAAGGTTTCTGAAAATTCTGTTTTGAAGTGGAAAGGGTTAAATGGATGTTATCTGATTTACATGGATACCAATATTTGTCAATGCTAAGAAGGTACTATATTTTGCTAGGGAGGTGTAGTAATCCCAATACAGCCCTTTGATCAGCCCTCCACTTTTGTGAACGCAGAATCTTCCAAGAAATTAATTCATGCTCAACATTCAACTCACTTAGGTTCTTTATTCTAAAAATGACATCCAAAGTCAAAATATATATTCAGTCAATGAACTCAAACAAAACTATATCCAGTCATTATCCACTGATCAAATTTAACTTGTCTTGTTTTAAAGACCCGTTTCGAAATACTTTCTACGTGGCGGGCATCTGCAGAAGACATTCCAAAATTTCACAAAATGTTTCAAATAAGTCAACATTATTGATTTTCAATACCATATTTGAAATCACCACGAGAAATGCATTAAAACATGCCTAATATTGGTTCAGTAATCCTTGAGATAGACCTTGCAAGTTGAGAAAGGTTTATGAACAATCTTTTTGTATATGGTGAAACCAATGGCCGCATGGAAAGTGTTAAGATACTGCCTAGTCTATGTCTAGAAGAGCAAAGGCAGCTTTACCAACATCCTGGAGAATGCCAACATCTGATATTTGTCAACTAACCTTTTCCCAAGACCCTTGTAGATTCACTGTGGTAACACCCATCTGGGAATCTTGTTCCTTTACAACCTTAGTACTGTCTTCTATCGCAACCTTATCTAAGGACTCTAACTCTGGTAACAGAAGAAATGTCTATAAACAACAAACAAAACAAAATTAATTCAAAATTACAGATGAAAGATATCACAAGCATAACATTAGAAATGTACAAACATCAGGGAACACTTTGGTGTATAATAATTATTACACATTATAAATATTCATGAGATAATAGGCATAAATCCTGCCATTTCATTGGTCAATTGAGCTGGACACAGTGATAATAAAATGAGCTATTGATGAAATTGAGCTATTTCCCATGTGGTCATTTCGACTATTTCCCTATATCATCCATCGTACCCAGAGACAGAAGTTCTCTAGCTACGTAATAGCGTTCTCATGCACTTTTATTTATGAGGTGTAATAAACAAATACTACAGGGTATATCGGGGAAATAATGCAACAATTTTCCCCTCGGTACTGGCTACAGGCCTACCACCCCTCACATAGGCCTGTAGCCAGTACCTCAGGAAAATAGTTTGCACTATTTCCCCTCTAACCATGTAGTATTTGTATGCTATTGAGAGCATGATCTTCATATCATGACTATTCATACATCCCACTTAAATAGCCTATAGTGAACAGTACAGAAGTGAATGGGAGACAAACATACCTGCAATGCTATACAGACTATAACAACAAATGTATACAATTGCAATTGCATTTTAAATCCAATTTTAAAATCGTGCAATTTCAAAATCACTCCCACTCTGTGATAAGTGATGTCTTGACAACCAGAAGAGTTTTATTTGGTCTTTTTAACTGCTTTTGTTTCAAAATTATGACCAATCCACTAAGTCGTCTAGAAATCGGGTTGGGCCAATTACAACATAGAATACAATCTTGTTTATTAAAATTAAACAGTTAGGGTATCATGCAGAAATCATTAAGAGAACTACATATCTCTTTGTCAACTAGTTTTATTTCATTTAAATAAATAAATTCATAAATTTAATATAAATAATGACATTTTTTTCAAAATTGTATAACTTTTTTTGTTACAGCCTGTACAATGAATGTATAACCAAAATGAATGAAATGATAGGTTAGGGTTATAGTGCTCTGTGAGCATATAGCATTTTAGTGGTTTAGGGGTTTGAAATGTTCTGTTTTCTCTCATTTGTATAATTCAAAATATAAAGTTAGACTCATTAAGCTTGTTTTATCAATCCTAATACTCGAAATAGCCTCTAAATGGCGTAATTGATCTGCTCAAATTAATGGCTTCTGGATGTAACTGTACCGTTTTCACATAGAAAATGGTATATTATAAACATGTTTTAAGTGTTATAAAGGCTATGAATTTGGATTGAAAAAGATATGATCAATGTCAAAATGGGTGATTTTTTTGGGGGGAGGAGAGGGGGCAATGTTTGAGGCTATGGTCCAGACTTGATGCAATATTGACATTTATGTTAACGCACACAGGTAGCACTTCAATTTAAAGTGGTCCTTAGGACATTCATCTAAATGTTGCTATATATACCACCTACCTGCATGCGCTTGGTCGAGACCCTAGTCTCAGATAGCAACTGGAATGCTACTGGAAAGAAGCGTGCAAAGCTTATACGTAGCGTATTACAATACGATATAACAACAAATATGGTGGACGCTTTGATTTCTGAGGCAGTGAGAGCATATGTGATGATCATAAATACGTCTAGCGCTCTGTTGCCGTAGACACCTAAAGTCATGTTGAACGAAAGAGGGTACGAAGCTCTAAGAATCTTTGCGATCTCTGACCTAATATGGGGATGAAATCAATGAAAAATGATTATAATCACTATGATATGTTCCATAAATTAACATGAAATTACAGCAATTAATTACCTTCAACCTTTCCAAACTAATTTTGCTTTCTTGGAACAATTGAATCGCTTGAGGAAAACGCCGCATGAATGCTGATCTCAGCACAGTGCAGAAAGAAGTCACAACAAAAACAGTAGAGGTTTTGAAGCTGGCTGTGGTCAGTGCATATGTAACTATCATCAACACATCAATTAATCTGTTACCATAGATGTACAGTGTCATATTGAAAAGAAGTGGGTATGACGTCAATAAAATCCGGAAAATTTCTGATCTGTAAAATGTTTAGAAGGAAACATATATCACTACTTAAAGCTTATCTAATGTTTCATAATTTAATTTGTATTTATTTATTTTTTCACATTTTTATTTTTTTGTTATGAAATAAAATATTTAATTAAATAAATATTGCATACAATCTCTTAAACATTTTAAAATAAACAAATACCAAAATTTAAAACACAAAGGCAATAAATTTCCAGAATTTGCAGTAAATTGTATTGAACGATTTCTTGATTTGAGGCTAGAAAACAGTCTTTATTAAAATAAAATCCATTGCTTTTGCTTTAATAAGGCAAACACAATAAACAGAGTTGAATTAATATCATACAGAATCCCGCTAGGCAGCAGTGGTACTTGCAGGCAATACTGAAGTTGGATATAATCATGTGAAAAGAATACATTGATCTGTACAAAGTAGAAATTTTGCAGACTATACTTTGATGGATCTAACATGGTCTAAATCAGAACCTATAAATGACAACAGTGCAGACTACATTGGCTGGACCATGTCCATCTCATTGTAGATGGCTGTGTCCCAAGGAAAATCCTGCACAGATTAGTATCTTGGTGAAGAACCACTAGCTACTCACCATTACACTATAAGGAAGGAACTCAAAATTGATACTGAATCTTGGGAGAGTCTGAGAGCTGATCGCATGAAATGAGGTACTCTGAGCCTGTATCTTAAGATAGGATAGGGAAAGAGAAGCTAGTGAGGTCTGCAGCAGCCAAACAAGCTAACAAACAAGTCAAACAAGCAGTCAACGTCTCCAACAGATGTGACCGTTACAACGTAGACTGCCATTCCTTCATCTTCAGCCATGAAGGTTAATTGTAGCTTCAACCAAGCAGATAGCTAGAAAAACCATCACTACAAGATGTTTCATCCATACTCAACCCTGAGCAACAGAGGGTGGGCTACTCCAAATGATCATCCGACTAAACATGACATGTGAAAGGGGAGGGGGTGCATGTGCATATAGGTTTGTTTGGAGAATGCTTGTGAAATAAATACACATGAAACATGCTATCAATAATTGACCTCTATTCAATAATGGCAGAGCATATTACATTGAACAAAGCTGTTTATACATTATTCCAGTTGATAAATGAACACTATACATAATTGAGTTCTATTAGATGACTGACTTTGATAAAACTATATCTCCAAGCGCCTTTATTTATTCTTCATAATAACAAATAGCATCATCATTCATTAGAATACCCAATGACATTACTGCACAATGGTAAAGGAATGTATGTGCGGTGGATTAGGTTTTGGGAGGAATATGGTATATCAATGTGATGATCATAAACATATTGATAAGCCAAGCAGCTATGGTATGTCCACATTCCACATCAGTCCCCAATACTTCCTGTTGGTCAGGCCATTATGTTCCCATTCCTTAACACTTTTGGACTAATGATTTGACATTTTGCCGGTAATAAATCATCTAAGGATGTGTCTATTTCCCACTATGTGGTCCAATTAAAAGACTGCAAATTATATATTTATGCCGCAAGCGCATAAACTAACCTTCATAACCCTGAAAATGGACCATATAGTCAGCGGTTGACAAAATCTTAGATGATTTATCACCGGCGAAATGTCAAAATCACCAGTCCAAAAGTGTTAAGGGACTGGGACCATAATGGGTTGCCATGCTCATTACTACAGCCCCAACCTTTGTTATTATCTATGAACAATGTTTCTGATCAAATGCATTTACTATAAGTTCTGACAGTTCCAAATTGGCTAACCTACAGCAGCAAATTAATACAAAAGAACATGGGCGCGAAAAGCTCATATGACGCAAGATGGTGCACTATGAATCATATGCCTGATACCTGCCTATGCCAAAAACCGTGTGTACGCTTTTATTACTTTTGCGCACAGAAATATAAAAAACACCTATTTCTTGCCAATTGTGAATCGTATGCGTGATACCTGCGTATGCCAAAAAGCGTGTGTACGCTTGGATTACTTTTTCGCACAGAAATATAACAAACACATATTTCTTGCCAATTTAGTACGGGTTAAACTATAGTTAAATAAGGAACCTTTACTATGAGCAATTCAAAAGATTAACCCGTGATCTATGATTAATCTTCCTGAAGAAGCAACTGTATGCAGTATATGTTGATCAATTTGACAACATATTTGTTATTTCAGGGGGAAATCAATTGAACAAAAAAATCAAATTTACTTTGGGAAAAAAAAACACATTTATAGATACCTTGCACTTGCATATACAAAGAATATTCAAGGGAACCAAGCCTTTCAAACAAGAAAGAAGAAAAAAATTAGGAGAATGAGCATGGTCTCCTGACCAATCATACTAAGTCAGGTTGTCCAATCTAATTTGCTGATTACCTGAAGTCTTTGACACGAAACTTGACATTCATTGGCATATTGCACCGCTTCCGGAAAGCGCCTGATAAAACATGCCCTCAAGGCAACGCAGAACAAAAGTATAACGAAAACAGTACTAGTTTTGAAGTTCGGTGTTACCACGGCATAAGTGATTATCATGAACACATCAATAAGGCGATTTCCATATATGGAGAGTGTCTTATTGACAAACAGTGGGTAAGATGCCTGAAGAACCACAGCAATTTCTGATCTGGAAAGAATTGTAAGATTTAAGACTGATTCTAGCCTCTAGCCTCAAATTTAGAAATAAATGCTGGATTTTGTGTGTGCATTGTATTTATTCATCAAAATATATTCCGATTTACTTGAATAATCCTATGTTATCCTAAAGATGAGGGGTGTATTACATATAAAGAGTCTTTTCTGATTTGGAGAGAATTGTAAGATTAGGAGACAGTTTCTAGCCTGACATGTTGAAATAAAACCTATGCAAATGTCATTGCTTAAAATTCTACCTACTATGTCATGGCTAATACACATGCAAGTAAATGACATTAGTGTAAGATCAGACATAACAATTAATTAATTACTCTAATAAAAAAAAGATACATGGTAGCCTGGTATATATCAGTATATTTCAGTCTGCATTCTGTCATAAGGCAAAAAAAAAGAGTTTGTGTTGCCCTTACAAGCCTAAAATTGGGAAGGTCGGCCGGCAGGATTTTTTTAATTAATTTTTTTTAGTATACCAAATCAACCATTTTATACCTATTATTTTGAATGCTAGACACTTCGCCTCCAATGAATTCCGCCTCCCGAAAATTTTGCCTCCTGCAAATATTGCCTCCCGTAAATTTTGCCTGCCGTGAATTACGCCTACGTACAACTTCGCCTCCCTATTTATTCCGCGTGCTTGGCTGAACATTGATAGCAGCGTCGGCGCGGTCGGGCCTCGTGTAAGCCTATTGATTATGTGGTACCGTTGCAAATACGACTGGTATGTAGACCGGAGTAGACCTACTTGAAATTATTTAGCGTGCATGACTGAACGGAAGTATAGCCATACAGCGCAGCGGTTTGCCCTGCTCGTCAGTGCCCCGATTGTGCCCGGCCGCGTGCCTTTGGACGGTCGGACCCGTGGCTCGTGATGATGGCGGCGTGTGTCCCAGTGAAAGGTGTTCTATAGTTGTATTCCTTATCAATCAGCATATAGGGATATGCATTTTGAGTTTGACGGTAAGCCTAAGCCCTGTGTCTATATAATGAACAATTATTATGTTTTGAGGTGTCCAAGTCTGGTATAATATAGGATCCAAAACATAATCATGATACTGAAAACGGATGTATTGGTCTCGCTATCGGACTGAGTTCCAAAATTAAAATTAAAAACTCATAGCTCGACCACTATCATGACTGGTTTCAATCCAATGTTTTTACCAAGATCTCATCTTTATTGTTCGGCACAAAGCTCAATTATACAGATCTATCAATTGTGGTGATGTTAAATACAGCAAATCTATGAAGCAATGTTCTGCTTGAGCATGTTCAGGGATCATTTAGGCTATACCACAGGCTTATTTTAAGTTTGGCCGATGTAGTATAAGTGGGTTATATACCCTGAAAGTGAAAAAATCATTCACCGATTTTCCATGATCGAAACGGAACTGATAAAAGACTTTCGATGAAATTAACCGAGAAAATGTGTTCCCCATTATATAAAATGTCTGATAGGCCTATAGAACAAATCAATATAATTTCATAATAATAACATCACGCATGTTGCTCATCCTCTATGCGCGCGTGTCCCGGCCCCCCGTAAAATATTTGGTGCCACCAGCAAGCATTTGAAATTTGTTTTCTTTCGTCTCTATATAACCGAAAAATCACCAATCAGCTACGGTGTTATTCCAGGAATTTCAAATAACCATATTGTGTGTCCCCTTACTTTATTTAATACAATTTAATATGATAATGCTCTTTCGTGTAATTCAAATATGTCTTCACACTTTTCACGCGGCCGGCGTCTGCAGACGATCCAAAATGTTTGAAAAAATGTCAAAATTTACCATATTTGGAATCACCATGTAAAATGCATTCAAATAAGTACAAACATGCTTATTATTTGTTCTGTTATCCTTGAGATAGACATGAGAGTTTCTGAAAAAGGTTTCTGAAAAGTATGTTTTGTGTTAAACCAATAGCCGCGTGTAAAGTGTTCAAACTTAAAGAACTCCAGATTAGCCAATTAAAAGTAACAAACAATTCAAACAATTAATAATGTTGACATTGAACTTTTGTTTTATTAATCGTACGCGTAGTCATCGGGCAATCATTCAAACAAATATACAATTATACACAAATTTGATGATAAACAAACAAACAAACACAATCAAGTTAATGAATCCATATTAATTCAACAAATCAAAACAACAATCATTGCAAAAAGGGGATTGAAGAAGGTCGAATTTCACTATGATTTCATAATTTAATTAGCAAGCATTGAAACGTGTTTTCTGTCGTCTCACATAACCGAAAAACATAAATCAGCTAGTGTTATTCTAGGAATTTCAACCATAACCATGATAACCGGATTGTGCGTCCCTTAATTTATTTACAGTTGAAAATGACATATTGCTCTTCCGTGTATTTCAAAGATGTCTTAAACATTATCCACGCGTCTGCAGACAATCCAAAATTGCACAAAATGTTTCAAAAATATCTTAATTATTGAATGTCATTTACCATATTTGGAATATCATAATGTAAAATGCATTCAAATAAAAAATAAGTACAAACATGCCTATTATCTGTTCTGTTAGCCTTGAGATAGACATGAGAGTTAGAAAAAGGTTTCCGAGAAGTATGTTTTTTGTACCGTGGGTAAACCAATAGCCGCGTGGAAAGTGTTCAAACTTAAAGTTAAAGAACTCCAGATTGGCCATTTAACAAGCAATTCAAACAATTAATGTTGACATTGAACTTTTGTTTTGTTAATCGTAGTCATCGGGCAATCATTCAAACACATATACAAGCTATACACAAATTTGATGATACACAACCAAACACATTCAAGTTTATAAATCCACATTAATTCAACAAATCAACAATCATTACAAAACGTCAGAGGGGATTGAAGAAGGTCGAATTTCACAATGTTTTCACAATTTAATTAGCAAGCATTGAAACGTGTTTTCTATCGTCTGTCGCATAACCGAAAACATAAATCAGCTAGTGTTATTCTAAGAATTTCAACCATAACCGGATTGTGCATCCCTTAACTTATTTTAAACAGTTGAAAATGACATAATGCTCTTTCGTGTATTTCAAGGATGTCTTAACATTATCCACGCGTCTGCAGACAATCCAAAATTGCACAAAATGTTTCAAAAATATCAAAATTATTGAACGTCATTTACCATATGTGGAATATCATCATGTAAAATGCATTCAAATAAGTACAAACATGCCTATTAGGAATTTCAACCATAACCGGATTGTGCGTCCCTTAATTTATTTTAAACAGTTGAAAATGACATAATGCTCTTCCGTGTATTTCAAAGATGTCTTAAACATTATCCATGCGTCTGCAGACAATCCAAAATTGCACAAAATGTTAGTGGAAAGTTATCATACAACTTGGACGTCGGTCGCGTTTGATCTCAATCACTTTTCAAAAATCCCGCCAACTGTTTGTAAACCGTGTAGATTAAAGTTAATCACCGACAGATTATAACTTTTCTATAGAATGAAAGACAGTGCTGTATATAACGATAAGAGATAATCGTTTACTATAATCTTGATTCGATACTTATTATCACCTTATTGTCTCTAATATTGAATTGGCATACCACACATTCACTAAAATAAACGATATTTATAATCTTTTTCCAACCGAATTTGACTGTAGGCCTAATGTATCAACATGTTAAAATGAACACACGCAAAAAGAAAAGAAAAACAAAAAGCAGTATATATTATCCAAATTAATATATAGTATACTAAATCAACTAAACTATTGTATATTACATTTAAGAAAATAGGCCTATACTTAGAATAACTTTAAATTATACTTTTTGAAATACTTTTTGAAAACAATTAATAACATTATAAGGCCGTCTTCATAATTATATTCAAGTTTATCTAAAGTGCATGAAATTGATAACACGATAAAACAGATTAAAATACCTAAAAATTCAAACCGGTTCATGGAAAGTAAGATTGAGATATTGGTTATTTTACAGAATGCGTGTATAGGTATTTAGAGCAGTATCTCCGAGTTTTAATTAAGCCGTTACAAAGTTTGAAAGAAGATTCAAATCTTAATATCTTCAATGTGAATGTGTTGCAAATGGCGATTTGGTTCGCTCCATGCCATTTCATGTCTATGATGAATATAAAACATAGTTGATATTTCAGAAAATACGAAAGTAGCACTGGACATGAAACAAATTTACCAAATCGGGGGCTGAAATTGAACCTGTGTCTCCCGCACGGAAGCCCACTTCCTATGAAACTATATAGCAGGAAAGGTGATAAATGTAATAGGAATGTGTTTCGATTTTAATTTATTTTCGTGGCTATGTAGAATTTATGGTAATTCGTACATGTAGTACACAAAAGCGATATAGACCTATTATTTCTATATAAAACATATATTTGTATGGACAACTGCAAATGGCGGTCGATGGTCATGGCTTACCGACGAGAGTGTCATGCCTGAGTATTTAATGAAAATGAGCAGGAAGTATAAGTGTTCAAATGCAGGCTTGATCTTTCTCACTCAGTGTTCTTCTATAATAATAATGGGCACATTTTATTGACAACTTTTCTATATTCTTATGTTTAGTGCAATACTTTTATTATGGAAAGCAGGCTTTCCTATAACCCTTTTATTAGCCATGTGATACATTGGTTCTATCAAGGAGTTGGTTCCATGCAGTTGTATTTTTTCATTGTAGGCCTATTTGTTTGTTTTGGGCAAACTGCAATGCCTTCTAATCTGGCTTTATCTGTATGCTTATCAATGTTGTTTATCAACGCGGGGAGAGATTAAAATAAAAATAAAATGAATGAAATTAAAAAATTGCTCTTGTTGGAACAGTTTTAGAGTGGGAATCTTAGAGCGGATATTATAGCTACACAGCTACAGTAAATACAGTTGCAATCCAAGTGGTATCGATTTATTTTGAGTATACAAAAGATATGTTAAACGCAAGTTGAAATGGCTGTATACAATCGATGATTTTCTACCCCGTAATTTCTGGGTGTCAGCACGTGTGTGCTGACCGGGTGTGCTGATTCGTATCAATTTGCCTATAGTATTGTAAAATCCTTACCACCACAGCAAGTATATTGTAAAGTCCCTATCACCAGCAAATAGGCATACATGAAGTACAGTCATCACAAAAAGTAACTGACCAGGTAATAAATGTGCTGATAACTCTAAAAGTATAACTCCTACATAAACATGTTAAATTATAAACATGTTGAGAAATTTCTCTTCTTGAATTTGAGATATTACACGCTAAGAATGGCTGATTATTAAGAAGTTTACAATCCCATATGTACTGTCAAGTCTGATTTTCAATTTCACATTTTCATTTTCAACACGGGGGCTCAGACCGGCAAATTATTGATTACTGGTAGTGGTAACTATGCCAATTCACCGGTCGATGGCCTGACTGTTGTATGAGTCGGCCGGTGGCATTGTTACGGTTGATCAATACGGCACACACGCTATACTGACATACTCTCCCCATGTTGAAAAGAAAGTGTTAAATTGAAAATCAGACTTTTTTCCTAACGTTCGGGATCGTAGCTTCCTCTTTAATCAACCATTCTTTAGCGTGTAGGGCCTAATATCTCAAATTCAAGAATAGAAATTTTTCAACAACTTTATAATTAAATGTATGTTTATGTAGGAGTTATACTTTTAGAGTTATCAGCATGTTTATTACCTGCTCAGTTACTTATTGTGATGACCTATTTGCGTTATAGTATTGTAAAATCCCTACCACCGGCAAGTATTGTAGTCCCTGCCACCAGTAAAATATGGAAAGGCCCACTGCCCCACATTGAACAAGCGCCCTAATAATACTTCAAGCCGGGGAGTGTTTGCTTGAAAAATATATAATTTTTTTTGTTGTTGGAAATTTTAGTCCGTAGATGTATAATTTACCCATGATAGGCCTACTAACAAGTAGTCCGTATCCAAATTAAAGTTACAGCGTCCATATATTTCTATACTTTAATCTTTACCAAAAGGGGTTACCCCGGTACAAATCGTCATATTCCCACCATCCATTTTTGTCACTGATTTCTCTACCATCATGCATGCATCGGGAGTTTAATTAATTTGTTTGGTATGGTACGGGGGGGGGGGGGGGGGGGGGGGGGGGGGGGGACCTGCAACTTCACGTGCAAATGAGTACCGACCAAATAATCTTTTGGTTTATCAAAATACGGCACAATTGTAACAGATATATTTGAGTTTTACGGTCATCTTCAAGGTGGAAACTCCAAATGAAACACATAAAACACAGAACAGAGATGATCTTTTTCCGTCGACTATAATAATATAAAATAAGCCTAACCACCAACCCCAAATGTTAAGCCAAGCCGCACGCATTAATTTCAGGTACTTGCAATGGCCATACAGCACGGGCGTTAACGGCTCTCACCACCGCCGCGCTACGGTCATGTTCTGCTAAGCACGCATAATAATTCCAGGTAGGCCGTAGGGCCAACTTGCAAGGGAAATACCCACGGGCACATCACCGCATAGAGGCAGGACACCCGTCGCGCAGTGGCGCCTCGGTGTTCAGCCAAACACAGGCACGCATATCCCGTGCCGAATTTGATGACCCAGTTGCGTTATAGTATTGTAAAATCCCTACCACCGGCAAGTATTGTAGTCCCTGCCACCAGTATAATATGGAAAGGCCCACGGCCCCACATTGAACAAGCGCCCTAATAATACTTCAAGCCGAGGAGTGTTTGCTTGAAAAATATATAATATATAATATTTTTGGAAATTTGAGTCCGTAGATGTATAATTTACACATGATAGGCCTACAAACGTTAACAAGTATAGTCCGTATCCAAATTAAAGTTACAGCGTCCATATTTCTATACTTTAATCTTTACCAAAAGGGGTTACCCCGGTACAAACCGTCATATTCCCGGCCACCATCCATTTTTGTTACTTATTTCTCTACCATCAGAGTTCAGCAGAGTTCAGAGTTTTTATTAACCAAACATATAATCATCATGCATCCATCGGGAATTTAATTAATTTGTTTGGTATGGTACGGGGGGAAACCTACAACTTCACGCTATGAATTATACCCACCAGCCCCTTGGATTACCCCGTGCATAACTTAACCATATCCCTGGGCCATCGGCGCCCGTATACCGGTCGTAGATAATTGGGGTTGTTCTACGGTACGCGCGGGGATAGGGGCCTACTGTATTTGCCGGGTACTTTGACTACCACTCAGGGGTTTAAAACAGAAACCCTGTTCTACGGGCCCGGCGAATTTATTAACCGTGTCCGTATTAAACTAACATTTGGCCAAACACTGTTATGTATACATTGCTGTACAATGTACATGTGCATGTGTTTACTATATAACCTTTACTCGTCAATGCTGAGACTAGGTATAATTATTAGTCTCAGGGCAAAGGTATCACACGTTTGTTACGGTAAATAACATCGCGGCCCGGCCGATACATTTTTAAAGAAATTAGTGAAAAGAACTTCACGTGCAAATGATTACCGACCAAATAATCTTTTGGTTTGTCAAAATACGGCACAATTGTAACATATATATTTGAGTTTTACGGTCATCTTCAAGGTGGAAACTCCAAATTAAACATATAAAACACAGAACAGAGATGATCTTTTTCCGTCGACTATAATAATAAGCCTAACCACCAACCCCAGATGTTAAGCCAAGCCGCGCGCAATAATTTCAGGTACTTGCAGTGGCCATACAGCACGGGGTGTTAACGGCTCTCACAACCGCCGTGCTACGTCATGTCAGCCAAGCACGCATAATAATTCGGCCTACTTGCAATGGAAATAACCACGGGCACATCACCGCATAAGAGGCAGGACACACGTGGCGCCTTGGTATGTTCAGCCAAACACAGGCACGCATATCCCGTGCCGAATTTCCCCCGTGCCTCTCCCGGCTATTAGTTGCGGAGTGTCGATAGCCGCTTATAAATTAATTATTAAAACATGACTAATAAACAAAGGAAAGTGTATCCGTGTATAAGGAACCAAAATATCCAACGATCACAATATTAAGAGAAGAAACACATATAACAACTATTCAATCACTGTTAAAAGCCAACAAAATTAACACCAGTCGTATTATAATTTCTTTTAATTGGTTCAAGTTCTGCTTATCACTTGTAATCGGCATACATTAAAATGTATTTTCTCACTTTGAAAACCGTGCTATCGGCATACATTAATAAAATGTATTTTCTCACTTTGAAAACCGTGCTAAACGCACATGTTCGATTGTATGAGAAATAATTACACACATATATATCGAACAGTTCGAACTTGTAATCATTGTTACGATATTTAATGTACATGTATACCCAACAACATCTTGTGTGCTGTACCGGGGTACATGTACTCACGCATAATAGATTTACAACCGGGCCGCCACACAGATCTTGTGTGATCATGTGTGACATTGTGTATACATGATATATTTACCACGGCCGCACTGAGACACAGATTACATTGATCCATCGCTCGTGCTGATTTGCGGTATAAATAGGGAGGCGAGTTTGTACGTAGGCGAATTTCACGGTGGGCAATACTTACGGGAGGCAACTTGTACAGGAGGCAACATGGACGAGAGGCGAAGTGTCCTGTTTCCATTATTTTAGTCAACATGTGTGAAGATACTAAGGAAAATGCATACTGGCTGTATTTTTTTTGACCCGTCCGGATGAGGGCAACACAACTCTTTTTTTTAATGGCCTAACCATGGTAACTAAAAATTGTGTCACTATCACTTACTTTCTGACTTTTCTTACAAGCATTTCAAATGGTTGTTCCCACGCATACATCTTGATCACCCTCATTGCCATGATGATCTCAGACATGATACCTACACGTTTGTCTGTCAGAACTGCTGTTTTTCTCCTGTAGTACAGGGTGAAACACACAAAAGTATACCAATTAAAAGTACATTCATGGATTTGAAAACAAGTATTTTTTTCTAGATTTTATTATAAAAATAAGGGTGCTAATATAAAATGACTGAGTGTTGTCATAAAGGTATTTCTACAATAACAATCTGAAACGGTAGAAAAACCCAGTTCCAACTGTACCAGCAAGGATGGATCCTACTGAATTCCTATTTTGAGAGCATATTTGCAAGAGTTCTGTTTAGTGCAAGTGAGCGTGTACACATTTTAATGTATTAACCTGACATATCTCAAATATTTATATTAGTTTGCATTCAGCTTTTAACATTTATATAATATTGAATGGCTTTGAATGTGATACACGAATATTTTCATAGTGAGTGCAATATATTTTTGTATCACACGAAAATAAGACATTCAATAATAATATTCAATAATAATAATATTATTATTATTTATAATACACTGTTTTGATAAAAATAAACCAATTAGCCCGAACTGACTTTAATCTCAGCAAAATTGAATGCTGATCTTAAACATGTACCCTTGCGCATCATCTGTGCATACATCACGCGCACACCTTCTGCTCCATACAATATTTTTTGAATATTGGTATCGCATTCGGGAACTTTTGGTGCACAAAATTCAATATTCAGTTTTATTGTACCGTTTGAGGCCCATATAAATAATAATTGTATATATTACCTTAGCATCCCAAATACTCTTCCTAGACATGCTTGCGTTGGCATGAGAAGAAACAATACGAAATAGCCTGGTAAGAATGCCCATTTGATCTGCCGGTACAGGAGATAGCCTACAACGCCCACTTGAAGGGGTCCAAGCCACAGATAGTGTAGAAATATAAATAACTGCAAGATGAAAGAAGAAAACAACAACTTATTACAATTCTCAATACAAAGAACTTTGTACTTTGATTCACTAAGACCATTTCATCTTACATACTGTCAAGTTTTTGACTCCTTGGACATGTGCAAAATTGTGCAAACTGATATGTGAGTACAAAATCGCTGCCCGGGCGAGTGTTGGCAGGTTAGCGTTGGCAGGTTAGGTCAGTGTGTAGGTACACGGTGGTGGTGATCGGAGTGTCTGGGGATCAAATCCCTGGGGTGTCGCAGCGATTTGTTGGGTAAACAATGCATACTTCGTCCCCCTCCCCGGTTTCCACACAAAAACATAGCCTGGCTGGTTAGGGTTAAAACACACAATTTTCAATGGTCCTTAATCCTAACCTTCTGTAGCACTACGATTCACTACGGCCAAAAACAATGTCCACAGGCATGCTAGAGCATTGATTTGATGACGTCATCATCCGAACTAATATGTGAGTACAAAATCGCTGCCCGGGGCGAGCGTTGGCAGGTTAGCTCAGTGTGTAGGGACGTGGCGGTGGTGATTGGAGGGTCCGGGGAACGAATCCCGGGGGTGTCACGGTGATTTGTTGGGTACAAAATTCATACTTTGTCCCCCTCCCCCGGTTTCCACACAAAAACATAGTCTGGCTGGTTAGGGTTAATGAGAACAAAGTTACATAACATTGTAAGGCTTCTATTGGCTGATGTCCATGATTATTAGTACCCTAGTGGTGCTACTGTATTGAAAGTCTTAGGACTGTGATAAAACAGTATTAACTTACATAATTTGTAAGTTATTCAACTCTTTTGAAATGCACATGCTATTCATTTGACCACAAATAATTAAAATTAAACAAAGGTTATTAAAGTTTAATATTAATGAAAAACAATCCTAAAATGTTGGGAGATCTGCCTCTGAAAAGTGTTTGCACTTTTGGACAAGAAAGTCTGTCCTGATACTTACCCTATCAAATCTATTCACATCATTTGTCATAAAGTTATTAATTTGTCCACCAGACGTTTCTTTCAGTGATAAGTGGCTAAGTTTTAGCATCTGTAAAGAAAATGGAAATAAAATAGAGGATACAATGGCATTCCGAACTGGAGAGTTGGGGGTGAGGGGGGGGGGGGGGGGGGGGGGTGACTAGAATTGTTGCTCAGAAATTTTACTCCCCTTGCCCTCCTGTTACTAAATAATGAATTAAAGTTTCAATCCATATTCAACATTTCTGTTTTCTCACAATATAATTCTAAGCTCACCTCTTTAGTAGCTTTCCACAAGGAACCTGGGCTGTCAAATGACTCAAAAGGGTGGTTTATATTCCTAGTTTCTGTATATCCCGGAGTTAGTGTGAGTGAAAACACATGCCTCACCAAATATCTTAAACCTCCCCTAAGATTTTAACTTTTCACAATGCTAAACTGTGATGATTTCACTTGATATATAACCACAAAGCAAACTTTGGTCAAGAAGCAATGTAACTTGATGTTTCATCCACAAGATAGGTGTTTGGTCCATGCAACGGTACCATCCCGGGTACCATTTATTGCTTCCCCTAGATAAGAAACCTACACTTGTAAATACAGTTGAAACAACAGACTTTGGTAAGAATGCTTATAAATTCCCATATTGGAGGGGATAGCATTTTTTGTCGAGTGAAATCAGTTGATTTGTTAACAAATCATTTTATTCAGTGAATTTTACTTTATTCCGTATTAAATAGGAATAAGGTGAATTTCACTAATGTACACACACAAAAATTGCGCCGACACAGAGAGGATCCACCAAAAAGGGCCCAATTTTCACCCAGCTGATAAACAAATTAACCCTATTTGATACCCTTCTTCGTGAACTGATGAGTCTAGTTGCTAGAGAGTCTAATTGCAGAATTGCCTTTCTGTGTAGAAAATGTTGGCAAACTTGTGTCAAAAGTGAGAGAAAATTATGGATTTTGGGTAAATATGGGTCTCTTTTACCTGAAAATTAGTAAATTTTAGGGTCAATATTTTAATTGTCTGGCATCACATCCATACCCAATAAGTATCTGAAAGTATTCCACCCCTTGGTAACCCATACACTACCTTTTTGTACACCATCGTACACAAGCCAACCCTGACTTGCATTCCTAAGTGTTGTACTGCAAAGAAATATGGCCCATGCACGGTGGTTAATAGAAGGGCTAAGAGACTGACTGTTGCAGCGTATATATAGGCTTGCCAGGTTTCCACATAGGTATCTGGAGCGAAGTAGTCTATGAGGTATTCTAGAAATATAGGCTGGGAGATACGGATAGTTTCCTGTAGGAGAAGGGAAAAATGAAATATGTTACGGTAAAACTTTTGCAGTACATTGGCCTAAATAGGCCTCCCAGGTTTCTCAATATACTCCATTACAAGAGAAGCAAACATGATGTCAGAACATATAAAGTGAATGCAGGTTATTATCCAGCGCATAACTTCTCAGACAGATCCCTGTCCTTGTGTTATTGATACTACTATCACTGGAATATGCACTGACTTCACATACTGTAAAACCAGAAATGTTTGTGTGCATTTAAATTTCGCTAATTTCGCAAATAATACTACTCTCGAAAATGTGAAATTTTAAACTTGCGAGAACTCACGAACATTTCTGGTTTGAAAGTTTGAAAGTTAGGTTGAATGGAGTGAGGGGAAATAGTCTTTGAGGTACATTTATCAAAGAAACGTAGTAGGCTGAGAGTAGCATCATTTCCTTTCGGAGAAACAATATCGATAAGATTCATAGTTTGATCAGTTCCAAATTGGCAAGAAATATTTGTTTTTTATCTCTCCGTGCGCAAAAGTAATCCAAGCGTACGCACACATGCGTTAAGTATATAATGCATTCATGTGTGCACACGTCCGTTTATATTCATTCACTGCTGTAAGGAGGCTTCGCCAATTTGGAGCTGATCAAACTATAGATAAATGTAGTTTGAACAAGGGTTATGAAAAACAATGCAGTTTCGAAAGAAACATAGGAGAAAATTGTTTAGTGCAACCACAAACAACCAGGACTATTAATGAACACCAATATCTGAATTGAATATTATACGACCTCTCGTATAAGGGCTTTGCTCAATTCTTAATTCCTGGTTTCATTTTATAAAAATTAAGTTACATGTCATACTACACATCTGACCCAGGGATGAGGTTGATATGAAGTCATACGTATGTGCGGGTAAATATAATGTACCATTTCCCCCACCTGGTGAGCAAATGACTACCATTTTATACCTATAATTTGAATAAATCAATGTTTACATTTCTTAAGATTTGCCCTTTTCCACACAAAATGTTGGCAACAAGTATCTAAGTGGCCCCTATGGCAATCTGATATCAGTGGTAACTTTTGAAATTGTATCAAAATGGATAATAAAAATTACATCATTAACAGCTAGGTCATGATGTTCACATTTGTAAACCCTATAAAAAGTAGATACGTTCCTTTTAGCATTATTTATAACAGGAATGAATCGGTTATTATATGAACTCACCGGGTACTAATATCAAAATTGCACAAGTACTTAAGTGACTTGTAATAATGACAAAATTATCAGTGATGACTCTCTAATAGCATTCATTCCACAAAGCTAAAATGCACTCAAATCATAAACAGAATGGTCCATTAGCCTTTTAAAGGGGTCGATATACTCTGCACATCCTACTTCACATTCTTTGTATTTCCCAGGTTTTACCCACACACAAAACTATGCTCTTCCCATTGGGCTATTCCATTTATTAATGGTACACCCCTATAGAAGGCAAACATATTTGTACAGAAAATATTGAGAATTTCCATGGCAAAATATTGCCTAAAAATGGGAATAACCAAAACTATCTTAAAGATTGGGAATTCCCAGCAACACCTTTTTTCGTTTGGGGAATTCTCAGGTTGCTCTTTGTTTTCAAAATTGGGACTTCCCTTAGGGGTGTGATACAATTTGTATATATAACCGGTTTACAATTCCCTCCTTTTGTAGCTGCTTTTCGTCAAAAAGTATTTACTAGCTACACATGATTATTTGTACACATTATTATTCTTGTTTTATAAAAGTAGCACATTTTGGGGTAATTCTATAAAATTCTGATCAAAGTCCATAACATGATGAATAGCATTGTCATATCATGTAAATATATTATGTACACTATAAAACTGCAAACATAAAATTGACCTAAATTTTAAGTACATAGATAAGATGTAATCTGCATTTTCTTAGAAGAACAAAATTAACTCAATCAATAAAGGCAACTCACAAAGTTTACTAGATTTTGAAAGTCATTTTAAACAATTTGCTGATATAAAGATTTCTAAATTCTTAATTTGTGGGTTAAGATTAATGATGAGATATCTTATAACTAGCGCGAGTTCAATACGATAGACCAACACAGCCTCGTCCCTGTGCCTCCTTCAAACCGTGCAGATTGAAGTAGGCATGCTAATAGCGCACTGTGGTTCGGAAGTCACATAGAAATGTTGGTCCCGTGTATCAGGAGATCTATCACCGAGCACGTTAAAAGGTCATAGGCTCCTTAGTAAAGAGTCGGGGATCATCCCGGTCTGTGTCTGTACGCTCATATTTGCATTACTAGGTTCCAGGGATACGTTGTGCGAGTATATTCAACAAGAGGTTTCTGCACAGTATAGGAAGATGAAGATGATGAACAGGTGGTTTTATCATAGCCTTTATTGCTTAAATAAAATAGTGTTTTACCATCAGTGGTGTCTTAACTCACCTCCAGGACTGCAAATAATCCTAAGAAAATATAATATGTTCCATAGACTCTGGCAATAGCTTTGGCAAGGCTGGGGTTGGCTTTGTGTAATTCCTTTTTCCATTCTCTGTTATGGTTTTATAAATGGAGAGAATTAAAAGTCATCAATTTTAATTTACCATCAATAGATAAAATCTTAAAAGAGTTGATTTAATCCCATGACATTGTATGAATGCTGGTTGGATGTTTTAAATATTACTTTACCTTTAAAACAGTCCAACCACCTAAATACAAAGACTCCAAGGATCTAAAGAAAGTGGATCAAAGCCATTGGTATTGTAGGACAAATTATCAATTTCCTTTAGAAAATCAACCTGTTTTTCCCCAAGAAGAACCTTTCCCAAGAATAACTTTGATCTGATAAAAAACACTATACATCGGGAAACGTGAACAAAACATTTTTTTTTTCAACTTTAAATATTTTACATACGTTCCTATTCAAACAAAATTTATAGAACAACATTCAGACTCAATTTGGCAAAAATTGTACTTACTTCTCTAACTGATCACCACAATATTCAGATGTATCTTCAGGTAAAACACCGTACAAATCTTCCGTTGGCAGCTTCTTTTTCTTGTAAACTTTCTTGAAGAATGGACTGACCCATCTGAAATGGTAAGACGAAAACAAATGTCAAATGTAAGGGCTATATAAGGCATACCAAATTGATTGATCAGCTTATAATTAGTATGAATGATGGGGAGATTTATTTTAGTTTAGGCTAGAAAAAGGTTGTTTGATTGCCCTCCAAAACCGAAGAATAGCTACCCACCATTCCAGAACAAGTTGTTGTTTTCTTTAGAAAATTTAATATTCTTAAGGGAAGTGTCAACCCTAAATATATGAAATTTATCAAGCACTGTAACTTTTAAACTAATAATGTAATGTACATAAAAATATACAATTTTTCAAATGAAATGAGTCGGAGAATCCATTTTTGGTATTAAATTTCCCCCGAAATAGTGATTTCTACATTATTGCCTAAAAATCACTTTTTTTTGGCGCCAAATTTTTTCAGACAACCTAACAAAATTTCCTCACTTTTGGTTATTTCTAAGACATTTATCAATGGTGACAAAGTAGTAAAATATGCTAGAGACCTTATTTATAGACCCTCTTTGATTAGTTATTACCCTTCATTTGATAATTCATAACAAAAATATTATAAAAACAAACATACTCCTCAAAAGAGAGGTGTGGAGAACAACAAAACAATATACTGCTTAAACACTTTTGTATTACAGACCAAAGACCCTGATGCCATAAAGTGTCACTTTTTCAGGCTGGTAGTCTGCTGTCATTGTTGACTATAAGCAAGGCCATGTGTAGGATTTACATCAAACAGTGCTTAAGGGCATGACTACTGGCCTGCCTAATCTGGGAATTGGAGAATGTATGACCGACCAATAGCTTATAATCGCAGGTATAGAAGTGATTAGGCAGTGGAACATAAAAACATAATGTGAATAACTATGCTTTATTCATACTTACATGAAATACAATTTGGATAGAGGATTTGCTGTGATGTAAGGGTTGGGTTTTACTTCACTTGATCCTGAATCTGTTGCCATCTTGAATATGAAATGTCTCAATCAATAGTACTGTTCCTTTCAAATCTGAACATGGATACAATTATAATTAGCACATGACTAAGAATGGTAACATATAGTTTATACAACTGTCAGTCAGTGTGATTTACACTATACTTTGTGTAATTTCAAATTGAGAGGTGACTTCAGTGCGTAGTTGCAGTTACCCATGCGCTATCATGATGCATTCACTAGAATATGCAGTGACTTCGTATTCTAGTGAATACATCATGATAGCGCATGAGTAACTACAACGCCAGAGTTTGCATCCGCACAATCAAAGACGAATGTCAATCATGGCACAGAAAGTGCTGCCTCTTACTAGATCATGCACCAGCGTCACCTTCAAACTTGAGCTGACACATGCGACTTTATCTTACACATGATATGAATTATAAAAGTCAACATGGTCATCAACATATCAATTTCCACTTAAAGCACATATTCACCCCTCACACACACACTTATCTAAATAAGGATATGTGTAACCCGGGTTTGGTTCGTGACACCTTGGAGATTTAAGAAAATATAATTAGCGATGAACTTGAGCAGTTGAGTACGTAGGGTCTTAGAACAGTGAAGACGATATCAAAAAGGATATATGCTATGTCACCACACTCTATTCTTTATTTCAAATCATCAGTCATATAAATCATGTGGACTAGCATAGCAATATGGATGTGTGCTACTACATGGAAGGCAGGGTAGAATGAAAACATCTATCATGGATGGGTGGGTTAGGAGAGATAAAAGTCAAGAAGTATAACAATGTCACAATGGTCAGTAAATAAACAGGTCAGGTCAGGGTATAATAGGATCAAGCATGGAAGTACAATTGTCTGATTCCATGGGTCAGATGGATGTTGCCAGGCAGAGAGGGACAGGGGAGGGTATGGAGTAGGTCATACAAAAAGGGAAACAAATAATGTAGTAATTAACATATGAAAATTGCATAATGTAAAGCACTAACAAGACTCAAAACTAACACAAACAAGTTTACACAACAAATACAATTGGATGCCACAAATTAAATTTCAACAATTAACCTGGTGATCTGCAAATGAAAAGTCTAATTAGTTAAAGGCATGTTATGTGATCTTTTCCAAGTAGTGCCCTCTATCATTGATTTTTATGAAAGGAGATTTTCTTGCAGATTTGCATTTTTGATCATAAATCATAAAGATCTTCGAAGTTACAGATCGATACGATTCCTAATTACTTCAGAATCATGGTTTGAAATAGATTGTACCGCTACGGTACAATCTATTTTTCAAATTTTACTCTGAATTCACTCTAAAACCATGATTTTGAGGTAATAAGGAATCGTATCGCTCTTTAACTTCTAATATATTTATGATTTATGATCAGAAAAGTAAATCTGCTTCCAATTTTTGTTCGAGGATTGAGGGGGTCCCCTGGAAAAGATTACATAATATACCTTTAATCAATTAATTCAAATGGCAACATGCAAATAAATGATAACATTTTGGGAAGTTCAAGCCTCAGCCAACTTCAATATCATAAAACGCCAGCAATTTTGAAGTGTTTCACAAGAAACAGCACATCGTGAACAAACATTTAAAATATCAACGTGGTCCATCCAAAAACAAAACATTTGCAAGTAGACAAATACCTCAACTTTCATATCATACACATGGTACAAACGCTATAACATACAAATGTTACCCAGCTCAACAAGGGGTTAATTACATATTTTCAACACATCCCCATACTGTGGATAATGTCCACCATTCACTTCGTTTATGATACACACACCTGTATTTATGATAAATTGTCCTCAGCATCCAAAAACATAAATGTAATAGAGGGTGTATCTCAAAAATATTATAAATTTAAGCTGATCAAGGTATTTTAAACACATGTCTTACTAATATCAGACGTTACATGCCATGAACTATAAAAACAAAGTATCTTACCGATTGTATTGCTAGTACATATCTCACTTTGTTACCAGTTACAGCTGATCTGATGTATCTAACTCCTTCCATATAATCACCGTAATGTGGTAGCATGTGCCTTACTAATGATATCTGACCTCACTTACTACACTACTTAAAAATAGAAACAACACTTACCAATTGTATTGCACGATACTACATTAATTTACTTGCTACCAAAGTACATCCATTTGCATCGTACCAGACACGATACTTCATGAGCTAGCTTGCCACCAATTACAGCTGATTAGAGCACTTATCAGAGTAGATAAAATATCCTGTCGGATGAATTAACAATTCTATACTATTTATATCCATTTATGTAATGCCTGGTCGGGTATGTCCCCTGTTATACAATATCAACCAGGATCCCTGATATCAGTAGTATGTAAACATAGATTTGTATCAACCATTTGCTGAAATTGCAGTATAATTTGAACTTTGATGTGGTTGTTTTATTTATTTATTTATTTATCCATTTGTCTATTACTTTATTTACATATCATGTATCGACTTATTTATATATTTGTTTAGGCCAAACAAAGAAGGTCTGTCTCCGTTGGTATGAGAAATGAGCTACGGCACGAAGGTCTATGCGCAGAGGGCTAAGAATTTATTTATTTTGGATTTTATTTGGGATTTTTAAAAATAAGGTTACAAAAAGTTCTCTGTAAGCTTGGATTAGCAACAACAACAAAATAGTAAAAGAAAAAAAATCTCATACCTTTTACATATCTAAAAAGAAAATCAAAAAATCAAAACAAAAAAAATCGCATGTGCTTATGCTTATTTGCAAAATTTGTTTGACTTCTTTGTTTGGCCTTATTCTTCCTTTTTTATTTGTTTATTTGCTGATTATCTATTCATATATTTAATAATAATTAATGCAAACGTTATCCCATAGATGTCTGTATATATTACGATACATTAAGGTGCCTACCCAACACATTGACCACAGTAGGACTTGAACCCACAACCTCCACATTACGAATCCCAGTGCCACTGTATTTATACAAAAACGACCCATAAGCGTGTCAGGACTAAGATTTAGAATACCCTACCATTCTTTATTCCTCCCTGTGTATGTGTATGGGTCGTTCTTTAACCACGTGAGAACTACCGGCCGATTGGTTAAAAAGATGGATACATCATTTATTGCACCAATGAGAGACATTGCTAGAATAATTGTATCCCTGATAAAGATAGGAGTGAAACATTTTACAAGCTGCATTCTAATTGGCTATTCATATGAGTACATCTTTTAATCAACCAATCAGAACCACTGTAAGATAGACAGGTAGACCCCAGGGGGTTAAAGTCTCCATTGACGACGTCTGTAATCATCTATAGACGCATTTGGAATTGAATCAGGATGTGTGATGTTATCATTCCCTGATATCCCCTTAAGTCATTGTTAAAAGGGCATGTCTATTAAAGCTACAAAGTCCATATTTACTCAGCTGATAATGAAACCCATTTGTTACACTGTCTAAATCAATTGAATGACTATCATAAGGCTCATAAAATGTTTGTTTTCTGTAGGTCCAGCACATTTTGTTTTTGCGTCAATTTGACCATTTTAATTTGTTTATTTATTTATTTTTATTTATTTATTTGTTTATTTATTTTAATTTATTTTATTTTTATGGGGGGGGGGGGGATTTAAAATCATGGAAAAACTCTTAACATTTTAATTTCAGAACCCAAATGCAGTATTTCGCTTTTTTACCAAAGAAGTTATGAGATTGGTCTTTATTGATAACTATTGTTAAAACATTATTTGCAATTGATTACGCACCATATATAGATCGCTTGAAGTAGATTTATATTAAAATCACAACTACAAAATAAATTAAAATTAAAAAAACATGACATCCGCATTTAGGACTTATGGCCACCCCCGGAAACAAATTTCTCTGGGTTTTGCCTGATAATAATTTCATAAAAGCTCTGCATGTGAATACAGATCGAATTACAGTTAATATGAAACAACAACAAAGGAAATCCTAAATCTTAATCAACAAATGGTGCTGAAAACGGGTTCAAATTACAAGAAAAACATTTAATTAAGGGTGCAACCTCAACAATTCTCTAGTAGCGTTTGTGACTATTACATTTGGGGTATCTAAGGAACTGATTGTAAATATTGGATCAGAGCCACACTGGTTAGTCTTGTTCCCAGTCTCATAGTTATGTGATTTATGGATTGAAAACAAACTTTTTTGATACATGTTTGAAATAGTGATGGCTGTAGTCAACTTTTACTCTGTTAAATCAGATGTCAAAACAATCACATACATTTATCTTAAATATGCCTGTAGTTGGAAAAAAATAGGCGAACTTCAAAAGGGCATAACGTTTGTTATGGTTGAGTGATTAGATACAGTTTCAATGTAATAAGAAACAGATAACTATTTTCGGTACATCATTTATGCTAAAGCTTTGCACACTTTTAAAAAATCTCTACCAGTAATGTATCTAGGCTAGGGCAGGAGGATATGTGCCCTGGGTGGGCAGGGGGGAAATTAAACAATTGAAAAAAATTACATTTGAACCAAAGTCCAAGTAGTCTCATACCCCACCCATTTTTCAATCGCTAGGAAACTCACCTTTTAAATTGGGGCTATCAGTTTTTAACACTAAATAGAGGGTACCCATTTCAACATTGCCGCGCATCCTAGATACACCACTAATCTCAAAGTGGCTATATCTTGCTAAACATCTCGTACAGAATAAACCAATGTACTACTACTATGCATTTTAATTGTTATGGGCATGCCCACCTCAGTGATCATGCAGGGCAAGATTGAGGGTGTACACGGACCAGGCCAGCCAAGGTCAAGATGGTTTGACAGAATAAAAACTTTGGTGGGGCATCCTACTTCAGTCATTTATCGATTGGCTGCTGACCAACGGAAGTGACGTGTCAACACCAAAGTCAAGAGCTGTCAGTCATGACAGAAAAAGGTACCAACCAACCAACCGACCTCAGTTTCAGGACATCCAGCAAGACATTACCCTTTTAATGTCATTTAGACCTGAGGATAATCTGGATGCTCATGGAAAACCTTACATGCTGTTTTTGACTTATCACTGTCACCCCAAACAAGTTTGTTTCATACTTAATCTAAGAAGTGTCAAACAGGATGTCCTTGATTAGTTCCATGAAATTAAGATAAGATGATTGTCTAGTGATTTAGCCAAAGGTGTCACTTTCTTATAATATCATTTAAAGAGGAAAATATAATGTGTACATGGTTCAAAAAGGGTGTCAAAGAAACTGCACTGCACTGCACTAGTTTTTTCTTAAAGAAGGTGTCCGACAAGCACAACATTGTCCATTATATGTTAGAAAAGTAATTATCGAGCCTAAATCGCGTAGTTATATTGAACAAAACATCATATTTATCATAAAACGAATAAACACTGCCATCTCTCATACATGCAATTTGGCAATTTAAAAAAATTGCGGTGATTTAAAGCCCCGATTTCAATGAAGTCATAGTTATACAATGCACTTGCGCAAATTTGAGCACCAAGAACCATGACGTCATTGAAATCGGCTTTAAATCACCACAATTTTTTTAAAATGGCATGTTGAGAGAGGGCAGTTTTTATTTTATTTCATTTTTATGATAAGTATGTTTTGTTCAATATAATTGTGCGATTAAGGCTCGATAATTACTTTTCTTACATATAATGGACAATGTTGTGCTTGCCGGACACCTTCTTTAAAGGAGTCTCTTCATGTTTTGTAACAGTGGTCATCTTTTAGGTAACCGTAAACTCCATTCCAAATTTTCAAGACATCCAACTGTTATCCCAAGTCATCAGCCCCGTATACAGTGTAATCATATAGATCTGGAAACACATTAAATAAGTATTGCCCTTTGGTTGTCCCTTTCATGCAATTGGGTATACCAGACTATTTTTGTCTTATACGAATCTAAAATAAAGTGGTCCAAAACATCTACATCAAAAACAAGAATCAATATTTACTTTAATGAATATAGCATTTTATTATTAAATAACACCGTTTTCATTGTCTTTATATAAGCCAAATTTAATGTACAACTATTTTTTCACATCTCTCCCAAAAACTTGTTAAAATAATAGATATTAATTTATTGTTTATCAGCCACCCATATTCTTAAGACTAGAAATTGTAAGATTTTACAATACCTGTCTGTATCATTCTTCATTTTTGGTGTGATCATTTTGGCAAGAAAGGGAAGAATGAACATGATTCACATGATTTTACTTTCATCAAAACAATAGCTTACTAACAACTATAATCTTTTTAAAAATTGAACGAACTAAACAGTGTGTTTGCAGCACAAAGATGAAACTGCTGAATGTATCATGCTTCTGGTTGCGCTGTGCGTAGCACTGAGTGCACACTATATGTAGTTCTAATTTGTTTGTTCAATTATAAATCCAATAATAAACAATATAAGGTTGATTACGAATATCAAATATAATGAAATTAGATGGTTGCAAAAACGGATTCATTGCACCATTGTTAAAAAAAACCCAAATATTGCTGAAAAAGATAAGGTTACAAAAACGATTGTACTTTTCACAACAAATATTTGCACTGCTGGGAATCTTAACAACTTCCATACGTTCCAAGATAGACACATCAAAATGTACATTCTTTAACAAAGACTCCACATTTAACAAATTATGTCAGCACAACAATTAATCAATATAGGGACACAAAAAGATTACATGTCTTTTATACTTTCAAGTAGGCAAATTATGTAAAACTATGTTAACTACCATAACATCAAAATGCAATTTTCCCGCATCAAAAAGTCAGTCCATGGACAATGAAGGCTTATATAGAGTCAACGAATTGTTAATGAATGAAACGATAGCATGGTATTTGAATTTAATGAGTTTCCCCAATATTGTGCATTGTATTAGTGCCCAGTTTTATGTGAATAAAAGTCCAATGATTGTATATCACTCAAGTGTACACAACTATAACTAACAAAATAAATGCATACATTTAACAATTCACCAGCAAAGTAGTTATATAACTCACTGGCAACTGGATCACACACATTTATGATTATATAGGACATGCCATTGGTGATCGTTTTTATTGATGTTCAGGTTGCAGAAATGTTATCCAGTTGACATAGAGATAATCAAAATATAAGTAACACTTCACCGGTGAATACATTTCATGTTTCAACATAGTCCACTTTCTCCATATTTACACCGCTGCATTTTATGCAAGTGTAACAATCACTCATCATGATCAAAAAGATTATATACAACAAAAATACCCATCAATAAACTTGCCCCAAGACCTTGTGTTCATAAATATCCCATACACACCTTTGAATATATGATTTACAAAAGGTTCCGGAATTTACTTGTCATTACAAAGAGGGGCATCATGCATGTCCAAGGAATTTCATATAGGTAGAAGATGATATTGTTAAACTCCATTCCAGCTGAAGTATGAATGTAATGACTGTATAAATCCAGTAGCATATGCAGCATTATGTTTGAATGCGGCGATTCATCTTTGATCATGCAAGCACGTACCAGAGTATTACAGTCATGCATCCAATAAAATGCACTTATAATAATAATAATAACACACATTTATAGAGCGCTTTACTTTAGTGAGATCTAAACTCAAAGCGCTGTACAACATATATATGAAACACTTACTGCAATATTGATTTTTTTTGTGTGTGTTCACAACTGAAATGTCTCCAAAATGTAGTGCAAGTGCCATATAGGCCACCGCCCATGACCCAAATGAGCCCAATTTTTGGTCGATCCATAAAAAATACATTAGTAGCGTAACTCTTGACAAATCGCAGCACTATGTATTGGCCCAGGGGTATTGGTCAAAAGTAGCCCAATTTTGCAGTTTAGCGACAGGATTGGCAACACTGACTCACTGAAATACACACCAATGTCAAATTCAAACTCCAGATGGAACGGTTGTACAAACAGTATTACAAACTGTTTGTACAATATATTCTGAGACCGTGGGCAGCATCCCATTGTGCGGAACAATAAAATACTGACAACATGCTCTCAGATGGAAGCATTACACTACTTTCCAAGTTCCGTTACCATAGAAATTTGATTTGATCTTATCCCAAATCTATAATCCATTTACCTTGTATAAATCCTAATTCCACCCAGACACTTTACATGTAGTACACATAACATATTTAAATGTATATTAATTAATTCTGCAGAAATTGTATTACAGTTATGGAATTCACTTTTGTTTATCTAGAAGTTGAAATTGTATGTACAAACATCATTTAAATACAAGTATCCTTTATACATTACCTACACAATTTCTTTATTTATCTATATTTATGCTATATTGGGATGCTTTCATTTCAAGTTTCAAAGAAAATGCACTAAAATACTGTTTTCAAATGTTGTGATATTGTGATATTAGGCCATTATGAGTATGTGGCAAAATAGCATAAAAAAACACAAAAGCAGCATTCATTCACATTTTTTCAAGCACTTTTTCAAACAGTTTTCAATATCTCAACTTGGAAAATGGATTTACTGCATTTTGCAAAGAAACTCTTCATTTATTGTCTACATGTACTAGCCTTTCATTCTTACTACACGTAAAACAGTGGAAGTTTTGTTGTGCAATACTGATATTGTCAATAATTACCTAAGGCCGTATGATTTTATTTAAGTAGATAAAATTAAAATTAAATAATAATTCAAAAATTGCAAATTAAGAAACAGTATGCCCATATGCAAACAACTCCTCTCAAATTTAAATTTAAAAGGGTGCTTAATCTGATAGATATATATGTTTACTTTTGCTATTAAATGTGACAAGTCCACCAATCAACAGTTGAATTAGTAAGGAGTGCCAATTGTTGAAATAATTATAAGCAATTATGTTTATACATAATATGAGGTAGTACACTTAAAGCACACATCTTCTAATTTTGATACAGCAAATTGGCTTAAAATCCAAAATACCTTATCATTTCTCATCTTTTATGAAGTTCAGGGTAATATCTTCCAAATGTATCATTCCATATTTTTGAAGTATAGCATAATGGAGAAATTAAGTGATGTTTATTTTTAAAATGAGAGGCTTTTGGAATGGTATTACTATATCTACAAGTATACTAGTTTAGTCAGTTCTAAATGGGGAGAAATATGCAGTTTACATCTCTCCACATGCAATAATAATCGAAGAATTTTGGCGTATATACACACGCCCACTCATATGATGCAGTTCAATCTGTTGCAGTATACAAGCCTCATATGCACCATTGCTCTTCTAGACTGCTCGCCAACTTGGAACAGACTATAGTTTGATCAGTTCCAAATTGGCGCAAATCGTGAAGTTGCCCACTGCTTGGTGATACCTGCAGGTATGATGTACAAATGCACACTTTCAGCTATACATATGCGCAACAACATGGATTCTTTTTGCGACAAAAACAAACCTCACAATTCTCGCCAATTTGGAACTGATTAAACTATAGAACATGATTCCTTGTTCAATTCAGGGGGAGGGGTAAGATTGGAGAGCATTAAAACTGCACAAGTTTAAATAGTTTGTTATTGTCACCCTTGCCTATGCCATTTCACAGGCTGTTCATTTCTCAACAAATCTCCATCTACATTTTTCACATAAATGAAAACCTTTTAGTAATTGGAAGTTATAAATTTGATTCTATGAGTTCTAGCACCTAACATTATACAACTAAACACCATAATAGTTATGATTAAAAATATATAGGCTATATAATTACATTTACTTGAAAAAGAGTCGTAGAATTTGGCACCTCCTTCAATTCTATTAATTTACTTATAATTTAGAGCATTTTCTACTTTTGTTGACTCCAATTATGCTCATTGCACAATGCTAAGTTTAGTTGTACTACATGTGTGTATTAAAGTTATTTCGGAAATAGTATACATTGGGTCTTTAAGCATGTATCCACTAAATATACTCCAGACCCACCAAGTTATAATGAGGGTCCTCAACTTTTCAGCACAATAATGCCTGTCAGCTCCACAGCATAGAGCTAAGTTAAGTTGTACCATAGATCCTCATGTTTTGAGGATCTATAATTGTATTATGTGTAAAAGGCTATTTGGAAACATTTCACTTTAGATTTCATGCATGTACCCAGATAAATGAAATAAAGTGAATCATGGTGTTTTTATACTTTATTTTATCATATAATTGATTGATTACCTGGGACCTAAATTACACTACATCCGACTGTTCATTCAAACAATGAACGATAGGCAGTGCTTGAAATATAGCAGGCCCAGAGGCAAAAGGCCCAATAAATAAACTCCAGACCAGCGTACGATTTACCCAAAGTCACATCGCTAAATGCTCCACACTTTGCAGAATTGCTATACAATCTACAGTGTATAGCAGTTTTACAGTATGCATTTCAATGTAACAGTATATCATTTTTAACAAATGGTTGGAATTTGACAACAATTTGCTTCACACATTTTTTCACATAAATCGATCACTGCTCCAGACCCAACAAGTTATGCGGGTCTTCAACTTTAAAACATCTATCAGCAAAGAGCTTGGGACAGATCAAGGACCCCAGGAAAGTCAGATGACACGCTTCATTAACAGTTTGGTAATAAGGGGAAGATTTTTTAAAAATCTACAGGCTTAACATACCACATACTTTTCAAATTTGTGATTTTTCTATTTAATCATCAAAATATTTGATAATTCTAGAATTTTTTTTTGACAAATCTCACATTTTTACATTTTCACCCGAAAAGTGTTGAGAATTTCAAGATTTTATGAAAATGTTGAAAGGCAAAAAAACATTCACCAACCACCCCTACCTACCTAAGGTCCATCCCCCAATAAAACTGATTTTCACCACCTAAAGGCCATTAAATCTGTTTGAATATTAGAGAATACGAGGGGACAATTGATTTACCTCTGAAGATATAATAGCTAATGAATTCAGAGTCCTGATAATCTTGCATTCTTTTGCATGATAACCAATATACTGGGTGATTCTATGTACATAGCAATATATTACTATAAAATAGCACAACCAATCATTATATTTAACCCCCTGAGCACTACCTGCCATTTTACAGAATAACTGATTAAAATACAGCATATGAATGCTTCACTCAAATCTTAATCAGGAATACAAACAATCCAACATATCTGATTGGTTAAATAAATATTTTCAACTAATCGGCGCAGAGTTCTCAGGGGATTCTATTCTTTGGTGAGATATACAAGGTTGAATATCTAACAATAATAATAGGGCAGAAACTATTGCAGTCATCATATGACTTGAATTGAGGCAATTCTAAAAGTTCGTGACCTGACCTCCAGTTAGGTCAATTGGTCTTATGCGTCTTGACGTACTGTAAACGTGGTCATTTTTATGTATTAATTTTCCTTTGCACTTTGCCACAATTTTGAACCATTTCCGCTTGTCTTCAAATTAAATCTTGTGACCAGAAAACATGGCGGCATAATGTAATATTAGATTGGAGTACTTTCAATTAACTTTATCTCTTATAAGAAATGACTTGCATTTAGTCATTAAAATGCCTAAATGCAAATCATTTCATTTCATTAAATCGATCGATCGATCAATCAATCAATCGATCGATCGATCGATCGATCGATCGATCGATCGATCGATCAATCAATCAATCAATCAATCAATCAATCAATCAATCAATCAATCAATCAATCAATCAATCAATCAATCAATCAATCAATCAATCAATCAATCAATCAATCAATCAATCAATCAATCAATCAATCAATCAATCAATCAATCAATCAATAAATCAATCAATCAATCAATCAATCAATCAACCAACCAACCAACCAATCAATCAATCAATCAATCAATCGCTTTGGATTATCAATGATTTTTTTCAATTTGCTGATATTTACCGATATCAATATTCTCAAAAAAGCCATCTTATAGTACAACTAAATCCACTATCACCAAAATTAACTATACACCTAGAGAGTTGAAACATCACATATAGAACTTGCAACAGTGGTGGGAATTACACATATTTGCATATATTGCAACAACACATGAGAATTATGTAAGACCAAAAACCCCATAAATTTGTATTGGTGTAACTCGGAATATCCGTAATAAGTAGCCAACCCAATATAGAGTATTCTCATAAAATTTGTGTATCACAAAACAATCTTATTTTAGCAAGCATTTTTAGAAATAAATGTCTAAAAAAGAGTATTTATTTAATCTGGGGGGGGGGGGATTTAACATAATAAAAAAGGATTACAAAATAATTATTAGTAACATCTTGGGAGGCCTACTCTATTTCAATGCAACCAATACAACTTGGGATTTATTTAAGGCCTTATATTACTGTCATTAATTTGTCTTATCAATAAGCATAAAAATATATATTATTATTATTCTCATTGACAAATGACACAATTGTAAATGTTTTTTGATTAAATATTTATGTACAAAATATATATCTTTTTAAAGTTTCAAATAGTATATCAACAACACATAAAACAATGAGATATTGAAACAAATATACAGAATAATAAGTAAACAGAAAAATGCAGATAGACCCTTAATTTATTCCTGAGGATAAATTGTTTGATGAAACTATCAGAGAATAGTTTAGGGTGAATCAAATGAAATATGCAACCCTTTGGTTACCTTGGAAACAAAAAAGTGCTTTATTATAATTTCAAGACCAACTTTCAAGACAATATCAAAACAAATAAATTCACAAACTGGTTGAATTAAGGGGTAAAATTGTTGCAATATTTATACTTAAATATTCTAAACAGAAATTAATGGGAAACATTGCCCTATAAACAACTGTGTGTGTTAATGTATTAACCACAAGCTAAAATGGTGTTCCTCTAGTGCAATGACCTGTTCAGAATATTCCAACGCATACTGGTGCCTAAATGCAATAGGACACAGTGAACATGATAATGTTATATCCTTCGTAAACACTTTGGTAATTGAATAATCACTCTCCATGGCCATGACATCAAGAGGTATCACCTAACTGTGTTCAACACTTGGCATAATGCGAGAATTAAGAAATCATTAACCCTACCCTTACCTCGTGGCACGATCCGGCGAGCTGTCAAATGGTCTTGAAAAAGTTAACTCTTACAAGTTAACTTCTTCGAGTTCTCCCATTAGTGCAAATCAGTTCTGAGTCCGCCTGCCATGGCGCAGGTGAACTGTGATCTTTCCCCCCAAAAAAGTTTAATTGTCAAAAACATGCGTAGGGAGTTAAGGTTAACTTGAAAATAAATAGGCAGGGCAGTAACTTTGTCTACATCACTTGACCACACAACTAACACCAGGAATTTAACACATTGTTAACTTCTATCCTCTTTTCATGAATTTCAAATACGTCTACTTATGAAGTGAATACATTTGTAACTACCTCAACATACTTCACTGCAATCCCACTTAGTATCGTCAGATCCTATTTAATACCCGAATACATGATAGAAACTTTGAAACTCTACTTTTTTATACAGGAAGAACCTTCAAAATTACTGAATTCAGGATATTTCTGGATAGTGTCATCTTTGATTTTAAAATGCTTGTTTATATATTCCAAACTAAACAAATAACTCGGCAAGTACAACAAAGATACCGACTTGGAAGTATGCTGTCTGGAAGCCATGAAACTGACATTTGAATGGCAGTGACCATATAATTGAGACGTTGTAAACTGGCAACAAAATTATAATACAATAACTCACACACCATCCTTGTCACGCCAAACTTCATAAAAATGTTCAGCAAACTTGAAAGCAGTAGAAATCTGAAAACAATGAGCTTCAGTTGATTATCAATTTCCAGCATTTACGCAATTCCTATGGAAGTTTTTACCAGCTTATATCTGGATCAAGTAAGCCTCACACAATTGACAAAGATCAATTTTTACCCTTCCTCAATCAATTTTTAAATTATAATCTTCTTAAAATCCCATCCTTCTAAAGTGCAGTGCATAGTGACTTGTATATGTCACTATAAGCTGGCACTGTGGATTGCAACTGATAATATGTGCACTTTAAGTGTTGAACTTCCTATTAAAGTTTGTATCCAGAATAGTTTCAATTTTAAAGTATATAATAAATATTCTGGATAATTTGTGTGTACTTGTGTTATTAAATACTGTAAAAGCTGAAATTTTTGCGGTGGTTTTATTTTTCCGCGAAAATATTGTTTTCAACATTCATACAGTGCATCCAGAAGGTCGCCCGCGAAAAAAACACTTCGCGAAATGTCTATGATATCAAAATGCGCGAAAATATCTGTACGCGAAAATATTGGCTTTTACAGTATTCCTATCCCAAACATACAAAATGATTTTTACACTGCCATGAAATAGTGTGGTTGCTAATGGTGTTAAAACAGTGTACCCCTCTCTCTGAAATTGCCGATATACACACATGTGTCTCATGACAGCATGTGAAATGCAGATTTTATGTATCAAGGGATACATAGCACAAACAGTCTGGATATATATAAGACAGTGGTTTGTGCTTGTATTGTTACAATATATGCACTCATTGTCATTATAGGTATTTATAGTGATGGTAGTTGGGTGCATTATTGGCTGAGGAGTTCTATGGGTTCACTCACTATTTTAGGCACCATAAAACATAATGTTTATCAAATGCCGAAAGAAGTGCATGCTGGTTCAAATCATTTTATGAAACTTTTGGAAGAAGTGTTCTTTAGGTCTCAGCCATACATCAAGTCTTTGACAGAATAAAGTGCCTAATATAGTCAAAACATGGTACTCTATTCTACCGTGTAAATGATGTATGCCTCGGACCTAAAGTACACTTTATCCAAACCTTTTAAAATCTAATATCTGCTGGAAAACAGCCAAGCAGATCAAACACCATGTGTATTCCTACGCAGTAATGGAAATACCCACACGACTGTCACCCGGGGTAGACCACAATGTGTATAGCAGCTCTATTCATAATATTGTGTGTAACTAATCATGATAGTAGTATTGCTTTATTCCATAATGTTTAAAAGGGATTAAAATTATGCCCTGGTCAATTCATCCCTCGTTAGTCTTGTGGTTGAGAGACATGCCTTGCAATGCAGAGGTCCAAGGTCAATTCCCACTAGGACCACTTTTGCAACTGAATTTCCTTTTGAAAAGGTTAGGGTTACAAATATATAAGTCCACAAAGTGTGTTATAGTTCCTACCTAGACAACCCCGGGTAACCAGTCACGTGGGTATTTCCATTGCTGCGTATTCCTACCTAATACATTTAAGGCTCTACTTTATCTCTGTACTTCCGCATCTTCTTGTTTTTCAGATTTGTCACCACCAGCAGCCACACCATGTTCATGCATAGCTTGATTTTTGGCCGCTTGTTCCATGAGATGCTGATGCCTCTCAAACTGTCGCTGTAACAACTCTTGCTGCGCCAGCAACTGCTGTTGATGTCCTTGCTCTTGCTGCAGCTTCATTGCATCAATAATGTTCTGCTGCTTGAGCTTTTCATCTAATTGTTCAGTGTTAGCGCTACCACCCCCCTGATTACTGCTGTCAACGGAATCCTGTGCAGCAGTTTCACTTGGTATACTTCCCCCTTGTGGTTGAATTGATAAATTGTCTGAGCTTGGGTTATTAGTAGTCCTACTGGAAGAAGAGGAATCACTATTAGAGCTATCCAATGGAGTTCTATGCTCCTCTATCTCTTCTACAGGAGGGGTAGATCCTGCGATATGCAGGTCAGCAAGTCCTTTCTTGAAAGGATCTATAGAGTCTTGCTCACTTTTGATCTCACTATTTAAATCCTCACTATGTAAACCATCTTTAGAGATGGGGTTAACCTGATCATCAAAGGCTAACCTCAAACTCTCTAAATTCAGAAATTCTGCATGAATCTGTTGTAGAATTTCATTGACCTGGGCTTGTTTAGCCTCATCCGGTACTTCATCCTCCGGTGGGGAATTTATATAGGCATCTAGGCCATGTTTAAGCGCCGAAGCAGCCCTCGCTGTTTGGTACTCTTTTCCATTGGCTGTCTGTAGATACTGCTGCATAATAGTATCATATTGCATCTGCATTCCTTGCAAATCAATGGACGATATAAACACTTTGCCATCTTGTAGATTGGAATCCTTAACCACCTGGGTATTTGGATTATTGATGTATAGTTTACCATCTTTAATGACGAGTTGATCTAGGAAACCTTGCACATTAAGGTTGGCTTTGAAGAGTTCCTGGTCATCCTTTATGCCCACAACAAGTGTTGGATCTTGTGCTGAAAATGAGTTTAAACAAACACAAATTAAACATTAAAAAGATCTCATAATACTTTTGATAGACAGCGATCTGCTCTTTCAAATATAGACATTATTAACTTCAAATTAGTGTTTACAGTAATCCTACATGTAAAGTTATGATTGATTGTTTACCCTTTGATCATTTTATTCTTACAAACACCACATGGGATTAGAGGTATAAGATTATTGTGTTGAAACATAAACACCATACAGAGTTATACCAGGAATGAGATTACAGCTTCATGACATTGTCTGGAGATGGTAAAAAAGTTGGCAAAGCGCGTAAAATTGGACACAAATACCTCGAAAGGGGTTGAAAAGAAATAAAATTGCGGAAATATTTACTTAACAAAAACGTGGTTCCAGAATTTTAGCTTGAAATTCTCATGCCTGTTTTACTCCCACCATAAATGATACAGCCCTAGCTAGAATATCAGATTTCAAGAGAAAGGTTTACCTTCATCATCATTTTGCTGCTTTGCCTCCATAATACCTGGTACATTGACCTCAATAGGTGCATCTTCCTTTATGATTGGTTGTCTGGAAGGGTTAGATGACAAATCTGTCTTGGTGGCATCTATTTTACTCTGGAAATACTCCTTCAGTTCCGCTATGTATGTCAATTCAATAAAAAGATGGTACATTGTTACAACATTTCCATGTGATAAGTTTTTATATGGCAAATAAGGAGGGAAAAGAGAGAAGAATGAGATAAAAACTACAGGAATCGGAAGAGAATTACAGAGTAAGATAGAAAGGTGCCACCACCCAAACCCCACCTCAGTGCTCTGTGGTCACTAACTTCCCACAAACTTGTAACGTTTCCCTTGAAAAATCCTGCATACGCACATGCCAGACATGAGTGTATGGGCAATGAAAAAATACTCTTGTTGGTTTGTTTCATTTTAATTATGGTTTGTTTTAAATTTTCTTGAAAATATTGGAAAATCTAAAAAATGTAATGTAAAATTCCAAATGTATGGGTCGTTCAGGTCTTAGAACAAATTGGGCTTTGTATCATATATTTACATAATCTTACCTTCAGTTTTTGCTTTATCCAGCAGCATGACCTGTATAAGACCAGGACTCTCCTTAACTGCACTATGTAGAATCTTGCCTTCTTTATGGAATAGGAATACCATAGGTATAGTCACATCATTGTTACCATCTCCCGACATAGCAAATACTTGTGCCGTATCACTACTGGAACCTTCTGTGGAATCAACTACAATACCACCTACAGCACCTGCGTCCTGGATCTTGCGAGCCTGGAGGAGGAAAGAGGAAGGTAAAGCTTATGTTAGAATGACATCAAAACTGATTTTTCAACTCGAGATATAGCAAGCACTTAGGCCACAACAAAAAATTGTTTGATTGTCTATAGATCACTTTTAAAAGATCTCTTTTTTTTTCTTCTTTCTCACTTGTCCTTTTTTCAGGTACCATAAGTAAAACGAGATGTACTTGTTGTGGTAACCAGTGGATTACAAGTCTGATGAAATCTGACTGATCAAGTCAGATGAAACATTAGTTGGTGAGTAAATATCCATTTATTCACCTCAAATACTGGTTTTAATAAACACAATGTTTCTACATGTATTACTCAATGTTCACTCTTCCAACAGTTGGGATTGGGTATACCATAGTATCCTTACCTTATCTATAAACATACATTCTCCTCTGACCATCATTACAATTTTACCCTTCAGTTCCTTCAAATTGACAATATCTGCACATGCATGGTATGGCTCAGCAATCACAACTTCACCTACAACCTGCAAATAATGATGAGAAAAGGATTTGATATAAGGTATTCATTACTTCATGAATAATCACGAAAGCTTATTTCTGATTGGTTGAATGATAAAATGTTAATGGGGGGATGACCCAACTTGGACTGTTTCATTAACTAAGAAGGGGTGGACAAAATAATAAACAAATAACTAATTAATTATTAGCACGATTATATCAGTATAAATCGACGGTTTGGGATAAATATGCATCTTTTTCAGTAAAGAATGAGAATAATGACTGCTTAACAGTGAATTTGTTTTGAAATCCTGGGTTGTTGTTCTGGTCTTTCGAAATTGTCCCTCAGGGGCGCAGTCCTCAGACCAGAACAACCACCTCTGATTTCAAGACAAATTCACAAACACAGTTGTTACGCAGTCATTATTCTCTAAATAGTGACTAGATGAAATTGAAATATGCCCCCATACATGACAGTGTTGTGATAAAGTAACAGCCTTGTTTTCAGATTAGATTGATTACTACCCTAGCATCAGTCAAATTAAATAAATATAATTCAATTGGGTCAACATAAATATGAATAGAAAAGAGTATCAATATTTCCAAGTTTTAAAAATGTCACAAACTGAGAATCCACATGGTATAAATGAACAAAAATCGTAAACTGAGTGGAAATGTGATGAGCTGTGTAAATAATACTGAGGACATTTTGAGAATTTAGGAAAAGTGACATCTCTGTATAAATAGAAAAATTGTACACCTGTATTTTCAGATTTTATGTGAGTTAGACAATTTCTCAATGGGAGAAACCTGAAGGTGTAGCAGAAATTATACTTCATGGCTGCAGTCATTTAGGTAAAGCCACCCACAGCTATACTCTATTTGGCTTCCTCTGGACAGTGACGTAACCTAACAGGCGTACGCTTATGTATCTTCCTTCATTCAACGCTTTTGTGTATACGCCAGCGCCTCGAGTAGGCGTGCACGTTATGAGCTGCAATTGGTAGAAAACGCAGTTACGTCACTGTCTCGTGATGGCCAAATAGACTATAGTCTTACAATTCATTGTACATAAGGATTTCAGTTATACATACCCCTTGGTTGTGTGTGAGATCATATCCAAACTGTGCTGGTCCAGCAGCTAATACCATGTTACCAAGAAATGGTGGGTCTACAAACTGTACTACAAGGATTTCAGTTATACATACCCCTTGGTTGTGTGTGAGATCATATCCAAACTGTGCTGGTCCAGCAGCTAATACCATGTTACCAAGAAATGGTGGGTCTACAAACTGTACTACAAGGATTTCAGTTATACATACCCCTTGGTTGTGTGTGAGATCATATCCAAACTGTGCTGGTCCAGCAGCTAATACCATGTTACCAAGAAATGGCGGGTCTACAAACTGTACTACACGAGGCTGGTATTCTACTTCTGTACTTTGTGTTTTAGACAACTCAATCATTTCTTGCATAAACAACATGCCTTGCTCTGCATCATTTGGTGTAGCCGCCTAAATAGAAACAGATAAATATACTTCAGTTGAATTCATTTAAATAGTTCAGATATATTACAATAGACGTAATTCGTAATTGGTGCACGTACGTCAAAAGAGGGCCATGCTATCCAACTGAGCATGCTCAGAGCATTTAGTGCTCCGAAAACGAGGCTAGTTATGCAGCCGAGACGAGAATGATAAAGTTTTTCAATGTGGTGAACTTTGCACTAATCATAAAAATTCTTCATACTTCTGAGCTGTTCAATATTTGACCTTATTACATTCGTGAAATAAACTTGAACGTATAAACTATCTATTCTACTAGTTTGAAATGAAATGTTTGCTGCTAACCGACACTATCTAGGAAAATGTAGAAGTTCATAGTTCATTATATTTGCAGTAAAAGTACGAGATTATATGTTTATCGGTGTGACATCGAGTATGTCCCCCTCTTTGACATGAAATCGCCAATTACGAATAACGTCTATTACTCATAAATTATTTGTAACTGTTAGTCCTGTTTTCTTACATACTGAAAACAGCCAAGACAAATTTGTTGGCGCTACATCCTAACAAGGAGTATAACATTTCTAATGAATCCAATAAATTGGAACAGCATATTACATGCACTGCATGAAGGACACACAGCAGCCAGAAGTGTGACAATTGTCTATGTGCTGTGTACATAGTGCCTGTTCAATTTTTATCTAATCTTAAAAATACTTACATTTTCTATCGATTCTTGTTGGCTGTTTAATTGATATTTATCTGTTCTCTCTCTTGTTTTTTAAATTTGTTTTTTAAACATTTTAATCACAACCATAATGTACATATAAAAACAAGAGACGATGTTTGGAATATAGAGACAGTTTAATTCGGAGTACAGCAATTTAAATTTGAAAATCAAGTGACAGGCATTTTTGGCTTAGAAAGTATAACTTTGACTAATTATAAAACAGAACAGATTATAGTAATATTACCTGTGATGCGGAGTGCATAAGTTGTACTCTTCCATCCTTGAGCGTAATAAGTCGTATTCCCATCTTCTTGAGCTCTTCCATGTGGTCAGCATTACCAGGAATAAAGTCTGCAGCTCTCAGACGACCATCTTTAGAAGATCTGAAGAAATTGAACATTTGTTGACATTTATTGGTTTGATTTTAAAAGTTTTGACATATCATATTACTTGTTTTGATAATGGTGTGAGTTTTGCATTTTTAATATTATTTTAACACTTCATTTTTTCATTTTTTTCATTCATTTTGCTTTGCTACGGAGAACAATTTGGAAATTGCTCAGAATCTAGTACTTCTATGAATGCTATTGGACTCAATTCATCTTTATGAGACACAAAACATGTTTATAAAGAAAATACATAACACAGGTATTTATTGATAACACTGGAGAAGAGCTTCCGTGATATCGTCTGCTAAAGCGTTTAACATATTTTGTTGGGTCAAAACATTTTATAATCACTGGATTGGTAAGTACAGTTTCTGCCATGTTTGTTGTCCATGTATGAAAGTAAAGGCAGTTACCTAGAAAGACATGCCTAAATATTGGGAGACAGCTTTATATAGCTACAGATTTAACCCTAACACTTTTGGAATGGAAATGTTGGTAACAACTATCCAGGGTTGAAATGGGTGAAATTTAGTGGGAAAACAGGACTTGCGGACAACTGGAGTCAAACTCGGGTCCACAAGCATGAAATACAGTGTCTTAGTCCACTCAGCCAGGAGGTCAGACGCCCGTTATTAACAATTCCATTTGCATTATCACCCGCTGTGATCGCCCAGGGAGATAGACAGGCGGTACATGCTGCCAGCATAGTTTTCAAATGGGATTTCATGGGGTTCAGGAGTGCAAGGGTTAAGGATATCCAATTTTTCAGCTTTGATAGAAACATACAACCACATATTTGCCCCCACCTTCATACCCTCCCAAATAATTATGTATTTCTTAATATTATTGGTGACTATTTTGAACAAGTACAGCTTAGTAGAAGCAAACGGTGGTAATTGTGACCATCCACTACAAACTCAGTTAAAGTTGCAAGGCCTTTTTCAAAATATATGATTCCACACCACCAAAGAAGTGTGTGCTAGCGCCAACACTAGCCAGTGTTTTTAATTCAAGATTGATCCCAGCTTTTACCATGAATTTAAATGTACAGAAAAGGTATACAGTGCGCTTAATATGAAAGAAATTTGTGTTATTTGTGATTTGTAGACTATAAACTTAATATTTATCCAAATAACCCTGGTGTTTTCTGTAATAGTAAGATCTGACACAAATTTTCTCTTTTCACTTCTTCTAGGACAAATGCACCGAATATAGCTAGCAGAGAGCGATTTTGACAGTAGACTAGTATTCAACGTCCTGTTGCGGGGGGAAATGCTGGTCAACCCCCCAAAAATTGGTGTTGTTTTGATAGCAGACATCAGTATCTTCAAAGAAAACCAAGATTTGAACAAACCAGTCGCTCGATTGCTGAAAAAACCAGACTTTAATTTGACCTCTTTAGCATGTAATCTAATAGGGGAATTAATTGGTGGTGTGACACCATATGGCTCAATAAAAGATTCAATTAAAAAAAATAAGAGGATTATTGATTATTTAAGTGTTTATTTACCAATCATTAAACACATGTGATATGTCATATCTTATGTAGATTTTAAATATATCAAAATCTCAATTTTGAAAAAAGATGACTTGACACTGGATTTGTAGTGGATGGTCACAATTTTGCTAGATATGTGAGGTGATGTATGGAAAGTTCATAGCCTTTATTTTGAAGCATGTCATGTTACTTGCACTCCTTCCCTGCAATGCACCGACGGACAGTTGCTATGATGGTATATCAACTCCTCATAAAAAGTTCGAAAAATGTTTTCCAATCGCCAATGAGTTATGTGAATATATCACAAAATATCTAAAAGGGTAGCAAATGAGAAGAAAAAAAATCCAAACTTTTTTTGAGAAGTTTAGTATGATAGTTTGATTGGCAACACAATATATATTAACTCACTTAGTCAGTCCAATACTACTTGGGCATTCGCCTGCTTCTGCCTGTCTTCTTAATGGTTCCCTAATGGCTTCAGCAAATGACCGGCCTGCACTTGGAAAATGGAAGTCATGATTAGGGCAGGATTGATCTTCGTAGCTTGTACTTTCTTCTGTTTCTGTCTCCTTCTGTAACAAATAGAATTGAAGTAAAAGATAATGTTATTATTTGTTAAAATTATGCAGTCTATTTGAATATAACTGTTACATTCTCTTGTATAAAAATAAGTGTACTTATCTTTACCAAATGACCGAGTACACTTTAAAAATATGGGATTTCAATGGAGCAAATTTATTTTAGTAACAGACATGTATATACATTTTTACCTGTTTCTCTTCGTCCTCCAGATCAGAAGTGTCATTACCTAATTTTATTTTAGATAATGAGAGTGGTAACAGATGTGCTTCAGTAGTGAATATATAATTCTCTATGGGTATGTCTAGATCCTCTGGTTCAGAGAATAAAAGATACAGGTACTTGAAGGTTTCAGCAAGGAAGAAAGAGTCCATTCTGTTGACAAGCAAAAAAAATAATTAAAGTGGTATTAATTGTTGGGAATTGTAGAACAGTTAAAAAAATCAATCTTATAAACCCCCATTCACCAATATAAATACTGAATGATTTACCTGACTTAACTACACCATGCAAAAACACATGGTCAATACAAACTTTTGGTCTATCTGATGCCATAGTATCCCTAGGCTACATATAGGCAATGGAAAGGTTAAATGTACAGGGTATATTCTTGTGGTATGATGGCTGAGTTGGCTGACCGTTGCTCAAGTGATCAAGGTTCAAATTGTTGGGACTGCAGGCCATCACTTGCTTTGACTTCCCCCTCCTCATCTCTCATTTGTTTGTTTTTTCAATTGCTTATCAAAGACCGAGAGGTTTCAGGTTATTTAATTAATTAGGCAACAAATGTCCCATATCAATTAGTATCAATAACTTGGAACCTTTAGGTACGTCTATGATGTGGCAACCACGCTAACCTATGATAAATCCTCGTTCAAATCATTAACTCAACAAGAAGTAGTATGATATATATACCCAACTACACCCAAACCGTACCTGTCTTCATGGCTTCCAGTGCGTACATCTTTGATGCCAGCAAACCCACATGGTACCCTGGCATGCTCCTGTAAATTATTGATGATTTGTTGGCCAATTTCCAAGTAGTATGGATCCCTGGTAGCCTGCAAAAAGAAAAATTCAGGATAATCAATAAGAATTCAGGTTAAAGGTCTGAAATATTGGCACAAATTTGGCTTTACTAACCCAAATGAAATAAGCTTAAGCTTTATATACAACTTTGCTGGGTTTTAAACCCAGTATAGGCTGATTTCTATACAAGCTCACTATAAATCAGGGTTAGCTCTGACCTGCAGATTTAAGTAGTCCAAATAGAAAAAAACATAGGGTCCAGGTATCTAAAACTACACAAAATTAGAAGTTTGAGGGGTCCAAACCCATCCAAACTGGCAATCTAAGGTTGCACACCACCAAATACATCTCCCATACGGTTACACGTGAAATGCACAATTTTAAAATGGATATTTCTCGACGTTATAAGAAACTGGTAACTTGAAATTTGGTTTCAACTTGAAGATGAAAGCCATGACTACTAACTCAACAACTCATATATGGGGGGTAACCGGCATAATTTTGAGCTAGAGCCTTTTCAAAAAGTACGAGTTGAGTTTTCCTGGTCACACGCAATTGTTGATTAAGATTATTGCGTCAGATACCGGAAATGACCTGAACACAAATGTCTCTGTTAAAATATTAAAAAATCATCATTGCATCAATATTTTTGGACCTGAAGAACGCTGATGTGTCTGTCAAAATTCACACTATATTAATTTCGCCATAACATGTAGTAAATACCATAATTTTAAACTGTAATTTACAATAGGTCTCCCATTTCGGCACAGATACGGGCCGGTTTTGGACTTTTGCCTCAAAGGGGGTAGGGCCAGACGTTATTTAGTGGTGTGAAACCCTAAGGGGTCCTGGGACCCCTGGACTCTAAAAAATGCCATCCCTGGTGCAAATATGATGATATTATGATATGATGATAAAGTGAGCATCATTTACTTGCTACAATAAAGAAAACCATATGATGCATTTTTTCAATCTAAAACTTGATACACACCTACGACCTATAATTAAAATACATTATTTCAACTCAAAATTTTAAAAATATCTAATAACTATAAACTTACCTGGTATAAGAGGTAGGTACTTTCTATCAATTCTGGTCTCAATGGATGCTGTGCCCAATATACCTCCAGATCAGATGTGAACGCCTAGGAATCATAAAACATGTGTAGATAGATTTAAATAAGACTTAAATTGGGCGTCCAAAATATTGTGACAGTGTTTAATCTACTTATTTCCAATAATGTTCAAAGCTTAAAAGCATGCATTTGAACCGTCCCGTCTCAACTGATATCATAAACACTGCATGCTGTGTACACTAGTATAAGAATACTGCACTCTTCTTGGTTTTCATTTGGTATTTTTGCTCTAGTTTTTCAGCTGAGAAATCTGGATAGTAGGTCTCGGATTTTGCCCAGCACCCTTAAACCCACATTTGCTGTGAGTTTTAAAAAGATCATAAGCATTGAAAAGGTTAAATTACAATACTGCAACCCAAGGTTGATGTAGTCCATAGGATTTACATATAATTTTATCAGGTGAAAAAATATAGTTATAAACAATATTGTGTCTAATATACATAAACATAGAAATAGATATCAGCCATCAGCCTTATTGTAACACTGTTGAAGGTAAGGATACTTGGATATAATTAATGCATTACATACTCACCTCTGGAAGAAATTTATGTTTCTGTAAAACTTGATAAAGTAGCTCATGAGTCTTTATAGCTGGAGCAATGTCACCAATTAACACCTGTAACAAATAGAGGCATAAACACATGTTTAAAGATTATCCAAAAGAAATGCCTTTCAATACTCTCCATAGGGGAAAATGTATTAAGCTCAATACAATTATCAGGCTTCGTTTTCAGTGTGAAAAGAACTTTTATGACGTGCCTTTGGGGAATTACTCGCATGGCGGAGAGGAGAGACCAAAACACACAAAGAGCAATTACAACGGACAAAGCTTCTATGTTTATCATGCATTATTATGTATTCACTGCACGTTCAACTTTACTTATATATGGTAAACAACACCCAGCATCTTGACTAATCATTTAACTAACATGAAGCGTACAAATCTGAGCTTCTGTGTAAAATCAGAAGCTCACCTGTTGTGTAAATTATAACATGGCCTAAATTATTATTGATAACCTCCTGGTGTGGCATGTCAGCTCGAATTGCTGTCCATGTATACGGAATTAAAACTTGTACACGGCGGGACAAGTGTTGCCAGTTCAAGTAAATCATGGCCTAAATGATAATTATTGAAATATCTTGAATTACGGAATATCAGCATCACAACAGAAGCATGAACTAACTACAAAATTAATCCAATACTAGGTTGATAGCACTGAATGAATAAAAACATCAGTTACTGTTCACAGGTCATAGAAATTCATGCATGTTTTTGTCAAAAACATGCATTTCCCCTTGGCCTTGAAAAACATTACATCGATTACGTCACAAACTCAAATGTGGCCTTTTTAATGCATAACATTTTGCTGGACAGCTTACGCAAACAAATGATCCTTAATATCACACCATGGTGGCCAAATTCGAGGCCACATTTGCACTTTTCAACAAAAAACCAGCGGTGCGATACTTTTTTCCAGGTGTATAGTTAATGTCACGTCATATTACATGTATAAAGTCTAAAACATAAAATTCTTTTATTCTCAACCTCATGTCCAGGATTGGTTATTATTTCATAGTTCTGCCTACCTTACAAAATGATATACAAGATAAAAGACTTTCACTCATTAAGTGTTGTCTAGCGTGTTCCATATTCTTACTTGTAGCCCTGGCCAGAAAGCCTGCAATGAATCCATGAATGATCTCGTCCTAGTCTGTGGTTTATGCATGTGTACATCAAGAAGCCATGGTCCATCACTAATATAGCGCATAATTGCTTTATAATGCTAGAAATATTAAATATAAAGAACAAAATCATACAATTATTTTACGCAGTGATTGATATTGGACTATGTCATAATGATACAAAATAATGTAGATACCTTCAAAAGAGTCATGGTTTGAATGGTTCATACCGATAGTGCTTCCAAGGCCATCCCTACCTCTTCTTCAGCGTTGAGACACTGATTATGAACTACCTGCCATCCATGACTGTCTGCTGTCACATGATCACCCATATAGGATGGTCATGTGACTGAGAGGACAGCATCACAATGCTGAAGAGGCTGCAGGCTGAATAACTTCAAACTACAACTTTGAAAAGGCATATTAATTATTTCCTAGCATGTGTGATGTGTGGTATATTACACTGTCCCCAAGAACCATTACATATCCAGTAGGGCTAGAATGTTCCATAATTATTTACAATAACATTCTTTGAATCCCAAGAATTTGTTATAGATGTAACATTTTTAACTTACTATATTGAATCGCTCTAAGTATACATCTTCCCCTAGAAGGATGTAGCCTTTCAGTAGATATTCATAGTAGGAATCTATACCAGCACCAACTCCACTTTCTGAAAAGGAAAAGCAATGTGCATTAATCATTGAAATCACATAGAAAGCTTACAAATACTGGAATAAAAATCTTTGAATTTTCAATTGATTTGAGCAACTTAATTGAATTTAGATTATATGTCTATTGGTGTTCTGGAGAAATATTAGGAACAGGTCTTGTAACGCCACATTGAGTAAGAGTTGAAAAATATATTGGATTTGTAGATCATGTATCCAAGTGTTTGGTTACTCTTTTCTCCATCATCATCAATGATTGGAATGCTCTATAGATAACTCGACACACCTGCTATCCCTTATTGTTATTTTAAGGCTTTGATAAGAGCTGCCTGCCAGTTAACTATGCAAAGTATCAATGTCAATCATAGAATCATTAATGTACAGTCATACGGGGTGAGTAAAAAAAAGTATGTGTACTCAACTTTGGGGTTTTATTTCTAAAATCTGTGAAAACATTTCTCAAATTATATATTCTGTCAGAGAGGCTACCGAAAACATTCTTGCACTAAAATTGGATTTCAATGGGATATCCAGTGTGTGATTACTTGTTGATAATGTATGTGCACCGACTCCCTGTTGATGCTAGTTACCCATTCATCCCCATACCTGACTGGTTGAGATAGCACACAGTGGACAATACAAATCAATGATATCACATAGGAAACCAATTAAAGTGCAACTCTGTTGTCGATTCTTGTGGTCATTGAAATCCTCATAACAAAAGTATCCATTCAATCTTTATGAATGAGGTATCAAACTACGGAGAAGAAATTTGCCCATTTAATCTTTATCTAAGATTTTTGGTACTTATTAATAATTTTGGATTAGCCAACATCAAAGCGCCTGGTCAGGGACATTTTTGTGTTAGGTGTAGGTTTTATCCATGCAACTTTGACGATTGTGACTAAATACTGAGTTTTAAGCTAACCTATTAATATAGCATGGAATATTGGCATTTATGTAATATTTTGGTTCAAAACAGTGGTGGGGGCGTTTATTACAGGGGGAGCATTTATTAGAGAATATACAGTAATTTTCTAAAAATGTGTAAACACATGCAACCATACCTCTCCTAACCCAGTCCCCAGTGTGGATGTTAATTGTAGTACCAACAAGATTACTGACACGCTGACGTCTTTCCCATAACTCCTGCATTGAATGTTTGGCTTTTATCTAGAACATATTGAGAAGAAATGGAGAAAATGGAATCGGAATTCAAGGAAATTTAATATAAAGAAAGACGATGGACAAGGACAGTAAATCTGTTTGGGACAATAACATTAATTATATTACGGAGATTGTTAATGACTTTATGTATTCTTGGAGATATTATATATTGGCGTGCATATCAGGGAGTCAATAACTACAACCAATAATCAATTACATTTTGTATATTGACAACATTATTATTAAGAGTTAATAAAAGAGTTTTAATGCACATAATTTGTGCATTCTGTCAATCGTAAACTATTTTGAGTGTTGATTATTTTGTAACTTTGTGCCCCTATACATAAATTTATTTACTACCATTAAAATTATGAAAATAATTGTCACACAAAAATGTCTCCTTTTACCACATTGTACTTGTACCTAAAAAGTGTATTTTTGCTTGTCAGATTTTTACAAATCCAAAACTCTAATCAATCAAAGGCAATACTTCAAAATTGCAACAATCCTATATTTCTTTAAATATTTGTAAATCTAAATTTAAATGTAAAATTATTTAATTGGTTCAATGGTTTAATATCCAGTAGTTATTTGTTTCCCTTAAATTCAATTGTAATAACTGGTTATTAAATCAATATGTTTATATTAATACAGTTGACTATTGATTTCAGTAGCACGAACACTCCATAGCATAACATTATTGCATCATCAACACCTGGTATGTTAACGCTTTCCATGCGGCAGGCGGCTGCAGACGACATTCCAAAATTTCACAAAATGTTTCAAAAATGTCAAAATTATTGAATTTCATTACCATATTTGGAAACACCATGAGAAATACATTGAAATAAGTACAAACATGCCTAGTATTGGTTTAGTAATACTTCAGATAGACCTTGAAATTTGGGGAAAATTTCTGAAAAATCTGTTTTGTATGTGGTAAAACTAATAGCCGCGTGGAAAGTGTTAATACAGTCAATACGATGACATTTGTTACTTTTTACATGTTAAATTATTTGTATTATGCCAAATGTTGTGTAACTTTATAAAGATCCACATTCACATTTTCCTTCTATGTTTTTGTTCATACATATTCAGAGAGGTAACATATGAATGTTCTGTGAAATTGATATATCCCCTATTGCACAACATTTCATGGACAATTTGACTTACCTGATTTTGTTTGTACACAATCATGGCCATTTTGCCAGGAAGAGCCCCCCCCCCCTTCTTTTTTTTAGAATTTCAAGGACACTTTACTAATTGTGCAAAAATAATGACATAATTATGTTCAGAACTAACCATTTTACCACATGGACTTATATGTTATAACATCAGAATGTAACAAATCAAAAAATCAAAAAAATCGAAAGCTTTAGTTTAGTTTATAAAGAAGTTTGGAACTCTTTGAAATTGTATGAAAATGGCAAAACAATTGTTGACAATTCACCAAAATGTAACAACATTCTCATGAAAAATTTGAAAGAATAAAACAACAATAACCACCTGACCCGCCCGACCGACCTGAGAGGTCAGAAAATCTGTAGAACAGTGTTTTAGCCCTTGGCCTAATCCACCTGCATTTTCTTACCTCAAATATAGGATCTCCTGTGAGCCTACTAAGTGCAGCAAACTCTAGTATCATAGTACCAGCACACGCAGTACAGGTATCACGTTCTGATCTACCCTTGCCTAAACCATGACGCAAGTTCACCTAAAATGGAAAATAAGATTTTTTTTTTACATATTGGAAATGGAAAATGGAAAATAAGATATATCTTTTTTTTACATACCAATTTCAAATACATTTACGACTGACTGACAGTTTGTGTATGTAGGGGAGATGGGGTTAGTTGATACACATAGTTAGTAATGGTAGGAACATTGAGATTTCTTTTAGGTATATAATAACTTTGATACCATCAAAGTGTCCACTTTAAAAGCCGGTTTCCCATAGCAGCGTAGTTTATCTCAAATTAACAACGTTTTGTTACTGTACGTAAGGTATGGGGGTGTTGTTGAATGGTGAATGACAGCTATAATAACTTACTGTTTTAGATGGTAGTATTTTAAAAATGTGTTATAAATATACCCGAAACAAAAATATAACTGTTCCAACTAACTTCATGTTCCACCACCCCCCCCCCCCCCCCTATCATTACTCAGGGTATTTTTTCCGGTCAACAGCAAATCAACACATTTATAACGGTTATCAATAATAATAATGCTGACAGGTTGGCGACAAAATAGTGATTAACCTCCTTTTTGAAGCCGGTCCTCTTTTAAATTCCTGGTGTAATATGAGGAGTGAGAGCATTTTATATCAAATGATTTTACTATTGAAATATTTACCTAAGACATACAAATGTGACACATCTTATCAAAAGAACACCATGTCTACTTTTAACAAATTAAATATCAGATTTTTACAATTGACTTTTAAGCCAGCTTTTCTAAGATTTTTTTAATTTTTAAATAGAAGTAATACTTTTTAAAATATAAGACAAGAAGATTGTACATTTTTCTTTTATTAAACTTTATATTTTATTTATAAGCTATTTTAATCGATATCTCAAAATTAGCCTGACTGAGAATATGAACCATCTGAGATGATGTGACACATATTACAAAATTTATGAAAAAACATAATGTATTGAACTCCAGCAATCCGCACAATTCGAAATTTATAGATTGCCAGGTTTGCCATCGAAATATCACTCATGGTTTCACATACACTGCCATTTTGCACTAGGTATAAAGTAGCAGTAGACAGTAGCTTCATCCAAATCATACTCTAATGAAATATTACATACCCTAGGATATGGCATCCCTGTAGTTGTATTGAAAGCAGGTAGTAGTCTCTCTCCCAGCTCCTTAGCAAATGCTAGTAATTCATTGTTGTACCATTGCATATATTTACCCCTTTCTTTAATTTCTAATGCCATTACATGACCCCCAAGTAAACCCCTGTAAATAAAAGAAACATTGTTGGAATTAAGTGTTACAATAAGAAATTATGAATCACTGTATTGATATTTTCCCATAAAAGATGGTAAGGTGAATTAATTATTCAAATCATTTTCAGATTCTTAAACCTGTAAGCAGAATCTAAATTCAATGTTTCCATGGCAACTTGCTGTTGGAGTACCAGCATGTGGACTGATAATAACATAATTCTTATACCATTTTCAGATTATGAGTATTATAAGCAGAATCCAAACTGTAAGTTCCATATTGACATGCAATAAATAATTATATAATCATATATTGAAAGAAAAGGGTGGTGCATAAAAGTTGTCTAGATTTCGGCTTTAGCACACCCCTGCCACTACTAGCATGCCGGCCTATTAAAAATTAAAAAAAAGATAACAATTGTATGGTTTCCTCCACCACCTGCTACTAATGTTCAAAATTCAAGAATGTTAACAATCTAGATTGTGTCACCCTCACTTCCTAATTAACTTTACATTCCTTGAGAATTACAATACTTTGGTAGAAAGGAAGAAAATAAACCCACCCACCCAACACCACATTTGTGTCCAACACTGTGATTGGGTTATTCCTCTTAAAACGAGGAGAAATATAATAAGGGATGGGGCACCTTAACCCTATCCAGCCAGGCTATGTTGTTGTGTGGAAACCGGGTGAGGGGGGAAAGTGTCAATTTGTTACACTACAAATAGCTGCAAAACCCTATAGATTTGACCCCTGGACCCTACGATCACCATGCCGCTTCCCTAACCACTCAGCTAACCTGCCAGCGCTGGCCCGGGCAGCAATTTCGTACCCACCCACATAAATGAGTTCGGATGATGAAGTCATCGAATCAAATGCTGTAGCATGCATGTGGACATTGTTTTTTGCCAAAGGAAAGTTTGGGTCAATTAAAGCAATATTATGGGATCTTTTTCACATTTTTACACATTTCTTTCTTTCTTGTAATGAAGTTTGACTATCATCTATCTTGACCGTTATTTACTTGGAAACCATTACAGAACTTTTAAAAATCATGATTCTTATCATTTAAAGGTATGACCCGATCACTTTTTGGGGCTATGATTTTTTTTTCACATCAAGATATTTTGGTATCAGAAGAATCCTCATATTTTTCTCATTATGTCTGTAAAATATTAGGGGCCAGAAATGTTTCATTTGGAAATAATAGGCTAAAATGTGGTGAATTACTGCCAAAGGTGGTTAACCACCAACCAGTCTGTGTACTACTCAATGGGCACATGTCTTTTGACCTTGCGCTTCTAAAAATAAAACCATTGGAGTTATGCAACTCAAACTTTGGAATGCAACAATTTAAAGGATGACCTTTCATGTAAAATAGAAAACATCAAGTTGAAAACCGGGGTCGGCAATCGGAACATTGTCAACAAATCTTTTTTAAATTTTCAACATAAAGCATTCCACACTATTGTTATTGTGTTCAGTTGCGATTGTAGCCGGAAACACTGTTTAACACGGTATTCAAATGATGAAATTATATTTAGATGTATGAACAACAACAAAAAACACGCAGAAAATAAACTGAAAAAGATTTTCGGACTCACAAGTCATTTGAAAATAAGTTGTTGTAGCAGACCCCGAAAGTTTATTTCAATCTATTCAAATCATGATTTTGAAGTAATAGGAATCGTATCGATCTCTAACTTTGAGGATATTTATGATCAAAAATGCAACTCTTCAAGAAAATCTGCTTTCAAAGTACAAATCAAGGATAGATGGCGTCATTTGGAAATTATCGCATCATATGACTTTAATTTCAAATATCAAACAATTCAGCAAGCCATGATAGAAAAACAAAACAACAAAAGTGTAAAAATCCCCATCTATTACAAAAACCACTATTATATGTGAGTTTGTATAAAATACAAGTATTCAGCCCTTGTCATCTAGTATGCTATTATTAGAATATTGAACAGCAGTGCATAATAAAATAATAAAACCGGTGTGAAATTGTCTGTTAAATTATTGCTTCCTACAGATGAACTTCAGCATAAACAATCTATATTGTGCTGTGTTTTAAATTGATGGTTAAGATATTGCAAAAGTAATTTTCTATACTGAGTGAATAAAAAATGCATAATATTATATAATAGCTATGTAATTATTTGATTGGAATTTGTGTATTATTGTTCATATTTATAGTCTAATGTAGAGTAAATGCATTATTTACTACCTTGTTACGAAATATCTGAAAATGTCTTGTTACCATGACAGCATTTAATATAGTTCAATCAATTCCAAATTGGCGAGAAATATATGTTTTTTATCACTCCGTACCGTGCGCAAAAGTAATCCATGCAAACTCGCCTGAATTTGGCCATACACAAGTGATTTTGTCAAACGCACGTCAAAAGTGCCCTTTTGTGTATTCATGTGCCCTCACAACCTTCTATATTCATTCGCTGCTGTAAGGTGGCTTTGCCATTTAGGAACTGATCAAACTATAGTGATAGAGTGATTTTACAGAGATTTTGTTGGCCATATCTCATTATACCTCTCCTAAAATGGAAACTCAATGCCCTCCCCAAGACCTTGGCAATGTTAATATTGAAATTAAATATATAGGGTGGCTTATAAATTTCAAATTACACTTATAAAAATCATTTCAAAATAATCATTTCAACCATAAAATCCTAATTTCTATATTCTTATTTTTCAACAAATTAGCACATTTGTAGACATCAAAACACAGTTAATCCCACAGATTTATGATAATTGTATTATCATACATTTCTAGCACAAAACGACATTTTGCCTCCTAAATATTGAGCAATGAAGTTATACCAATTCAAAATAAGAATTAACAACTGACAGTTTAACATTAAAGTAATATTTTGATAAAATTATCGAAAGTCTCTATACCCTATTTTCTTAATTCACCAAATTAAACATTATAAATGTAAATAGGCAGATAAGTTACGCATTTCCCCAAACAATCCATGCACATAAATAACATTGTATTATAGCCTTGACTATGACTATACACATCATGTCCAGCTGTTGTATTTCCCACACAATATTAATATACATGTTTTGTATTTGTATCAAAGTGTATGTGTTACTATTATCAGCATATCAGCGGATGTCCGCTTCAAAAGGGATAGAAGTAATAGAAGTCGGATCCGAATCTCAATAATGGTACAGTACTACCGTGCGAGTCAAGCTGTTGCTATAGGCTTCAGGGATTGTAAATGAAATGTAAATTCTGAGGCGTTATCATGTTTTCCCATGTTATTAGACCATAAATTAAGCATTTGATCACTTCATGAGGCTAGATCTACTGAATAATAAATTCGTTATCCCGTTTGTTAAAACAAATATGACAAAATATGACTAGTTTGAAGTTGTACCACATGAGGCCTGAGGTCTCATGTGGTACAACCTCAAACCAGTCATATTTTGTCATATTTGTTTTAACAAACAGGGCGCAGGGGATTACTAATATTATTTAAAGGAGGTGTCCCGCAAGCATAAAAGTGTGCATTATATGTTAGAAAAATAACTATTGAGCCCAACTTTTGTAATTATATAGAACAAAACACCACACTTATGACAAAAACAAATAAAAACCGCAATCTCTCTACATGCACTTTTTAAAATTCGCGGCGATCGAAAGTCCCAGTGTCGATGATGTCATAGTTATAAAATGCACATGCGCAAATTTTAGCACCGATACCCATGACGTCACCGACACCGGTACTTTCGATCGTCGCGAATTTTAAAAATTGCATGTTGAGTGATGGCAGTTTTTATTCATTTTTGTGACTAGTATGGTGTTTTGTTCTATATAATTACGTAATTTCGGCTAAATAATTATTTTTCTAACAAATAATGCTCAATGTTGTGCTTGCGGGACACTTCCTTTAAAGGAATATTGTTTTCAAAACCAAATTGAAATTTTATTTTTTTTTATTTTAATTGTTATAAGAATAGCATATTTGTTACTTCCTTTGTGTGAAGTCAATATCATCTTCTGTTTACCTATGGTGAACTTTTTTACAGATACACTTGTTTCACATGTTTGTTCTCGAGACACCCAAAACAAGTATAAGATCGCAAAATACATATCTCATTCATATTTTTAAACTTTGGGACGTAATTGGAATTTCATGTATCCTTTCTTGTTTACGTGGGGTAACATTACCAATTAACTTAGTCTTATGCTATGAATATTGGTTATGAAATGATGTTCTAAATTTGAATAAAAATATAAAATTATTTCAAGGTTTGTTGGCGGGATATTCAAACAAAGGTGAAAATGCAATGTATGCAGTGTCAATTGAAAATCACTATGCTCTGTTTCATTTTTCACACAACATTAGCAACAAATACATGTATAGCATCCTTGCAACGTTTCAAACTTCAACTTGGTTTAGAAAACAAGATGGCTTCTTTCCACAATTGCAAGTTTTTTTTACCCGACCTGTATAAGTATTGGAGTGAAAAATGGCATCATTTACGGCACTGCCCATCTTCGATGAGTGATGGAAAATGCCACAATACGAATATGTAGTAAATAATTAGCTACACTCACTGGAATAGGCTCTGATGTCACATTTGTACTTGCAAATGGTATGACATATAAAACAAAGAAAAGGTGAACAACATTGTATACATACCCCAGCATTCTGATGTTTGTTTCAAACACAGACACAACAATATCTGTATCAAACGATACATCTTTGATGATAAGTCGTACCGCTTGCTCAAATTGGGCAAACTTTCCTAGTAGAGCTAGTGTGTCTAGCACATCTACTATTGTCAAAGAGAATCTGGGAAAGAGAAAATGGAAGAAATTAATTATTTCAAGTCAATTTATTCTTATCAAAAATGTATCAGTCTAGATATATATGAGCATGTCCTTATATTTATTGACTATCTCAAATGGGACTTAATGGAAATGAGGACTCTAAAGAATAAGACAATCACGAAAAAGCTGAAAGGTCAGGATGCCTTCATGGTTCGGGAAGATTAAATTGGATGTTTATCTTTTTTTCTGAATCTGAATATTAATAAGTGACTAAATCGGGTTCAAATTTGGGTAAGCATCATTGATGTCCCTCTGAGTCCTCTGAAGGGCTCTTGGCTGCACCCCTCCACTTGAAAACCCACATATTGTACTCAATGCCCTGGTTAATCATCAAGATCTTCTCTCCTAGGCTTTTAGTTTTAACCAAACCCCTTTGCCCCCCCCCCCCCCCCCTTCCCTTTTCAACTTATAATATAATGTCCCATGTCTCTACTACTGGGCTCTAACCCTAGCCCCTCCCAGGGTCAGAAATTCGCGACCAAGTGCGAGAATCCATTTGGATTCTCGCAGGGAAATTTTGCGAGAATATGGATTCTCGCAAATGGATTCTCGCAAAATGCATCTTGCGAGAATCTACTCTTATTTTAAGTCAATCAATCATTGGCCCTGTATTTATTTAAAACGAAAGTAAACTTCAAGCAGCCTGGTTCAAAGGTTGACATGTCATGTCATACATTGTTGTTGTGCAGAGAACGCCGGAGGCTATGCAAACGTAGCTGTCAAAGCGTGTGAAAAAAAACAAGATGTTTACCATCAACCCCCATACCCCGGTCCCGCGCGCGGTGCATTACTGTCCCAAAATTATATTTGTTTGAGCATCAACATTTTTAATAATATATTTTCCATATCTCCGTTAATATTGTTATCCTTTTCTTTAATAATTGAAACCAAAAACGGTAGAAACATTCCAATAATTGTTTTATTTGATTGAACTATGGGAAATATTCATTTTAGGGTAGATGGTACCCACGTGCGGAAATGAATTGCCTCGTGCGTGATTTCACCTTCCGCAAATTATATCCAATCACAGACGTTCATTGCGCATGACGTTTTATTTATTATTTGTTTATCAAATTGTACGACGCCCGGATGTCGGAAAAACAAATGTTAAATCAAGCTTGTAGGCCGGTCTGATTGGAACGTAAACCTCCATCGACATGGTTTTATTTCGTAGTTTATTTTGTTTGGAAAACAAGCTGAATTTTAACGCATATAAATACATAAACAGGAAATAATCGGGCCGGATTTTAGCGATTTTTCGGAGCAAAATGTAGGTTGGTAAAGAAGACCTGTAACACAACGAAATAGGCCACAACTTTGCATGATTTTTACGCGAATCCAAATGGATTCCCGTCAGTGATAATGTACGCGAATCTTTGCGCGAATGGATTCGCGGAGAATTTCTGACCCTGCCTCCTCTTCCAACCCATTATAAACGGTACTCACTTTCCTAGTAAATCATCAATGTCTTCTCTACTAGGCCCTTAGTTTTAACCCTGGTGGCCTAGTCCCTCCCCTCTTATAACCCATGTACTCACTTTCCTAGTAAATCATCAATGTCTCCTCTACTAGGCTCTTAGTGTTAACCCTTGTGACCTAGCCCCTCCCCTCTTACAACCCATGTACTCACTTTCCCAGTAAATCATCAATGTCTCCTCTACTAGGCTCTAGCCCTCGTACTCTCCCCTTACAGCTCAGTGGCATCAGCTCATCGGCAGGGTAGGCATTTTCCTAATGGAGATAGATGTATTCATTAAAACACAATGATAACTACACCATTAAAAAGAATAATATTTTGTGTATGATTGATAGAATTGTTTTCTTCAGAATCTATCTACAGATTTCGTTTTAAATGTTATCAAACTATTTTTTTGTCAAATAAAATTCATTTACTATCAAATCTGTACACATCTATTTCAGTTACACAGTGAAAAAAACAACTAGCCATTTTCCTTTAAAGTGATAGATACCCAAAGTCAATTGATTAAGAATAGCAACAAAATTCTACATAATCAATGCTCAACATTTCAAATGTGTTGTGTGTTTTTTATATTCCCAATTAAATCTCAACAAGTTCTCTCATAAGAACAATAGCCAAAAGGCTGACATGTTCACAAATTCACACTGGTCAGTTTGTCCGAGTCTATATATTATTTAATATAAGTTCTTACCATGTATGACGAGTAGGCATGGTCAAACATCTCCACCACTTCATCTCTACAATTTGGAAAAAAAGAACAAAGAAACTGATGTTTCACTCAGATATTTTCCCTTCTTTAAACATCACTAAAACCCTACAGGGTGTATCAAAAACAACAACACTTTTTCATGACGGTGTAATACTTGTTATAATTATTGGACCATGATCAATTTAGTCTCAATGTAAAGCCCAATTAATCATTATGATATCCTGAAAATATGAGATCAATCCGATGAAGAAAAAAAACTAGCATAATTTGCATTTGCTGGTTTGTACAATGGGATTTACATAGACCAGTAAATAACGTGGTTTATGTTTCAATACTTTACAATAATTATAAACATAGAAAATAATCTATCAGTCAATAGCAAAGATTAGTTAAATGGTAATCCATTTAATAATCCGAAAATCAGATGCATGCATATTCTGTGCAAATTAAAAAAGTTCTAGAACCCACTGCAGATGGTTCATTAGCATGATAAGAAGTAGAATTGGCATTAATAATGTGCGCGTTCATGTTACTCTACTGTTACTGTGTGAATGACCATTGTACATACTACAAAAATCAGTGATCAGTTGTTTCGGTGATCAGTTATTTTGGTTTTCAAAACTTCCTTGACCCAATGGTATTTGGGGAGTTGCATTGAAAAATGGTGGATGTTACAATCGAAGTGGGGATAGGTTTGCGCTAGAAATTGGCAGCACCCTAGTTTAGGAAATGTTGGCATTTGGACCGGGGGAAATATCCCTGTCAACCGATCTATCTATCCCACTGATTAATTGTTGTAGTTGTTGTATTGTAACTTTGTAAGTGAACAGTGAATGTGCGATCGGTAAACTTGGTGTATTCAAGCCTGTAAAACCCAATTGCTTAACAGATAGTTGTTAAAGGAAGAGACACCACGCCACGCTGACACAAATATTCAGAGTTCCCGTTTAATCTCATGGCCATGGTGAAGTTCACATCGGAGGCCATCCGTGCTTGTAGTCTTGTAGCCTAGGGCACGGGATTATCAAAAATAGCATTTTTTGTTGGAAAGTTGTTGTTTTCGCTACAGTTGTTCTAAAGCCTATTGGCGTAGGTTCCTCAGATATTGCAACGATGAAATCTGGCTTTACCTTGACCGATTATGATCAACACAGGCGTTAGAAGTTCACTGAGATATGCAACCATTAAAGATGAAATACATGCGTAGCGAATTCATGTTCCGACTGCACAATTTCTGACGTCTGGATCCGTTGAAAACAAATAGCATTGTGATATAAAGTGATCAACAAAAGAAAGTCATACACTTTGTTTATGTCCCATAGAGTAACTTTCGATTATTTATTGACCAAGCAGGCTAGATAGACATTTGGATTGATCTTTTAACCACAATCTGGAACCATACTTGCTACCAAGCAACAAAGATCAGCCATGATTAGCACCATTTAATGAAACTCCGAACCGTTTCCAAATTCTCATTTTCAACAAACTGGGGAGAAAAGACTACATGTTACCAACATTAACAACAGTAGCTAGAAAGAAATTCCCATAATGCATTGCAATCATAGTATATTATACAAATATTGAATGTCTGAGCGTGTAATAGTAAAAACTATATCACAAGGTCAAATTTGGATTTTTCCATTGCACGAGGCGAAGCCGAGTGTAATGGAATAATCCAAATTGGACCGAGTGATATAGTTTTACTATTGCACAAACTATTGGCATTCAATATTTGTTTTATATCATGATATCACATCATTCTTGTTCAGCCATAATGATAGTAAAAACTATCACATGGTTGAAATTAGGCCTATCATGATATAATAGTGATCGAGTCAATGCCGGTGGCCACCGTCGTGATCACATCGTCTCACGGTTTCACCATTAGATCTTCAATAGAGGCCCTGAATATGAATGAAGTCGTTGACCGGAATCATGGCAGACTACTAAACTTCGTTCACCTACTACCTTACTACAGTACAAGAAGCTTTAAAAACCCTTTCATTCATGCCAGTGCACATCACTTTTAAAAAACCCGAGTAAATTCAAAGAATAAAATGAATGGACTGTAATTCGCAATAATTCAGGAGAATGATGCATGGTTAATTCCTTTGTAAAGCCTATCAATGAATGCATGCAAGGCCTCTAGCGTGGGACAATCATGTCTATTGAAATCCCATTGAAATGTTGTGTAGACCTGTTATGTTAAAGGGACACTAAGAGATGTGTTGGAGGCAGCGCCCTCAATAATGATAAAAACTGAGATTAGTTTATTTTTATAATTGTATTACATGTATGAACTTACACCTATAAGGATTAAGAAAAATCAGCTCTCTTTGTACAAGAAAACGTCGATTCAAAAATGCTTATCCCGCGGGATAAGCATTTTACGTCCGACAGTATCCCCCTGCAGTACGCGTGATACATAACGCGAACCATATTTGCATAGAGGGCGTTTTTCAATAAATAGCGATGATATTGTTTTAATCAAGTTTTGCTGTGTTTTTGCTAGTAGAAACAACAGTAAATGGCCATTTTTAATGTTCATCTTGAATTCTGAAGTAAATTTTTAAACATTTAAAATTTTCAACACCACTTAATGTGCCTTTAATACATGTGCGTATCGCTCACACCTGTATGACTGGCATGTTTGAAAAGCGCGGTAATTATTATGGTTTAGTAAGAATTTCATTTCAATTTCAATGTTTGGTACCAAATTGTTCCTTAAAGATCTATATATCTAGCCTGATTGGAGAAGAAGAAAAAATCAAGATCTATATATCTAGCCTGATTGGAGAAGAAGAAAAAATCGGAAGACACTCTATAGCCTAGGACAACAAAAAACACAAGTGTATGATCATACACTTTCTTTTGTTGAGCACTTTATATGACAGGGAAAATGCGCCAAAGCACAAAAGTACCAAAAATTCTGCAGGATCTGTTTTATCTAGAGCTACGAATGGTTTCTGCACTAGCTATTACATTGCTAAACCTTGCATCAACAGGTGAAATCTTCGCAAAATGGTCCTGTGACTCTGTATTCATTCAGACGCTCACCCTGAACATGTTAAATAGTTACAATTATCGTAAAGAGTTAGGCCGGGGATCATCCCAGCCCGGGTCTGTTAACTGTACACAAACTCATCATGTCCCTAGGTTTCTGGGAAATTGTTCTGCCAAGTATTCTATATAGGTCGGCCTGGATAGGGATGTTCATATAATTGACTATAGAGGGCGACATTTTTTTAATTTTTAAAAAAAAAAATATGTAGAAAACTCCATGTTTACCTCTTTTAAATCCATCGGAAAAGTACGAAACAAGCTGGGTGTATTCACTGATGTCTAAATAACCCCACACAAGCAACTGGACATCATGAAAGTAAACCCTTTTTTACCTAAAATGATTTAAAATGTGCATGACTTGACCAGTTTTCAGCAATATGAGGCAAACTACTTTTGGTTATAACTTTTTTATTATTCAGCCTGCAGACAAGGTTGAACCATCATTTTTTATTGTAAAGTACTTTGTTTCCATGTAATCCATTTTCAAAGAGATAATTTTATTTTCAAAATTTTATGAACATGCCTAGCCTGGACTAGTATAGCATCACATGCCGTTGCCACTTGGCGTTTGACGGTTTGTATTCTTCTTCTTCTTCTTCTTGAATACTTCGCAACATTCCTAGTGGAATAACACGCGAAGGGGGCTTGAACACACAGGACGTGTTAACTGTTATCTATTGTAACACTTTAACAGTAATCTGTGTATGGCTGAGATTTACTACTGTAACTGAGACTGAGTAAATAGAGCGTGGACACTCGCTGATGTGTTAAAACATTTTGCATTGTTGCCAACGGCAAATGACAAAAATACACGGATGAATAGGCGACCTTTAGATAGATGTATCAGATGGATATATTATATATAGGCCTCCATAAAATACATTATAATAAAACTTAAAAGTAAGTAAGCTTACCTGATTGCAGCTTTGTCGATGTTGGTGGCTAACGCTATTGACCCAAACTCAAGGAACAACAATAAAACGAAGCAAGCACGATAACTAGTGATATTATCACTGATTCCTGAATACATGTTGCCCACCCTGACGATCAGCTGAAAGCTTTTTAAGTCAAAAAGGTCTTTAAATTCTAGTTTAAGTCATGTCGAATTGTGCAGGTTTTCGTCGCACCCTTTAATAACATGAACAACATCAACACGTATTACAATGGATACTCGACGTTGTCGTATCATTACTGCGAAGTGTGAGTAATTTGCATTGGACAGTGAACGATGAGCACCATCTAAATAGGTCGCTGATACAGACGCTCACACACAGACGCTAGATTGACGCTGGATTGATTAATTGATTGATTGATTGATTGATTGGGTGATTGATTGATTATAATTATGTTTGAAATCAAGAAGGGTTTTTTAAAAGGAAAGTACATGTATATCATTGCTTGTGCCATGTCTTTATGTAAAATGCGGGGTAAAATGACGTCCTACAATCATTTACTACTTTCAGACATATCAAAATGCATTGAAATTGGGAACTTAGGCCTACACTGAGGGAAAATGTTCTTTATTTACAAGGTTTGAAAAAACCTGAGACGAATATATTCGTCTCAGGAAAAAACATATTATGAGTAGGCGTATAATTTAAACAGTTGCTTGAATTGAACAACACCAGTTATGATTAGGCCTATTAGTGAATTTATTAGGCTGAAAATTGAAAATTCGATGAGTGATCAAATTACGACTAAGGTACCCAACCAAGTGACACATTGATTACGAGACAAAACTATGCATAAACCAAGGAGGTGCCAACACCTCCCTGCATAAACTATAATAATAGGTCTATATAGGCTATAGCAGATTTTGTAAAATTAGGTTCGTTCAATTTTTCAGTACAATCCTATTTTGTATCTGATATTGAATACATTTTCACCCAACAGTGGTATAGGGGTCATCATCATCGATCTTCCCGTGGGAATGATATATCACCAATAGGCCATCTTAAATCTTCTCCGCCATAGGATTACAAATGATTTGAATTGGTCAAAATGTCAGTTGGTTCCTTTTTTCGTGGGACAGATCCATTGATTCATGAGACGAATATACATTATAGGCCTATTCGTCTCAGATTGATTCCAAGTACAAAAGCAAGCAATCTTGTTTATCTTCGTATTCGTACAATTTAAGTAGTCCTATATCATGATAATAGTCTGACAGGGGCCGGTTTGTACTATAGCGCCACACCAATATCTGGATAAAAATATCACTACCTATACAGGGTGAATAAAAAAAATGGTGCACGATTTGAAACGGCCATTTGACCTTGATGCGTGCATTGAACCATGGAATTATTGTTGTTTATATATAAAACGTTGTTAATCTAGTCAGGGCTGTCAACTTTTGGGATTTGCTGGAGGGAGAGATACAGACTCAAATTTTTTTTCGTCAAACATGCACAATTTTTTTCCCGTCAGCAGCTGAAATCCTGATAAGTGGTGGGGGGGGGGGGGGGGGGGGGGGGGGGGTAGCGGTGATGTTTTTGCATGGTCAAAATCGTAAATATACCGACGGAAGCTTAGTATAAGGGTGTTGATACACATTTTAATTGAGGTAATTTTGTTGAGGCGGGAGATTTTATATGCTATGCGGGAGTGCGGGAGAAAGAGTGTCTATGCGGAGACTCCCGCCTAATGCGGGAGAGTTGACAGCCCTGTCTAGTTTATCCTCCCCAAAAATGAACAGACTCGTCTAACCATTCCCTGTACCACTGTAGCTTGTCAATTGCCTCCACTTAGACTTATTGCCTTCTTGGTCTGTAACAGGTGATGTTTGTATTCAAATTTGCCTTTTCATTTGACAACTCAGTATCAGACTATTAATTACTTATCCCAGAGTGAAAGAATAATTTTTCAAGAACATTTTGACAATGTGATGATAATGACCATTTTAGCAAAACCAATGTGTGTAAATCCAATTGGAATGGCGAAAAACGCGGTCAGTTTACGAAACTTGCAACAATTTGCTTATTTTTCAATCGATTATTTTTTTATTTTTGGAGGATCAAGATTAACAACGCTACAGACAACAACAATTCCATGGTTCAATAAACGCATTAAGGTCAAATGGCCGTTTCAAATCGTGCACAATTCTTTTGATTCACCCTGTATAGCTAGGGTCTTTATCACTTAGAACACCTTTTTTACACCTTTCGTAACACCTTTTCTGTAACAGTTTGGGAACACCAATGTGTTCTAGAACGCCCGGACGCACTACCAAAACCCTATTGTATATTTCACGACATAAATTATGCTAATGAGCTCATTAAATGACGTCACTCACATCATCGGGTTTGCCGATGATTGAAATCCGTTGATTGAAATTCTAGTCGAGTAAAATGATGTTCTTATTTGTTGTCTGTGAGCTTTTCTGATTTTTTTCCCGTATTGAGTATTTTTTTATTGAAAATAGACAGTTCAAATTAAACGTTGGTTCCAAGTTCAAGTAACAGCACATGTATTAAAGGCGACAGCAAAGGCAATATGCAAGCAACATTTGAGAAAAAACGATGACCGACTTTGCAAGAAAGTGTACGGGGAAGTGTACGGGTGAACATGACAAACCAAAACAGCCTAGTAATAATCACCTCCGTGGCGCAATTGGTTAGCGCGTTCGGCTGTTAACGAAAGGTTGGTGGTTCGAGTCCAGCCGGGGGCGTTGTTACTTTTGCATTTAATGCAGATCGACAAATCACAGTAAAAATATAATATTGACAAAATCACAGACCACTTACACAAAAATCGCATCTGCGCATGCTCTGTCGCGATCGAAATCTACCACGCAAGCAATGAGAGAGTTTTCATAGTGGGACGTTCAATTTTCAGTTGACTAAATCCAGTTATGATATTATAGATTTTGATGTTTTTGAAATATTTGTGGATATAGGATACTGCTAAACAAGAAAAAAATAGAAAATACCGGTATGTGTAAATATTTCCAATATAAAAGTTTACAATCATAGAACATACCAGAACAAACACCTTTTGAGTGAGGGTATAGTGTTAACCCTAATGATATGAAATGTATCAAGCGCTGTAACTTTTGAATTATGAATGTGATGTATATTATAAAATACATTTTTAAAGAGAAATACTAAGAAGCTATTTGGGCTCAAATTTTTTCAGACAACATAACAAAATATGTAACAAATGCCGAAATTGCACCAAAATCAAATAAAGGCACTCACTTTTCTAGGATTTTTTTCATTAAAATGTTAAGTTTTTTAATTTTTTGCCAAAAATGGCAAACAATATATTTCTTTACCTCAAAAATGCACTTTAAAAAAAACTTAACATATTTATGAATTTAAAAAAAAGTTCTTAGAGAAGTTCTTATAGATGATTTTGGTTCAATATTCAATACTCAAACCATAAAAGGAATAGTTAGAGCATCAGCCTTCAGCCGTATAGCTATATACCTGACCATCATTCCGGGAATGGAGAGCCTACCTCCCAACCCCTCCCCTCCCCTCACGAGACAAATCCTATGCATTACGCCACTATTTAGTGGTCAAGAGACTCACTCGCACAAACGTTATTTTTATGGTCGATTTTTGGCTTCAGAGGTAGAGAAAAAATGTTATTTTCTATCTGGAAAAACCGTTTTTGTGGCGATATATCTTCTGCGAGATGACTTCTTTAGCAAGTTACCATGTGCGATAAAAATGTATTGTCAAAATTGTTTGAAATTAAGTTAATTAGTTCTAAAACAAAAACTGCATTTAGACACATTTTAAAACTATAATTATAGCAAATGTTGATAGTTAGGCCCGAACAATCATAATTTTCTATTGCTTTGGAGACAAAAGATGGGGCTTAAGCTCACTGGGTAATGGGGGTGGGGGGAGGCGGGATAGGGTCGGGATGCCCACCACATGCCCTCACCTGGCACGGTGACACCGTCACTCGATTTAGCCCTTCTGATGGTCATAGGGGGGGGGGTATTTTTTTCTTTTGTAGGGGGTGGGTGCCAAAATATCATTTGTCGTCATCATTTATGACCCTACCCCAGCGAAAGCGATCATTTTATGACCGCCCCACCCCCTTCCACAACACATCCCCACACATATGTAGTGTACCTTTATAACAGCTGATGCGGTGTGTTTTACCACGTTAAAAAATAACTAGCATTTTGTTTTAACCCCCTATTTTACAATGGCATTAATTTCTGTGGAAAAAATCATAACATGCATGCACCACCACACAATTTCTTGGGAACGCCGTTCCCGCGGATTCGTAGTCCTGCTCCTCACCCCCCCCCCCCCCCCCCCCCCCCCGGGAGACTTTCATCCTTGACATGACGAAAATAATGTGAATTGCAATGGAATCGGCTATTTTATAAGCGATCTATAGGCCTACTAGTAGGCTAGCCTAATCGGTATGGAGCCTGTAAGTCTCGTGTTGATATTTACGGGATTTTCAAGTGAATCTCAAGTACCATTACATATCTATAAGCCTAAAGAGTACTTTATTAACACAAAATAATATCCAAAACGATTTATCTTATAAGGGCTATCTCTAATCTAATAAAATATCTATCAACAATTAATCGATTTGTAAGATGTCTCAAAGAATCTTTTGATTATCTCATCCCAGAAGAGGTAGGCCTATTTGATCTGTTGAATCTATCAAGCCAATGAAAAAACAACCCCCAAGAGTGTTTTCAGTTATGACTTTTGATATGTTTGATGATCACTGGTTATGAAATTGTACTAAGGATCACGTTTAACAGTTTTTTGTGTACCGGTACCGGTGGAGGGGTGGACGCCACGGGTATGTGTGGCGGGCACAGTTTTCGTCATTAGTAAGTGAGCGCGTAACACGTGAGAAGCTCACTATGAAATGGGATCTCAGGGAGATAGAGCGAGCGACAGGAGTTCAAATAGTAGATCTAGTGTGAGGGTGTGGGGGCAGGGGCGGACTGGTCACTGTGGCGTTGTGGCGATCGCCACATGGGCCGCTTGGTTTTTGGCCTCTCAGGGCCGGTTACTCAAATTTTGTGACCGTGCGAAAATTTGTGACTGTGCGAAATTTTGTAACCGTGCGAAATTTTGTGACCGTGCGAAAATTTGTGACTGTGCGAAATTTTGTGACCGTGCGAAATTGTGTGACCGTGCGAAATTTTGTGACCGTGCGAATTTGCAAGGTGCATGCTTAATTCATAATCTCTTCTACCCATATGGACGGTTGAAAGTGCGCTGTTCCGGCGATCAAAACTATAATATGGGTAAAAATCCTTAGAAAATGGACCCCGAAGTCTCTGTTCATCATGTTCATGGCGTTGAGGGCTCCCATCGAAAACTGGGAGATGTCATTCTGATGAATAGAACACATAAACTGTCGAACGATCGTGACTGTCTCGCTTCATTGTTTCTGACACTTCAAATGATATGTTCATATTTAGGCAGTGCATGATGTTAAGATGATGTAAAACACGCAAATTGGGGAATATCTAACACATAAAGTCAATCGAGTGTGGTTCGTTATTTTTAACTTCATAATCGTTTGTTTCAATTTATTGACATCCTGAAGAAACGGAAGAAGTAAATATAAATTGGCTTTGTAAATAATATGTATACGTCCAACTCCACATCAAAATCAGCGTCCTGGTCTAAAATATGGAATGATTTGCAGTTCCTATCAGTCGACCGATATGTTTAAAGGCTCTTGATCAGACTCTGCTAGTACGATGTTATAATCATGTTGGACACCCGAGGAATTAAGTAGGCCAGGCTATCACCGTACCAGGATCAGACTGTATACGTTTTCCAAGTCGGCTTTTCAGAAGTTCCTTACCGACACACACATCATGTGCTAAACATTCATTGCTCATTTAAGTGCTATCTTCAGAAGATAGCACCAAGATTAACACTTTAGAAGAACCAACAAAGCGTTCCAAACATAGACTGTAATTTGTTGTTTATACAATTGCAATTTCATTTTGAACCCAATATTAAAATCATGCAATGTCAAAACCTCTTTACACTCTGTGATAAGTGATGTATTGACTAACTGAAGAATTCTATCATTTTTTTGGTCTTTTCTTACTTTTGCTTAAAAATTATGACTTTCACCATATAGCAAATGTCGTAAAAGGTTGCCCCCAACAAAATGTTGGGGGCATTATATTCCTCATACAATTCCCTATGAATTTTTTTTAATTTTTAAATCTTTATTATTTTTTGAATTATCGACCAAAAAGTGCCAAAAAATGTGATTTTTTGTTGGTCTATAATTAAAACAATAATAAAGATTTTCAAAAGAAAACCCGATTCCTAGGGAATTGTATGAGGAATATAAAAAGAAATAGTATGACAAAATTTGACAAAATATGTTTTAAGTTATCTTTGCAGAACCTAAAATGGGTCAAAAAACGTGTTTTTTATAATTTTCTCCAAAATGGGTCAAAAACGTTTTTTTTATAATTTTCTCCAAAATGGTCAATTTCATGCTTTTATACTTTTATCTAGATTAAATGAATAATGAAGAAGTTACGGCAGTTTTACGGAGGCTATTAGAAAGTGAGAGGTCTAGAACGCGCAGACGCGCCAGAATGCGACCCCTGACCGTTGAACGAGATTGCTTGTGAAAAGGTTAAAAAATGTCTCAATATAGAGCGCCAAGGGTAAAAAATGTCTCAATAGCGCGCCAAAGGGTCAAAAGGTCTCAATGGCGTGTTTTGACACCTTTTCGTGTTTTCGACCTTTTTTGCGTTTTGACACCTTTTCATGTTTTGACCTTTTCGCGTTTTGACACCTTTTCGTGCTTTTTAAGATCTTTTTTAAGATCTTTGTAAAACGTGTTTTTACGTCTTTTATATGATTTGAGACCTTCACCAATGTTTGAGGGCTTTACCAGTATTTCACCCCTTTATCAACATGTGATACCTTTGTCTGTATTTGACCACTTTATCTGTATATTGACCCCTTTATCACCCAATTGACACCTTTTCTATTATTATTTGACACCTTTCTCCACAATTCAGACCTTTTAATAATTATTTGACCTCTTTCTTTTTATTTGAGACATTTTTTTGCCTTTGAGACCTTTTTGAGATTAATAGCCGCACATGTTTGCCCAAAATAAAAATATCGAATGATGATGGCCGGGGATGATGGTTGGTATAGACGTTATTCGTAATTGGAGATTTCGTGTGACGTAATTAACCACGATTGGCCTCGCTTTCGTTATGATAAGTGACGTCTCCCTCTTTAGCCTGAAATCGCCATTAGCCGGAATAACGTCTACATGAAAACTTAAACTAGTCAGACACAGGCTGGACTAACTTTAAACTAGTCGAGCAGGTTAGTCAAGCCTGCTGGACTACCTTAAACTAGTCAAGCAGGTTAGTCAAGCCTGCTAGATAGGTTATGCCCGACTTGACTAGCTTAATTAGTCCGGCTCAGCCTGATTAGCTTGATTTGTTCTGCTAGACTAGTCTGGCTGGACTAGCTTATTGTTAGTCAAGCTGGCTGGACTAGCTTTAGGTTAGTCAAGGCACTGAGATAAAATATCAATGGCGGCATGCAGATAAGACGTAAACGTCATCGCCGGTGCGGTTTTGCTAGCCAATATAGACGTAATTTGCCGTTGTTATTTCATTGTGTGGCCATATTGTGTGCATCATAGTGTTTGCCAACATCTGTAGACTATTTTATGCTACATTTTGTTTAGAGTGACGACTTGGAGTGGAGTAGGAAAAACTAACTGTAAAAAACTACGGTAGCGCGGGCATTTCGAACGTTAACGGGTCAGCCACGGCGACCAGTCCACTACTCAGCTAACACTGTAGCCAGCAGCCCCGCCAATAACATGGTCAATACGAGTGCTCACCCGTGGCGAAACCAAGTACTGCTACGCAACGTGAACAATTTGAGTCAGGCGGAATCTACTATATGGTTTGAGCTGGACTAACCTTACGTTAGTCGAGCAAAGCCGGACTAACCTTAAGTTAGTCAAGCTAGCTCGACTAACCTTACGTTAGTCAAGATGGACACCATCTGGACTAACTAAAAGCTAGTCGAGTGACTAGCTTAAACTAGTCCAGCGACTAGCCTAAACTAGTCCAGCTTAGGACGGACTAACATCAAGCTAGTCGAGCGACTAACGTAAAGCTAGTCAGGCTGACCAATTTAGGTTTTCAGTGTATAGGCCTGGCTTTGAGCTGAGATACGAAACCACTCATTGCATGAAAGTAGTCAAAAGACACCAGTCTATTAAGTCAATATTTGAGACGAAGAGGCGCCTGTGGGTCTTTTCTTTAGTTGTCTATCCTTGTTCTTGAGACCTCTTCAAAAACTCTTATGACATGTCATTTTGACATATTAATACTGCCGACAAAATGCTGATCAATTGAGGTGTTTTCACTGATGGTTAAGCGTGCAATGAGGCGTGTTGATGATAGAGAATTGATCATTATTTGAGAGGTTCCTTGAATGAACGATTATGGGAGAATTAGCTAAGTAAGTTGATATGATAAAAGCCAATAGCTAGGCCAATTGAATTGATCAAAATCAGCTTGAGTTATATCCTGTTCTAATAAAATAATATGATTTGCTTTACAAATTTCATGTCTCAAAATGTATCGATAAAAATAAAAAGGAATTCTAAACTGTCTGCTTGAAAGGTTGGCCTCTGCTTTTGTCATTTGTTTGTTCATTTTAGTATAAAAGCTTTGATGTTTGTTTGATAGCGTCTATAGATTGGCCTTTAAGCTATTGCCCAGTAATAACATTATTTATGCCTAAATATATTCTTCAATCCGTTTATGAAAATAATCGAGACTCAAATTTAACCCGTTGTGACGTTTAGTCACTCTGATACAGAAATACTGAAGAAGCTATACAAAATGTAGTCTCTACAAAATGTAGTCTACAAAAACCAAAACCAAAACCTGTCTTAACACAATACTTAACCAACCATGTATACAGTAACGCTCCTACACAAACTTTAACCCTGACCCAAACCTAACCCTGAACCAACCCAAGCCCAAGCCAAAAATAAAACCCGAATCCTAGCCCTGACCCATCCTTACCCGAACCCAGCCCTGTAAACCTCCAAACTTTAACCCTAGGCCTACTCTGACCAAAACATTTAACCCTGACCCAACTCAAGCCCAAACCAAAACCCGAATCCTAGCCCGAACCCAGTTCAAATGTAACCTCTAAACGTACCCAAACTTTAATCCTGACCTAAACCGAACGCTGACCCAACCCAAGCCCAAAACAAAACAAAAACCCGAATCTTAGCCCTGACCCATAGGTCTATCCTTATACTCGAACCCAACCCAAAATGTAAACCTCCTATACCCAAACGTTAACCTTGACCCAACCCAACCCCAAACCAAAACCAAAACCCGAATCCTAGCCCGACTGACCCATATCCTATAAATTACCCGAACCCAGCCCAAATGAAACCTCCTATACCCAAACTTTAACCGTCCCAAACCTAACACTGACCAAATCCAAACCAAAACCCGAACCCTAGTCCTGACCCATACCCTTTCCAGAACGAGCCCAAATGTAAACCCGAACCAAGCCCAAATCATAAACCAAACACGATAGCTGACCCATAACCTTTACCCTTACCGTTATAAAAAAACCTACCACTTGCACATAGGCCTGCCCTTCCCCATATTCGCTATAAACCAAATCTTAACCTACACCCAACTCTAACCCAACCCTATTGATATCAAACCCTACCCAGCCTTGAATCATAATGCAACGTGATACCCTCCTCCTTCGTTTAAAACTTGGAACTATAAACATAGACGGTAACTAAATGGCGAGGATATGACCGCGTGGCTATTACACTAAGTCGATTTAGATAACAATTATTTACCAATCAAAATGTTAACCCATATCGTCTTTTTAGAAGGAAAAGATAAATAAAATAAAGAGATCCACTTTAAAATGCAGGGCGATAAAAGGACAGGATTTACTATTTCCGCTATATTAGCCAATAAAAAAAATGATAAGCTCACTCAGTGGGCGATCTAGTGTTCAAATGACAACCGTTTTTTCATGACTATTGTTCTTATATGAAGAGTTAAAGACCCATGTCTGAAACGCGATAAAGATGCCGATTGTGAATACTATAATTTAATGATTTGAAATCTATAAGACGTTTTGTTATGTGACATATCTGACGCACACGCTTATAGACATATCCAAAATGAACACTTAAAATTCCAATAAATTGTAAAATCATGAAAATGATCGATAGGCCTAAATACAGGGCGATGAACATTATAAAGGGGTCAAAAAAGCAAGTCCCCCCTAAAATTCGATCACGTTTGTTTGTATAACTCCACACACAAATGTACGTTTTGAAAAATTGAAACGTTTATGGAAAGGGAAAACGCTTGGCTACCCATCAAAAGTAGTTTTTTTTAATAGCATTTTCATTTCTTCCGAAACAATCACATTTTGTCCAAAATGATGTTTTCAGGAAAAAGTGGCACTTTTCAAAATCGTATGCAAGAAAGTTACAAAAAAATTCTCCAGTAAGCCTACTGTTAAAAGTTAATTTCAATTGTCTTTATTTTCAAATTAAAAGAAAGTCTTTTCTTTCTTTAGCTGGTCCTTAATTAAAATTATAAATACAATTATTTTATTTTATTTTATGCATAACTAGCCAATAGTGTCCATCATTCATTTCAATAACCTCCATGTATCGTTGAAAAGTACCACTTTTCGGAAAACATCATTTTGGGGAAATGTGACTGTTTTGGGAAAAGTAAACATGATATTGAAACGGGAAAACTTTGTGTGGGTAACCAAGGGGTTTTCCTTTCGTAAATGTTTCAATCTCTCAAAACGCCTAATTGTGGGTGGATTTATGCACACGAACTCGTATAAAATCTTGAAAAGTATCACTTTTTTTAAAACATCATTTTTGGGAAATGTGACTATTTGGGGAAAAGTAATAATGATATTGAAATGGAGAAACTTTCTATGGGTAGCAGGGATAGCACTGGATCAAAAATGTGAGAGGTCCCATGACATTTTTCAGGACCCCGTTAGGACTTCAAAAAACAAATTTAAGGGGTCCCCCAAGAAATTGAGGGGTCCAGAAGTTTGGGTATTTGACAATTTTTACTTTTTTACGGACAGTTTTAATGAATTTATATCGTGAGCAAAGGATGGATATGTAATTTACAGAATTTCTTAAGGTTTCCATTTCCATACATCGTCAAATTTAAGGGGTCCCTTCACTAAGTTGATCGGGACCCGCAAGTCGTTCAAATTTGAAACCTGACCCGACACTACAAGAAAGTGAGAGGTCTAGGACGCGTAGACGCGTCAGAATGCGACCCCTGATGGGTAGCCAAGTGTTTTTTGTTTCAATCTTTGAAAACGTTCAATTGTGTGTAGAGTTATGTAAACAAACGTAATCAAATTTTAGGGGGGGACTTACTTTTTTTGACCCCTTTATTTACAAGCCGTCGCGACGCGTCGTTTAACGTGATGCGTATTGCATGGTATAATTATTTAGAATTCGTGATGTGAAGTTTATCGAAGACATGACATTAACCTTTCATAGGGTAATATATTTTAAATGTAAAAGTCACCCATTCTGGTAACCCCATTTGAAACACACTCTTGCATTGGAGTAGCTAGGATTTTTTCAGGGGGCGCAAGAGTACAAGCTCGTAAAAGGGTGCCCCATTTTTTTTTTGCAGTCAGCTCAGGAAATTTGAGAGCAGGGGGGGGGGGGGGCTTGTAAATGGTTATAACGCATACGCACTATACATCCGGAGAGTGGGGCAGGGCACAAATAGGGCTGGGGGGGGGGGGGGGGCACAAAGGCATTTTTCCTGCCAGGGCTCCTTGTGAGGAGGATGTCTTCTTTGTAGGGAGTAGGGATTTCAAATGGAATAGCCCAATATACAGGGTGTCCCTAAACAGGGTGCACATATATTCCCCATCATTGCTCGAATTTTATGAAGTATTTCGATAAAATGGGCTATGCCGTATCGCTTTTGTTTTTACTATCGAATGATGCTCGCTCAATCAACCCAAACTCTTATATTATGATCTGATACAAAACGGTAAATACAAAAGATTATTCAATAATGTGAATATATACCACCAAGGCAACCACGCCAAATTAAAAACCTCATTTTCCGGAACCCAAATAATTCAGTCGACAAAACATCAAATATGAACAGTCTGACAAAAGTTTTCATGAAGCTGGGTCTGTTTTATTTTCATGATGGTAGGCCACATAAGAGCCATTTTTGTCAACAGTTTGCGACATGTGGATGTACATATGATGTACTTATACGAATATATAAACTTATAGTATAGTAATATACTAAGCAAATGACATACAATTATTCGTCTATGCCTTATCGAGATGCGTAGACTAGTGCACTGTTGTAGTAAGACTTGACTAATTAAAGACAAGGCAACTACAGGGTGCGTAGAAAAGACAATTAAAGATATGAACATGGTTAAAGTTTAAGGCACCATAAGAATACCAGAAATATTGTAAAAAGGGGTTTGTAAATGATAAGTTTCAGCACTAAATGAGCACACAATTCAATATGAAAGCGTAATGTAGTGAGATAATATTACCAAACCAAAAAATACGTTTGAAAATATGAACGTCAATTGAACGAAAAAAAGTTTCAGTTAAAAAACGTTTTTACAAAACCACCTTTTACAATTAATTCAATAAATGCGGCATTAATCAGGATAGTATTTCACCATAAATACATTATATTAATAAAATTTGACCAACACATAAAGAAATAAACATTGGGCTACTCTTTGATTAAGTTCATCAGGATTGTAGATTGAAATGATTAAACAATTCATGCTGTATTTTGTACAAATGCAATTTGCCCCTCACATGCTAGACAGTTTCGTCTTCCCGTTCGGAAGACTTCTTCGGTGTGACTTGATCCACTTTTTTTCCCCGCGAGATTTGCTTGCATTCTCTAAATCATGTCTACGATTTACTGTTAACACCTGAGCTTCCTGGGACCGAGAATGCAAGCAAATCTCGCGGGGAAAACAAGTGGATCAAGTCACTACCGAAGATGTCTTCCGAACGGAAAGACGAAACTGTCTAGCATGTGAGGAGCAAATTGGATTTGTACATTTACCCTGACCATTACCAATACTACTTGCACATATAGGCCCGACCAAAACCCTATTGGTATCAAACCCAAAACCATCCTTCCATTTAAACCACTAACCAAACCCTCAACTGTAGTGTATGACCCATATAGTCCGTAACCTAGTCATTACCAAAGCAAGGTGTTACCATCCCCTTAACTTGGTTTGAACTAAATAATTTGCGATGGTGGCTATTTACGATGATTACACTATATTCTCGTGTGAGAACAGAAAAAGGTTTTTGAAATTCTTAAGAGTGTACAACAAATAGCATAACTTTTTACACATTTTAAAACATTTTTATACATTTTAAAACGATTCAATCATCCACATGACATGTTCATATTATTATCATATCATCCATTTACAGATACTGGCGATTTGTAAACTGTCTATATAAACAAAAGTGGGCCTGAACAACAGAATGCTAAGTTTCAGCAGCTTTTTCTTACAAAGAGCTTATGTTGAACAAGTGTCCTTGGATTACCATTAGGACCAAAATGCATTTCAACAGTTTATGAAGCCGTTGCGGGCCTTATTTCATAATGTGCATTTTGCCTAAACTGACAGGTGTTTTCATGCCAAAATAAGTATCAGGGATTTAGTCAAAAATGATCCAGAATAAACATGATAACGGTTTCTTTCGTTGTAACATGAACATTATTTGGTATAAGCATGATAAGAGCCAATCATTGTGAACAATGCTTACTTAATATGCCATTTAAACATAGTATAAATCTTTTCCACGAGATGGCAACACTGATGGACAGTTAACGTCATCATAATTCTGTCGATTGATCGAGAAAACCAGGATTGTTCTCCAATTGATGCAGGTTTTAGTTTTACCCGGCATTGTACCGGGTAAAAACCAGAAATACGCTGGGTAAAAACCAGATAACGTATTTATAAACTGGGATTTGTATAAAGCACAATACGATATAACTTTTGCACACTTATTAACAACGAAGGGACCGATTTAATCTATGTTTTAGTTGGTACCATAATTGGGTAAAATAATAGTCTTCCCGAGGTAAAATTATCGAGAATTAACTCCAAATAAGGGGTACTATTCAGTGCGACACACGCAATTTTCAGCTTCAACATGATTCAAACATTTAAATACAAAGAAACCCACACAATTTGACCACTAAATGTGACAGACATAGACATAACTATTACCTATATGGGGTATACAAACAAATAACAAATTACTTAAATAATATTGCACATATTTATATCATAAATACTGGAAAGTATTTATGTATTCATTATTCCAACTCGATTTAAAATATAATTAATTACATCATATTTATGCTGATAGTATCTCTTATGTACAAAATCAAATCTCCCAGAATCATGTTCAACCAATGATGGTATAAAAATATCCCACAGCATGTTCAGTGACAAAATGAGTCAAGTCCATTTCCATTTTCAAGATAAAAAATTGTAACACTGATTTTAAATCATATCGAACTAAATAAAATGTAAAATTGTGATTATAAGTATAGTCCTATATATAATAGTATGAATTCCGTAATAAAAATAACAGATTTTTAAAGTGTGTTTTGGAATTTTAAAAGTTCCTGTGCGCGAATAAAATAATGAATTTAAACACTCAGACCAACTAGCAGTAGTGGCATGTTTAAATAAAATAATCAGGAAATGTAATAATCTCAGAATCATGTGCAGACTCAACTCATTTTGAAACTGACCCTCATTTGTTTTTTACCATTCTCTCCCTTTTCCTACATTTTTTTAATAAGGTATATTTAGACTAATGAACATGAACATATATTAAAGATATGTTCTTGCCTTTGCCTCTGTTTTCATATTCATAGTCTATTGACGGATATACAGGGTGGTTCAAAAACAGTTAACCCATTTTGGCAGCCATTTTTAACTGCTTAATACAATTTGGGAAATCTCTTTACATTTGTTCAAAGCCTACAATATTCTGAACAGGATTCAAAGATATGAAAAACAGCACTTTTTGACAGCATTCTTGTCTTTAATTAATAATCAATAAGTACAAAATAGGAGTTGGGTTGAAGAATTTGCAATGGCCTAAAATCAAGTATTTTGACCAGGTATGACTTCTATGGACAAGTCAATTTTGCACATGATATCTATCTTAAAACTACCATATTTCATCCAAAAAAAATAATCAAGACCTTAGAATTGTTGTCCAGTGATGCTTAATAACAACTCGAGGGTTGAGCGCCAGAAGGCCGTAACTCAATAAATGCTATTTTGAGATAATTGACTTTCAAATATTTGGGACTCTTTACACACTGTATAGCAACCAACTTATAACTCTAATTTTAGTCAAATTCATAGTGTATATGAGTTATCTCTTTATGGTTCTGACAATCTAGGTTATATGGATTATTTTTGTACCAAAATATCAATTTGCTCAAAAGTTGAGTTACGGCCTTCTGGCGCTCAACCCTGGAATTGCTTTTGTAAGATGCAACGAAATTTATGTATTAGTAAATAGAAGAAAATGTCTGTCAAGATATGGGTTACAACTTTTTTTTGAACCACCCTGCACTTCATCATAAAATAGAAATCATAATAGTCTTGGACAATTTGATAGTTTTAATACAGTGTGACAAGCGTCTTATTCAATGTCCACCTAATGAGTTGTTATTGTTGGTTGTAATGGTGATGAGATAGGCGGTGAGATCGATGTCATGCCATTGTGGTACCCAGGTGACGTTTGTGCTGATATACACATGCAGTATACGACGCCACACTTTACACATGGTTCACGCCTGGAACCTGAAGATAGCAAAAAATTCAAAGTTACAGATAATGATTGTGTTATTTGATATTGTGTTATTTTACACACTGTTACACATCCCCCTACTGATTTCTTAATTGTCAAAAATAAACAAATTCAAGATTCAAAATTGAGGGTCTGCATATAACTAAACAAATTATTTAACCAATTTTGGATTGCAATCATCATGATCATGAAGTAAAACAACAGCGCCGGCCCAAATCCATAATCTACCATGATCTGTTCATGGTCTAACCGAATGGTGTAATAATAAATGAACAGGTCTACAAGTACATTTTGGTTCAAATACTGCCTATTATGCAATAATAAATGAGATTAAAGATAATAGCCTAAAGCATTCCCCCATTCCACCTGGTCCGTCCCCCCCCCCCCACCATTTTGTTTGCTACTTCAAATTAGCCTGTTAACATACCATCTTTATCCTGTTTTGTAGGTGTGCCCACGTTGTGTTTCTTTTGCCGAGCACGTGAGTTCTGAAACCAAACCTGTTCAAAAGAGAAAATGTCAAGAAAATAATGAAAGTATTTCGAATTAAATTACAATTCTTATATGACCATCTAAATACCTATTGTTCTAAAGGTCCTACAGGGTAATCAACGCCTTGGAAATCATGTGATCCGGGCGTGATCATTGAACGAGCGTTTTCTAAATTACAAAACAACTTTTAAAAAAAGTTGTTTTGTCATTTTAGCTTGTAAATTATTACGTATACAATGTGATTAACTGTACAGGTACATTGGAGTTTCTTGACTAATTAAGTAATAAATGAATAGGCCTATGGATTGCAATCACAAATAGAGCCACAATCAAGGAAAATAATAGTTGGCACACTTAACGCAACTCATTACAACTATCCCTGTGCTCGCAATTGAGATCACACTTGGGACATAGCACTGTTTAATAGAAAGCAAAAGTCCCCCTTTCTTATATCCTTCCCCATCCCCCATCAATCAATGTTGGGGGAACTGCCAAGGCTTCTGATAATATGACTCGGATCAACATTGCCTCCGGGGAGAGGGGCGGGTTTTTCCGTAATTAGGACAAAGTGTACCAACCTTTTTTTCCTTGATTGCAGTTGATTACATAATTGTATTGTTGTATTGGTGGATTGTGTGATGTAAACAGTAATCAAATCTTTGTACAGATACATGAATATTGGGTCATGAAAAAACAGAATATATGTCTTCTGATGGTAAATGAATTTATATGGAACGAAAGACTTATTGTATCATTAAAATCATACACTGAAAAGAGGGTTATGCCTCACACTCGTGAACATAACGTAAATCTGCGCAAATATCATAAGGACGAGATATGAAACTCTGTCAAATATTGAGCAATTTATCATGGAAACACCCATATAATTGTATATAACTCATTATGACCCAACCCACTTTTAAACTAAAACACCCAAATAATTGTATATAACTCATTATGACCCAACCCACTTTTAAACTAAGAAAATGTCACTCAAAATATTAAAGATGACCTTAAAATGTTTACTGAAGAAAAGCAATGTAATATGGGTGCTATCTACTGAAGAAAGCAATGTAATATGGGTGTTATCTACTGAAGAAAGCAATGTAATATGGGTGCTATCTACTGAAGAAAGCAATGTAATATGGGTGCTATCTACTGAAGAAAGCAATGTAATATGGGTGTTATCTACTGAAGAAAGCAATGTCATACTGTAAAAGCTGAAATTTTCAAGAAAGAAAGCAATGACATTTTGGTTATATCTATACTGAATGGGTGCTATATCTACTCAAGAAAGCAATGTAATATGGGACTATGGGTGCTATCTACTGAAGAAAGCAATACTGTAAAAGCTGAAATTTTCACGGAGGTGCGAAAATATTTTTAAAGTGGATAAAATTGTACCAATATATAATACTTTTCAATGAAGTTTATTTTCGGGAAAGTGACATCGAAGTTTATGGAATTTTATCAAAGATTTATCTTGAGGCCCTATCAATTTAGCCTGAGTATATATTACCTGAGAGAGTCTATATTACCTGAGAGAGTCTATACCTGAGTCTATATTGAACTCACCTGTGTTACTCGTTTACTGAGTCCCGTTACCCTCGCTATCCGTTCTAAATCTTGTCCGTCTGGATTGCAATCTATGTTAAAGTTAGCTTGCAGAATCTCAACCTGCTCATCAGAAAAAGTGGTTCGAACTCTCTTGGTTCGCTGTGTTTTTTCTCCACTGCAATCTGTGTTGTAAGGCGATCCTTCATCTGAAGTGAGCAAAAGAAAAACACTTTTAATATTACAGACTCTAATGCATCATTTTATATAGTTAGTATGTTAGCGTCGTGTTATCTTCCAAAGATAGGAAATTAAGCTTTTATGTTTAGCAACATTAATGCAATGTAACATGACAATAGCTTACTGTGTCCTGAATCAAATATAACAATGATATGTCACCTCTGTCGTGCGCTTCTGAAGATAGGAGTTCAAACAATGTATAGGCCTATAGTATAAGCAACATAACTTTAATAAATGCAATGTCATATCAAGAACAGAAAGTAGGACTAATTTAAAATAATAGAATAAATAAAAGAGATCACTCCTATATATCCTATAACTAATAATCAAAGTTATTCATACGTTCAGCTAGAAAGGAGACCCTGAAATCACTATCATCAGTACTGAATGTGTCAGTGCTGTCTTTCGAAGATAGCAAATAAAGCAAGGCAACATGACTAGGCCCTATAATACAAAAGCGTACACGGAAGGATGTCAATAAAGTGTGCTATCTTCTGAAGATAGCAAACTAAAGCACTGTTGCTTTGTATCGTACCAATAGGTTTATCCAAAGATGCATACACTATGTATCTGAATTCACCCATTTTCTCGTCAACCAATTATCCAATAATTATAAATGCTTATAATTATGTTAATATATCGGACCTGTCATTATATTATTTTAGACCGCTAAACATTCATCTAGGCCCACTTTACATTTTATTCTCTGAGCCGGAAATCGCTTCTTTTGTTGTTCTTGTTGGTTCCATATGTTTATGGTTTAACATTTTACGCTGTTTTATTTCAAGTAACAGGTGATGCCTATCAGCCCCACCAACTTCTATAAGAGGGACCGGAACCTTCAAATATAATGAGGAATCCCCATTATCATTACCAGATTACTACGCTACTGATGTATGCATGGGCACAATGAGAAGAAGACCCATTAACATACATGTCGCGTGCACATCTGCCAAGTGCCAATGCGCTTTTTATGTCATGAAACGATTACGGTAAGTACTTAATATAAGTGGTGTCAAATCTGCCTACTCTTCTTATAAACAAATAATATCAAGGAAATTGGAATAAAGTAATATGTAAATGATCAATTAGTGAAATACAATTTCAAGCATTTTGACGAAGCGTTATGGTTCCCCGCCGTTATAATTGTGGCTGTAATAGCGGGGGTCTAATCTTAAGCCCAACATATGAGGATTAAGACTCCCATTTTGGGATAATACCGATGGATAAATCCTATGACGCGCGCGCGTGTGTGCCCTTTTGGCTAACACGATTAAATTATAAAAATGGAAGCGACCAGACACTTAAAATTTGCTGCAGTGTCTGGTCCGGTATTGCAAGTTTTGTTTTGTCTCTGTCGTGTTATAAGCAAAATGGGACAGTGGCAATCGTCACAGTCCCTTAACATTAAAAAGGAATTACATTGTGTTTAAGACTTTCGGTTGTCTCACTTCATGCACTTAAAGACAAAGGGTTTGAACGATGAAACCAACCTGGTGATGGGTCCATTTGCCCTGCGCTAAGATGAGGAAGCAGCTTCTCTTGCCCCAAAACAATTTTAGTGCAGTTTTCATGCCTTTTAAGTATTCTAGGGGCCCGTAAGTCTATTGAATCTTTTGTTATAGAAAGTTGTGTTTCCCGTTCCGAGGAAACAATCGTTTTATTTTAAGTCTTAATACATACCTTCTTTGCCACTTTCACCTGCATGTGTAATCTCTGAATAATGCGTCTTACACACCACCTTATGGTCCATCATGGCGAACTCTTCCCCCGTGGACAACTGTCTCTTGCAACTATCGCACGCAAAACAAGCCAGATGAAACACAAAGCTTTTGGCTCGGCGTACCCAATCCGTTGATTGTATGTGCTGTGTACACGCCGAACATTTCACTCCGAATTCCCTGATAAAATAAAAATGTAAAAGCAAGACATTTGGGTAAAAATACGTCAAAATTAATGTAATTTAAAGCGCAAAAATCGAAATGAATGTTAGTATAGACGCCAATATAAGTAAAGAATGTTCTTAGAGATCTGTATTTTTGACCGATTTCATTTTTTAAAGACATGATATACGTATAGGACGTATCATAATGCTTCAATTATAGGCTATTACCGGTAGCGATATTTTTACCGTAAACAACATTTGATACCTTGACGGAATAAAGCGCATAGTATACATGATAAGACTGATAATTCATGTTATATACAGTGTTTGGCCAAATGTTGTTCACGGTTAATAAATTCGCATACCGGTACTTGTTAAACGTCTCCGTCATTAATGTAATTGTATTCACTCGATACCATTTACGCTCCAAATTGCCTTTTCCAAGTAGTAGTAGGCTATATATAGTTTAAGCATTTACTTACAACTATTAATTGCTTGCTTTATTTATACAGATTCAAGAAAAAGCTAGTAAAAGCATGTTATTTATTCGACCCAATATCTCGTTTACCTAATGGTCTTTTAGCCAAAGAACCATCTCTTACGCTTTGAATTTTCTGCTAAAAATCCCAACAGAAATACATCAAGTTAAGACAAATCATCATTCTTTGTAGGGTGAGTATTTACTTGAAAACTGCACCCAATCAGCAATCACCCAGAACCAATCAAGAGCCACAAACAGCAGCATCGTCAGTTAACGTTAAATATTTAAAAAAAAATTAATTTACACAATTCTTAATCAAATTTCAACACATATAATAAGACCACAAGAAAACTTTTCAAATCAATTAATTTTCAGGGGCATTGTGGTTCTCATGGATTGAATTCCTCTAAATGCATCTATAGCAAGAGATACGGTGTACAAAGACAATGGCATGAAATGGTTTGAGCTTTGAGGGACCGTGATTATTTGATTTGATTAAAATCAAGAAAATCATACGTGCACGATGAAAACTGAAACACAATTCCTTTCACTTCATTAACGCAAACCAAAGTGTTACGGGTGGTTCGTTAAGCTAACGAGAGACAAATTTGGAAACCTACGCGGTCCCAGTGTGCCGCTTATAAATAGATATTCAACGGTTGAGATCATTTTGGAAAAATTACGTTGCAAAAAAAGAACAATACCGTGACTTTCAGAAATTTCGTCGCAGATTCTGATACATATTTTGGAAGTATCATATATACAAGTTTGAACTTGACAAATTTAAACTCTTAAGACAATACTTAAACATCATTTTAGCCAATGGTATTATATCCTCTATTCAGATATTGAAATACAAGTTTGAACTTGAAGGTTATACTTCTTCTATTTTCATTCTTCAGCTTCACTTTAATAAAAGTATGCTGGGTTATTGAATTGAAATGATTGAAAATAATGCGTGGTTTATTATATTATTTCGAAGACAAAAATAATAAGTAACACATTATTAAACATTATCTTACAATAATAGCATTGCTCCATTTCTGCTTTTGAAGGCCAGAAATCACAACTCATAAAACAGCACATTGCAACAGTTTAATATTGCCCTATACAATGAGTCAATTACGAACGGTTGTATGAGAAGAGATATGAATTGGAAATAACAATTGAATAAATGAAACATTAGACAGCAACAATAAAATGATTGGAAATAGCATTACATAGCCTATATAGGCTATATCATCCTCTGAAAGTAAAAGCATGAGATTCATAATTGTCATATTTGATTATACCGCATACATCATGACTATACAGGCGGGCGTGTGGATATAAGAATGTCAGTGAATATGACTGGTGAATGGATCTGAAAGCAGGCGCGTGTCTTAACAAAAACAAAATAAACGTTCTTTCCACTTGACTTACGTAATTCAAGGAGATATTTTTCTCTCGACCACGGAAGGAGAGCGCAAGTTCACCCCGAGTTGAAGCTATGAGAACCTATGTGTTTTACCTTTATTGTAAACGTTTTAAATTTAAGGACCGAACTATGGACTTTATTTTGGTCAAGGTGTATAGGTTTTATCTGTGGGAACGTTCCCTTGCTTTTCTTATGTTGGTTATAATCTGTTAATGGTCCTAAGAAAGAAAGAAAAAATTAAATTCAAAGCCCATTATACAATACCATCTTTGTGTAACTTTTAAAAAAAATTATCACCATAATTAGGCCTTATATTTATTGTCCTTTTAATTTGAAGAAAAGAAAACAGATTTTGTTTAAAATCTTCAGAGTACAATTCACTTTGTTGACACTGAAAAAGGGTTGTAATCCCATATAAATTGTACCTCAATGGTCAATACAAAAGTAATTGCACCCACATCAAAAACCCAAAGAAACGACAAAACAAAAGATGAAAAGGAGCAGACATAATTCAACCAAAGCAAGGCTGAATATTTAAATAGTCCTTCATGTGCAAATAGTTTGAAATATTGAAACACCCTTGCTAACATGTATACGTCAACTTCTGTGCGTGCACCTCGCCTTTACATTAGAGGCACAATCAATTAAGACAATCGATATGATCAAATCAAATGAGGTAATGTCTTATTGATTAGTTCACCGTACTTTCCGTGACCCACATCACATTTTCATGTTTATGTTAAACATTGCAAATTCTCTGAAATCATTCTATAATTCGTGTGTGGTATCGATAGGCATGGTCTACTATATTTTTATATTTTTAGGATTATTCTGTTTTTGAAGTATTTCATATTAAATTCATTTCAATACAAATCAAACACACCAAATATGTATGTTACATTCCTTGGCATAATTCTGTTATACCCTTCACACCAACATCGGTAGTATGCGTCGCTCTTAAAAATCATGCACTATGAATACCTCTGTGAAGGGTATAACAGAATTACTCCCATTCCTTTACATTTTATCATGTATAGGCCTGGCCGTTTGTTTTTAAACCATAAAATATGAAAAAATCATTAGAACTTGGAAGTGCTGATATTGATTTGATTACAAATCGCAAGTCCCATCTACGAATTTGACCAATCGATACTAATCGTTTGGCATATATTTACGCAGCGATCCGCAAATTCCAACAGGCGCAAGGACAGTGTTGAACAAAAACAGTTACAATTGACTGTTTGGCATAAATCTGCAAGTTCCGGCAAGTTTCATCTCAACGATCATGTAGAAATTTAAGATTGGATGACGTATGCTGATTTTGGCTCTAATTACATTTGTAAGAACAAAAATAACAGCATTATCATTTGGAGCACGGGCTATTACCCACAAAATATTGGTTTAGTATCCGCGTTCGAAAAATCGTTTTTCAAGTTCAGCGATCATTTGTCGTGATTTCATTATTTGGAAAGAAATGCTGATTGATGCCGTTCAGCGTTGAATATAGCAGCCAATTCGCCTCGCACGTATGGTTTAATGTAATAATAACTTGTAACAGTCGCTATCAGTTTAGGAATTTAATTTGCGTGATCTCAACAAGACTTGAAGTCGGATTGTTCTTTGAAATTATTTCGCTCAAATGCTCTTATGATTCTTAGCGAGTATTTCTGCCAGCCTACATAATATTGAACGATATTTGTAATCGGGGAAACGAGAACGATTTATAGCAATAACAATATTGATGTAGGCCAAGCACAGAAGAGCGAGAGTGAATAGCCGGTCGGGCCTGAATAAATCATTTATACATAGTGGTTTCAAGTCATGTCATCAGGCGCAGTTTAGGCTATAAATGCAGCCTGAAATTTCACTAAGCATAAACGTTTTGGGTATACACATTTGTAAGTGTGCTGCATCAAATTAAAGCAGTACAAAAAGGATCATTGGAGCTACACAAAACAGAATTGTTCTTCAACTCCAGAACTCTGAAAAGCTGTACAACACGATCCGATGTGCGCTATCTTCAGAAGATAGCACACTGAATGGCGTCCGAACTGCGGTTTTTATTTTGTACGGGCTCAATTGTTGTTACATAAGCATTTTGAGGATACGTGCAAGCAATAGGCCCTATATGCAATTAACAATCACATTATCGTCGCTATTCTTTCAAAACCTTGTATCTCCATCCAGCCCTTCAGCATGTATATAGTAATACTTCCTATGTATGACCTTTAGGCGGTCTGCTCTAAACATTTTTAAGTGACAAAATCACATCTATCAAAACCTTGTAAGTTCTCTTGTCCCGGAACATGTATAAAGTCTTCCTATGCATAACCGTTGGCAGTTTTACTTTATACATGCTGAAGGGCCGGAAAAAACATACAAGGTTTTGAAAGGATAGCGACGTTACTTTAGCCTCGCTAGTGACGTTCCATGATTGGTTGGTGGTTTTTAAACGTTATAATAGTAAAAAAAAGTCAACATTGTTTGTTGCACATGTTGCACGCGGCATCATTTATCTTATTAACTGAAGTTTCACTTGCAATTACAAAATGGCAAATCACTTACCTCGCGTAGCATATTTTGCAAAACACTCTTCCATCTTTCACGTAGCACCTCTTATCTCCTCCCATATTACTATGACATGAGCAGCAATGTAAACAACTGATGTGCCAGCTAAATCCTTGTCCGATTTTGAGAAGATACTTGTCTATGATGGTGTTACCGCAACCTATACACATCTCACAGTTTTGATTGGTCTGCAAAAAGAGACAAAAAAAATCATTTTATCGGTACCGATTCATAGCTTTGTTTAGAATAAAGATGATAAGTTGGAAATCAAATTTTCCAAATGTTTCAAAAAACCTCCAAGAAAGCATTACCGGTAGCATACCATTCTTAAATTCCAAGATGGTGAAACAAAAATACTGAAAACCCCCATAAACGCCTAGTGCCTGAGATACAATGACGTCAATTTAAAACTCGAAATTTCCCTTCGATAGGAAACTTCCTGGCATTACTGAAAAAACATACCATAGCACCTTCGGATTTGTCCTTACCATGCTTAATACTGTATCGGTACTTAAAAACCTGATATTTGATGCCACGAAATCCAGTGAGTTTGATTCGAAAGTGACCTTGTATTAAATTCCGGGTATAGTTCCAGGTAAAACAGGTACCGGTGAAATCATTCAACCTTGTAATTCGAGCTAATGTTTATTTATGTAAAGTGATATATTGATATCATAAAATAATTGGGAAAATAATCGTTATTATTTACCTGACATGACTACCGGCTGCAAGAACGTCAATTGTTAGACCTAAAAGCCTTGATTTTAGGCGAATGTGTTTACGTGATAATTGGAATCCATAAAACATATCAGTACATACGAATGATTTGATTGCCTAGTTAATGATCCTTTTTGAGGCAATCCAAGCTCCAAGGAGTGTTCCCTATTTGGATATTGTTCCTACAATGTTGGTAAATTACTACTGTTCTTTTCAACGAAGGTATATCAGGGCATATCAATGGAAACCTATGCAAAACATCACATCTAAGTTAAAATGAATGAATGAATAACTAAACAAAAATCATATTAATAAAAATAAATAAATAAATAAATAAATAGGCCTAAATAAATAAATAAATTAATATTCAATTGGACATGAAGCTCAGAGTTAACGATTTCAATTCCTAGGTCTACTTGCAATCTGTATTAGTTACGCTCTGTCGTTTTGGCATTTGAGCACTTATTTCGAAAGATCTAACCATGAATTATTGTCAATAAATGTTTGTAGCCTATAATATAGGCTATACTAATAATGTTCTACTTATATGTAGGCCTATAAATAAAGTTAGAAGCACTTCATTGTAATGTTTTTCACAAGCCTCACGTATACATAATATAAAGCTGTATTAATAATTTAAGAGGTAAGTTACAGGAAGGACACATTTTTTTAAAAGGGTAAGAAACAAGTGTAGGCTCTCGAGCTCTTATTCTTAAAATTGCCTAACCGCGCTTGAAATAAATACTTGAATCCAAGACCGAGATTTCCCCCTCTGACTGACAAGTGCCTACTATGCAGATGATGTATCCGAAGTGTTTCAAACAAGTCTATCATGTTGGATTAGGATCAAGTGTAATCTGGGACTAATATATCTAGTCCCAGGTGTAATCAGGCGCAAATCCTTGAACTTGAATTGTCAACAATCAAATATCGATTTTAATTAAAATTGACAGCTTGACATGCAGTTAGCTAACTGTCTGCTTTGACTTGACGCAACACTTGTTGTCTTCAACTTATTCATTTAGTGTCTTTTTGAGATACATTGAGACCAAATTGGTTTTACATTGGGAAGATTTTCTTTCTGATGTTGAGAGCCTTAAAACGTGACTCTATAGTGTTAGCGGGACTGTTAGTGTTAGGAAAACATTAGATATGGATCTAGATAATTTAGGCCTATAATTTACTGGCAATATCGCAAACAACTCAGAGTAAGGGGATTCAGATAAAACACTTTCCAATACAACTTCATATTGTAACACATATTCTGCCTAGACATTGTCATTCGTTACTATTTTTATCAACTCGATTACACGTGTCCCCATGCATTGTAGGCCTTTAGTTTTGAACCATTTTACTTTTGCCAAGTTAAAAGTGGTTCCAAAGACTTTGCACTCCACTCTCGGAGACTCTTGCCACCAATTGACAAAACGTTCTAAATATTTAGAACAGTCTGAATTGAATTTTAAATCAATCCTGTGTTCATTTTGACATGCAGTTCATTTTGAATTTTAAGAATAACCTTTTATTTGAGAGTTTAAAAGTGTTGTTGAGGATATTGAACCAAAATTACCCTAAATCTCGCTCATAAAAATAAACAAAATAAATTTAATAAAGATATTTCAAAGTTCAAGTGAACAAACCTCAAAGAAAGCAAACTTAATTCACACTAACTCACCTGCATATCGATGGCGGGAAATTCTTGCTTGACGTTCTTCATCACGACCGTGTCACTACCGGCAGGGCTCCCCGCACTCACCGGGCTACAACTTCCATCAGATCCCGCTACATGATGTGTCATAGTCGTCAACGGGGTAAAATGTCGTTTCAAATGCTCTTTGATCGGACCTCGAGGTTCCTGTCTAACCTGTTTTAATTCTAAACCATCTGATTGGTAAAGCTGTGGCTCTTGGTGGTGATGGTGTTGGTAGCCGGTTCCAATCTCGGTCAAGTCTGATAATTTATCGTTAAGCTGATGCGGCAGATCGAAGCCTGCTGAAGGATTGGTAGTAACAAGAGTGCTACCACGCGCGTAAGGTGTGTATCTCATGGTGGTAATCAAAACGTAAGATGTATCAAGCAGAAAGGGAAAAAATCTGATCAAAATAATGATGATAATGAAGATGTTGCTAGTAGCAATAGCAAACCAGAAGTGATCACAAGTTTTGCCAAGTACAGCCCACCATCTCACGAAATGTCAAACTTCTTTACACACGCCCGTGTTTTGTATTACAATAACTTTATAACATGTAAAGAACGCGGCTATTCATTCACTGTATGCGTTTAGAATCCACGCATGTATTCAATAAACAGCGAAAGAGATGGGCGTATCAACCCAATGACTTTTGTTACCCATCCTATTGTTGTATGCACTTAGTAAAACGTCAATCAAGTGTCATTTATTGAGAGGAGTGATAAGTGATGTGTGTCTATCACGAGTTCGCTTTGTGGTTCGACTTATTAACCTAATGACTGTATGAAGTGTCAGTCATTTTGCTGTGGTGGTCAAAATGGACAGTGGTCAGTTAGATTTTGATAACATACAAATTTAGATAATTACCGGAATTATTTTCTGAGTGCGTTGTCATGATTTTATGAACAATTCATGACTGTGAGAGATTCTCTTTCTTCTATACGCTCACGCGCATCCTTACAATTTCATTCCTTTCATGATACATTTTCAGGCATTTTAAACCAATATAACTCGCGTTTATACTAAGTATTGCTGCGATGAAATTAATGTTATAATTTATAACGTAAGCTATCTTTTTTCTTCTCACGGGCAGCAATACAATTTACAATTCAATTCTCAGGTCATAAACTTATAACATTTATGAATGTTACATATAGGCTAATCGAGTTATTATTATTAGGCCTATACCTTATTTTCTTTTAATGTTGAATATGAAATCAAAATCATGAAACTATACTCCACTACAATCGGATCGGGGCCTTTAATATCTTGGAATAATATTATTCCAAGATAATATAGGTCTGGCCTGAACCACATGCGCATTAACTAACTTGCAATGTAAAGTCTATGGTAAAAGAGTGCCAATACAATTTGATGTTAGGCCTATATCCTAAATAAATACTTGACTAAATAACTGAATTACTTAGAAGTTGTTGTGATGGTATGATGAGTTGGTTTTACATGTTCATAATCAATTGCCGTAAACATGGTAAATGCAGAATACCATAACCTGAGACTAAAATACCTTTAGGTATTTTAGTCTCAGCCATAACACTTCGGGGTATAAGCACTTAAACAGAGATTATTTCCCGCAGAGCTATCGAATGGCCCATTGATTAAACTTTATAGGCCTACATAAGATAATATTTTAGTTTACAAGTGATATAAACACAACATTTCCTTCATGTAAGAAGTTGTTTCCGTGTATGCAATACTTCAACAATAAGACAACTTGAGACGAGGGTTTCTAATCCGTTGGTGATCAACGCGAACGGTACTGGAGCTCGAATGAGACAGGTGCAATGGGCAATTTTGGAAAAATATGGCATTATTTTGGTCATTCTCAGCCACCTTTTGACAACTCAAGTGGTATCTTCCCCATTCATGAGACAATATTGTGACGCCGCTTCTGTATCGCTATCAGTTGCCAATTTTCATACGTCAGTCATGCACCTTCGCATGTCACGGCTCGGGTTTTATTCTACGGATGCAGTAGGCCTATATATGTTTCGAATTTTCGAAGTTCAGTTCAGATGTGTGTTTTTCCAATGGACATGAATAATGGATACACAAGTTGGATAGGCCTATGTACTGTTATTGGTATGCTATGACCTAACAGCCTACTTGAAGAGTTATTGTAATTGGTTGGTCTCTTTTAAATTAGTCACACTCAATTGACGGTTCAGTCAAGGGAAGGCCCTAGGCCTATCTTCTCTATATGTTGTTTCCAATTACATGGCCCCAACTTCCGGAAGCTCAGCGAGTCTCTATAATTGCCGGATATACCATGATCATTTTCTGATTTGCGATTTACTTTTGTATGACTGTGAGCTTTTTCTAAACTGTTAAATATTATTAACACTTTCCACGCAGCTACTATTTTTATAATCGTCTCAGATTTTTACCATACACAGAACTGATTTTTCAGAAACCTTTCTCAATTTTATTCAATAATTACTGACTCAATACTAGGCATGCTTGTACTTATTTCAATGAATTTCTCATGGTGATTCTAAATATGGTAATGAAATTCAATAGTTTTAACATCTTTTAAACATTTTGTGAAATTTTGGAATGTCGTCTGCAACCGCCTACCGCGTGGAAAGTGTTAAATGTCTTCTGATTATTGAGTGTGCGAGTGTTCCTGCCTATTGGTCAGATGCTGGTTTTGATGGACAATGCTAAACAAATTCAAATTGAAAACAAATAGATGGGTGATCACTGATACTAGTGCATGACAACATTTACAGCAGTCGCGACGAAAAAAAGGCATAGAAATAATAGGCATTCACGAAAAAGGCGTTCATGATAAAAGTATTATAATGTCTATCACTCACTCTATCGTATAAAATAAGCCAATAATAATACCAACTGGTAGGCCTATGAACATGAAAGCCTAATGTTCCACCAACTGAAGCAGTAGTCGAACTGCGATCAGGATACCTGAAAGTGAGCAGTGAATGAGCACATTAGATAGACTAATAATGGCTATTATAAGCATGTGATTGCGATGTGTATATCATATTAATTATTATATCAAACTACTCAAGGAGTTGTGTGCACTGTACATCACGAGACGGTAATGAACAGGCGTATAGTTTTGTGTGTCCCTATAATGTTCGTGCTATCTACTGAAGATAGCATGCAAAACACGTGCGTTGTATACGTTAATGCATGCATCGGGGTAAACATCTTAACATCATCCAAACCTGAGACGAATACTGGTATTTTCGTCTCAGGTCCAAACCAGAGATATTTCTTGTGCTATAGCCTAAATCAAATGTGGATCCCATTTGAGCGCAAGCATATCCGTATAAAACTGAGCCACATGTGGCACAAAAGCATACGAAACGTACGCGTAATTTTGTAAGTCAACGTTCATTTTACCAGCCATTTAATTCCAAAGAATTTAAAGTGGCAGAGTTTTTTTAACATTTTAGGTATCCTATAAGGAGCGATAAATAAATAAATAAATAAAATATATTATAAGATTTGTTTCTGATATGAACCAAATAAATTAATTTAATTTCATGAGCTGAATATTACATACAAAAAACACGTTATAACAATGATCCTCATTAATTTTCTTGGGAAAAATAACATGATCTTGCTGTTGCGTATATGGGCAATGCATCATCGTGGGAACCTCCTCAACAACCTCTTTCGTATACGGAAAATCATAATCTTTTTCTCACACACGCATGATGTTATTCATCAAGGAAAACTTACAAATAGGCCCAATTATAAGATTTAGGAAGATTATCTATTCTCTCACGTTTATAAGGTTTCTAAAACATAAGGAACGATGTGGATATAATGAATGAAAATGTATAGTATATAAAAAAAATACTCTGCTTTTCACGTGTATCCATTCTTGAATCGATACCCATGCATGAGAAGCAAAACATTTTGATACTTTTGATTAAAAAATAAAACAATATGCCTACATTTTAAATTTGTCAGTGGCACAATACATGTAAGGAAAACTCTGCTCTGACAATCAGAAGGAGCATGGCCGATACAAGGCATGCAAAAGGTGTCCCCTTGAAACATGTGGATAACATCCCAAAGTGATCATAATTCGTTCGACTTACTAATCTAATTGAATAATAATATATAAGTTTCTGAAATGTCGCTCTCATTTATTATCAAGAATAAAAATCAAATTGATTTCTTAACCAAATCATAAAGCCTGTCAATCATACAGCGCCACCCCAATACCCGGTAATATGTCTTATGATCAATTTTAACCATTTTATGGATTTTGTTAATGGCACACCTTTTGCGCCAAAATAAAATTTCACTTAACGCGTTCACTTGGGATGTGTATAGACAGATCAATGAAATACATTACACAAATATTAGTGAATATAATTGGACATCAGCCACTTTGAGTGGGTAACTTCTTTGATTTGTGTACCATTTTGTTTGCCATGTTTATCTAACTGGCTCCCGAAAGACGCTCAGACTATTTATTTATTTCATATCCTAAATTCTTCTAATATTGTATTAATCTATAGAGAGTTTTCTTGCATCAAATAGTACTAGTACTTTAGGGGTCGATTTTATTTCATAAACAGAACCCACAAATCGTTGAAAATGACGGGTAAGCAGTGGCGGCACCAACATCATAGACAAATATGTGTGGTTTTTTTTTTGGGGGGTGGGGCAAAAGGGGGAAAGAATTTTTGTATGGGGGAATGAAGAAAAGAAGATTCGCGCAAAGCGCACATATATTTTTGCCATTTAATTTACGCTCAAATTTTCAAATTTGGTATAATTCTAACAATTTTGGTATGAAATGCGAGCAAAATGTAACTGTTTTATGGGGGGGGGGGGGGGGGGCGTGGCGCCGGCACTGCGGGTAAAGGGCCAGCGGATCTCAAAATGAACAAATCTGCATAATAGCGCCATATATAGCGCCTCTTTATCGCTTTTGTGAAATTTTGCTGTTATAAAAAAGTCGAGAACTTGTTTGCTGGCGATTACTATTAGTAGCGTATGATAGGAATTAACCAAAATGGTTCTAGGATTAGGAACAACCTAAAAAGGTTCTTGGTGTTTGAACCTAAGTTGGTTCTAGAAAGAATTAACTTTTTTTCCCTTTTTTCTAGACCCTTTAAATTGATAGGACCCGTTTTTCACTGTGGGTTACATACAGGAACACTTTCTTTATGAATTTATGTAGCATCTTATGGCGTAACCATTTTGAAGCGCCGAGAGGAGAGCAAGGGATTCAAGTCGAATATTTGACATTTTGCCACGTTGAGGGTCAATATCATGGGAAAGTTGTGTATATGGTTCCTCCACTGATGAGTAGGGTGGGCGAGCTGTGAAACATGGGTTCCAATTCTAGGGATTGGGATCTAACTACGACCCATTCATTGTCTGACCCTGGAATTGCAAATCCGAAGACACATACTAGACTCATGTCAACATGTTAATGTAATGTACCTCCATATCGATCTTCACAACGTTCACATCGTCAATAAGTCTATTACAAAAACCATTTACATGTTTCATTTAATAATAATCGAAATTATTACGAGTGCATTATCTTGATAAAAAGTACATCAACCCTAGACAGGCATCCACCAAAGTAGAAATCATCCGTAAGATCACGAATTACTTCTAATAATGACAGTTGGTTAGGCCTATACTAAATTTGTTTACCAACTAAAATTTGTATTTTTAAAACCAAACCAAATAAAACTAAATGCATTACTTAACACATTTCTTTCAAAATGAAATGAACAGAATTGAACCGAGTTTTTCCAATTTGGCAATTACAATTTAATACCCATTAGTGTTTTTCGCATCAATAAAAAAGGAGATCATTCGGATGTGGTCAGTTTTGTGTATGTATGGTAAGATTAAATGTAGTCATAGAAATGTTTCATCTTCTATTATAAATAGTCCTCTTTATTTAACACACTCATTTGGAGTGGTTTTGATACGGTAAGAGGCTGTTATTATTAAGCGAAATAACTAATATAGATACTTTCAGTCCAACAGAATTACTGAGGTAAAAATCGTAATTCATTACTGGGGATGAGGTCAATGTTTTGAAAGTACAACATGTTTAAAGTGGCGTATGCGATAAAAGGGTTGGCAAATAGAAAGGGATGATTTAATTTCAGATTACTAGTACATCTGGATTGTTTTTCTAGGAAATCAAAAGTATAGCGCGTGAAAGGATGAGAATTGTTCATCTCCCCGTTTCTTGGAGAAAATAGCGAGATTGGTCATTCAACACGGGTTGTTATATCCTGAAGATGTTAACACTTTCCACGCGGCAGGCGGCAGCAGGCGACATTCCAAAATGTCACAGAATGTTTCAAAAATGTCAAAATTATTGAATATCATTACCATATTTGGAATCACCATGAGAAATGCATTGAAATAAGTACAAACACGCCTAGTATTGGGTCAGTGTTCATTGGGATAGACTTTGAAAATTGTGAAAGGTTTCTGAAAAATCTGTTTTGTGCATAGGCCTAGTAGAAATAATAGCCGCGTGGAAAGTGTTAAGAAATATAAATCCATTTTTGCTATCTTCTGAAGATACCAATAAAGGGCACCAGACATGGGACGAATTAAGTTCAATTGGAATGAGAAAAAATTAAACCGGTGTAAATATCATCGTTCTTTTTAAAGAGTCTAACAATACTTGGCTATATAGTAGCACATTGTCACAAAAAAGGTTATTATGTGTTTCGCTTCCTTCAGTTGCATACACACAAAAAGGTAAGCTGTGAAAGCATTGGTAATTTAAAAAAAATGTGCTACTTTTGTTGCTATATTCTGAAGATAGCAGTTGAGACATTTTGTTACAGTTATAGCGGCTGAGCGTATAGCAGTGACACATTTATTACTGATGTTATTTTGAAGACACGTGAGGGTATTTGTTAGCATATTTTGAAAATATTAGTGATTGTATTTCTTAGTATATTCACGTAGGCTATATAGTACACTCATGCTATCTTTAGCTTTTTCATTAGATAGCAAGTAAGTAGTCTATCTCTAAAGGATAGCAATAGTATTATTCCGGGTTAATGCATTTATCTCTATATTTTAATGATAACGCAACTAACAATGAAGACATTTTGCCATTCCCCAGTGCTTTTGTCATCTTCTGAATATAGCAGTGGCATATCATAGCGTAAAGCATACAAGGTCATCCATTTTCAAAGTAACTAAGGCAGTTTCTAAACTTAAAGCGAAAATTATTATAGGTGTGCGAGGATAGAAACGGATGATCCACTCATCAAGAGAATAGATCTATCTATTTACGATGTGCCAGTTCGCCATTCATTGCTATCTTCAGAGGATTATACAGATAAAAAGTCCGATTTCGTTACAATTTTATGAAGATGGTTATGAATGCTTTTACCAACGTTGTACTACGCAGTGGATTCATGTGTTTCGTATAACAAATCTATTTGTTGTTATCTCGTGAGAGTATATAGCAATAGCAGTGGAGGCATTATTACTATCAGCTAAAGATGGCTGTCAATTCATTTGGTGATATCTCCTATAAATAAATTGTTTTGCTATCTCGTGAGGATAATAGTCAAGTGTGTTAATATCTTCTGACATATTGTGTGAGCATAGCAGTTAAGCATCTATTAGTATTACTAAACCTGCGTTCAGCATCAGACACCACCCGTCTAACTGTTCATAAAACCACCAAGCTCCTACAGTCTGCTGAACGTAGGACATTTTATTACACTGCCCCCTCCATCTGGAATGACCTCCCAATTCACATCAGAGAGTCTCCATCTGTAGCCATTTTTAAAAAAGCTCTTAAAACCCATTTGTACAGTAATTAGTTTTGTTTTGTTGAGTATGCTTATTTTTGTTTTTGTTGATATCTTCAGGTTGCAGTTAATCTGTTGTTATCTTCTGAAAATGAAAACCTTAAACATCATATGCCAATTCCATAACTTGCATCAGTAAGGCAGGTTCGAAAGTTGACAAATATTCTTCCAGTGAGTCTAATTATTCTGATCCAATATTTCTAATGACTTATACACATAAAGACAATAGAATTGATTGCGATTCATGAGAATGTTATAAGTAAATATCAATGGAACCTAATCAACATGACCCTTTTCTTTGCGTAAATATGAGATGTATTTAGCTTTTTCCATTAATCATGATGTCATCTATGATCAATGACGCACGTGTCATGGAGAGGGTTAATCATGTTAATTAATCAACTGAATTCATAGACTTTATCAGTGGTATTGTTTTATCGGTGATGATGTCAGTCGATGACATAATGCTGCACATCCACAGGTATATTCAATCAAACCTTGTATTGTTTAATCAACACATGCACAATTTCATAGAATCCAACCTGTTTGGGGATGAAACTGAAAAATATCAGATGTTTTTTATGGACTGATCAAATCACCTCCGTCTCTGGACTATAAGGCGTTGTACCAAGTGATGGTTTGAAACAGAGATGCCTTATCAATGGAAAACGTTATGAACTCCCTTAAACATTTATAAGGGGGCTGTGAACCCTCACAACATGAAATTTATCAAGCGCTTTAACTTTTGAACTATTAAATTAATATGATGTATATAAAAGTATACTTTTTTGGAATGGAAATGAGTCAGAGAATCCATTTTTGGTATCAAATTTCACCAAAAATGCCATTTTTTAAATTTATGACAACAACAAAAAATCACTTTTTTGGCTCAAAATTTGCAGCATTCGTAGCAAATTCAGTTTTTGGTAAAAAGCTGAAATTGCACCAAATTCATCTTAATAAAATTCTTTTTTTGTTTGTTTTGAAATATCTGATTTATTGACCAACAAGTGCCAAAAATGTGATTTTCATGATTTAGGAGGTATAAAATCACATTTTTTGCCTTTAGGCAATAATTCAAAAAATAAATCAGATTAAAAAAAAGACCTCCTAGTGCTAGAGAATTTTATTAAGATTATAATAAATCTAGAATGAAATATATTTTTAGTTATCTTGACAAAACCTAAAATGTGTCAAAAACCATGTTTTTTATAATTTTCTCTAAAATGGTAAACTTAATGTTCATGGTTGGATTCATTGAACCCTTTTCTTCAAGAAAATGTATACTTTTATATAGATTAAATGAATAATAAAGGAGTTACAGCAGTTTTACGGAGGCTATGCCGGAGAGTTCACAGCCGCCCCATTAAAAGCATGTACAAAAAACTATTAAAACCTGTGGAAATTGTAAGAAAAGGCTTGATTTCTGGCAAACATTGACCAAACTCTATAAAACCTAACCTCAATCCCACCAATTGTTAAACTAGTTTCAACCCTGAACTAGGTTTTACGCACTTCCACTTCGATTCATTTCTACCCCATTTCCAGGATGTATGACCTATTATTCAATTAAATCCATGACACCAGGAGTCGTATTATTCATAAAACTTTATTAGTTTGTTCTTTATTTATGATATATACATTTATACAAAATCTGCTGATCGCAGGATACATCACACATTTAACATACAAAATTACTCTTAAAATAATTCCCTCTAAATTTATATAGTATAACTTTATAGGATGCAATGACAATGAAATGGTGACATTTTACATGTTCACAAAATAATTTCTTCAATTCAATATGTGGGGTAAAATAGTTAAAGAGAAGTGAATATCATCAGTGATATAGTTTCCAATCAAAGTAAGTAATAAACATGGCAACATACAATAAATAACATACTATAGTTTAATCAATTCCAAATTGGCGAGGAATATTTGTTTTTTATCTCTCTGTGTGCATCATACGTGCCACCAGCACGCAGCTTTGGCCGCGTCAAAGCTGTATTCCCACGTCCTGCTGTATTCGCCAATTTTGAACGGATCAAACTATAATTGATACAACTAGAATGGTTACACAGCCAGTTTCTTATGTCAAGTATCATGATTACTTGGTTACCAGTATCTGTACAGGTATTGTATGCTTAGTACCTGTATGGCAGGCATTAGCAAATAGCGAATTTCTTTTTTTAACATTTAAAAAACCACAAAGAAGTCTAAAACAGGACCTTAGATGACCCATAATTGACCCTAAACAACCCACATAATACCTCTTGACCCACACCTTAGGAATAGTCACTCATAACCCAAGATCCCATACTAAAATAGCTTAAATTCAGGCGCTTCGAGGGGCCCCAAGGCAGACCCATGGACCCCACCCTTAGAGGGCTCGGTCGCTCTGCTTCCTCGCATGGACTGGGGCACTTTTAAATTTGGGAAGTGGCACTTCACAAAAACTATTTGAGAATGCCTGCTGTATGGGAACTGTACAGTACAACCAATGCAGCCGTACAGTAGCAGAGTGATTTGTACTGGGCAGCTACTTTGTGGTACTTCACTGGTGCTTTAGCAGTACCACATTTAGTACCTGTACAAGTACTGGCAGCAGGGTAGCCATGGTACTGGGCACAAGAAAATGACTGTGTAGTATTAACATAAAATGTACAAAGGCAAGCAAGATTCAATGACTTTGCTATTTTCCTTTACCTTTTCTTTATCTTCATCAGACCATCATGTTTATAAGTTTTTCGAAGCCTGGCTCTTATTTATATTTTCAGTACAAGTTCGAACTTGGTCCCAACAGGACCCCAGTGTGTTTCCATAAGAATGTATGTTTGAAACTAACAAATAACTAAACCTTGATGGAATACCAACATGTTTTAATGTTAGTTAGGTGACAAAAATACCCCTATTCTACAGGCAAGCTGACCTCTCAGGTTGGGTTGGTTGGTCTTTTCCCCCTTCAAAATAACCATGTTTTTTGGAGGGTCGGTATTCAGTTGCATGTGAACATTTGTTCACCAATTTCTAAAAAAATGTGTTAGCTGTGCCCGTAGAAATTGTAAGTGTTGTAATCAACCCCCAATCAAGTGTTGCAATCACCCGCCCCAATCAGACATGTGTTGAATAACCACCCCCACCAATCACATGACATGCCACCACATCTCACAACATCTTGCGTTGCATCGACCACCAACATTTAGATATGTGTTGCAATCACACACACACAATCTCACATTAATTAACAATAACGACTTGCAGCAATCATGCTCCACGAAGCCAATTGATACATTGATATTTGATCAGTATATATGTGAGTATACACTAGCGGGTTTGTCAAATATTAGTCTATAGTTCATATCTTGAAATGAGCATGATGTAATTACAAAATTAAAACATGCACAGAATTTGAATTCAGTTGCTAATTTAACTCTTTCCAAGCGTCTGCAGACGACATTCCAAAATTTGTAAATGTTTCAAAAATTTCCAAATAATTCAATTTCATCACCATATTTGGAATCACTGTGAGAAGTGCATTAAAGTAAGTACAGTTATTCCTAGTACTGGTTCAGTAATTCTTGAGATCGACTTTAAAAGTTTGGAAAGATTTAAAAAAATCTTGTTTTGAAATGGTAAACTAATAGCAGCCTGGAAAGTGTTAAAGTTGTACTCTGAGGGAGCACACCATCAAACTCGAGTACCTTTACAAATCAACTACAACACAATGCATACATTTGTTCATGACTGACTGATCACGGTAGGCACCAATCAGTGTTTGTCATCAATTTGTCTTGATTTCTTGATGAACATCACATTCTGCTCATCACTCCAAATCAAATTATGTTCATCAGAGTGGTGACAAAAATAAAATAATAAAATACTGATATTTGAAGTGAGCTATGAACATGTAACAACACACTTGATAGGCAAACAATAAAAATAGTTCCAGAGCCCAAAATGCCAAGTGTCTTCAAAAAACACCACACACCAAACACATAAGTATTTTATGGATGCTTATAAGCCTTATATGCTTTCTTTCTTTTTCTGCTACAAATTGATTTTAAAAAGTGTCAACATTTCCCATCTAATTGATATATCACAATTTGATGGCAACATACACTCGTCAAAAGAAGTTCCTGGACACTCATTGAAGTTCAAATATTTCACATAAACATTTAATATAAATTAAACAATTGCATGTCAAAATAAGCAGACAATAATTCTCTATCATGTCTGTATGAAATTAAGATGTACGTATTCATGCATGGCTGAGCACATTCATTAAGCAATGGTAAGGTGCGTAAAAGGAAATTGCAAGAAATGAGCATTTACAGTCATTTGAATGGAGGGATTATCCAATTTTTTGCAATCTTCTTGCCATTGTCAAGAGAATGGGATCTGCCATGCATGAGTGATCATGTCTAAATTCCATGTTAAGCTGTTAGAGGATTACTTTCTGCTTATTTTGATATACAATTATATATATATAAATATATATATAATTATAAAACGTGAATATCAATAATAGCCAGATAGTGCTCAATACTTAGTTAAGTAGAGCTTATTATCAAAATAAAACACTTTTATTTAGCAGTTTGCTACCTTGGGTTTCTCGCTACCGCGATCTTCAGGCAAACTAATTGTTTTCCTTCCATTCAGCGAAGTCAGTGAGAAAATATTCGCAGTACGTGCGTTTTATGCGCGAGCAGTTACGCGAATTGTATACGCAGCATGCCTTGCGCGCGCGTACTGCGAATATTTTCTCACTGACTTCACTGAATGGAAGGAAAACAATTAGTTTGCCTGAAGATCGCGGTAGCGAGAAACCCAAGGTAGCAAACTGCTAAATAAAAGTGTTTTATTTTGATATATATATAATTATATATATTCTATTAAATATTAATTTAATTTAAGTGTCCAGGAACTTCTTTTGACGAGTGTATATTTAAACCAATAACATGAAAAATAGTTATCTATTAGTGCTACAAGCCTATGAGGTAAGACTGGACAAATATTTGTGTGACCAGAAGTGCACTTTATGATTGAAAGATTATGACTTTGAACGTGTTCCTTTTATTCAGACGCTGTGATTGTTTCTTCTCATATTATATAGCAAATATCTTTCATGTTCAGTAAGACTTGATGTGACTTGAGGAGGTTTTAGAGGTATCCATGGACAAGTCAATTTTACACATGATATCTTTAGATTACCTTATTTCATGAACAAAATAAGCCAGGTTTTTAGATTTTCCCCGAAAAAAATGTTCAATGACCACTACTTTATGAAATGTAATGAAATCTACAAATGTTCATTAGAAAACAGGTCGTCAGAAAGGGGTAAATAAAAAACAAACCAGCCTGTACTATTGAATTGATATCTTACACACATCTAGGTTTATCATTGGTAATCATTGGTTATATCACACATTACAATTTATCAAAGGCACATTATATATAATAAAAATCATGTTAGTTCCCTATCTTTGTTTGGGAGCCAGAACTCAGTTCACAAGAAACCAATCAAGACATTATTAAACAGCAAGATGTGATGATGTATTTACTCTAAGGCGACGACCCCCCCCCCCACCTACATTTATTTCATAGGCCTAACCATTTTGATGATACTCGACTATCAGCCTAAGATACCCTTAGCGTGAGCGAATTCAGGTTGTAAAAAAACCCCTGTTAATATCTAAAATTCACAATTTTGATACCCTTAGCACAGGTCCGCATTTTGGTAGAAAAAAGCATGCTAAACCTGTGTTTTCAATCAGGGGCTTTAAGATAACATGTACACCTTGTTTGTGATGATGCGATGACCATCACAAATTACTACTTGGGAGTATTCTCGTATATTAAATATGTAGCTCAATAAGAAGTTAACAATAGGCAGGCTTGTGACGGACTAATCAAACAAGCTCATTTTATATTCAAATGTTTACAACTCTTGTCATTGCCAAACATTTCATTGTGAATACAATATCAAATTTCTCTAAAATATATTTGTATGATTGGTATATTGGTGAAGAGTTACTAGCTCCTACACTAAGAGAAGGAACGTTTATTAAATACTGTATGGAATGTAGTATATTTTTCAGTTGTGAAATTGAAACCATTTAAATCAAGCATGTGCAACCTTTTCTACCACCCGGGCCTCATTGGGATTTTGAGATCCATTCACGGGCCGCAGTGTTTGTCAAACATTCCAAAACACATCCGGAGGAGGGTAATGGGGGGAGGGGGAATAGGCACCATACAAATAAGGCATAGAAACGCACTGTTTTGTTCAATGAAATAATCCTCAGTCCATTGCTCATTGAATACCCACCTCTCTTCGTGTAATTTGCTCTTTTTACTCGCTGTTGCTACTGCAAGCGCCATTTTAACCAGGGTTTGTAACACGCAATCACGTCTTGAGTTTTATTTACTAAATGCAGCGCGTCACCCTACTAATTATAAGTGAACACACCACTAAACCAATCCGCCATTTGTGTAACCTAGGAAGTTCCTGTTAAAACGTGCCTCATCAATGGGAATTTTGGGATTACATCGCAGGCCGCAGATTAGAGGCTGGCGGTTGCACACAATTGATTTAAATAGGCAAGATCAGTTTCCTATCTTTTCATTTTTTCTTCTTTGCCTAATTGTCCCATTTCTGAACAGCTTGCTATACATTAGTATGATACATTCATATGTATACATAACTTTATACTATGTTTTATATAAAGAGAATATCGTACATCATCTATCTAATCTATCAGTCTGTATTTTTAAAGACTAAATATGTGATCAAGCAAAATGAGTCGGCAGTTGGAAATATTGACTTTGAGATATAACCAAACATAGGATAGAAATTATTTTGTTCTCCATTGTTTTGGAATTAGTGACCATTTGTAATGGGGTTTTCTGTAAAACGTAGCTGTACAAATAACCTATACCATAACGTATGAGGTTGTTTATTTGATCACCTAACACAAATTTCTGATAAAACAAAGTATTTTTAAAGTTCCAAACTTACACTTTACATCATAATATATCCTGATAACATAAATTCTTGTAAATGTAAAAAAAATGCAAGGTCCAATCAACTTGAGTTAACGAGGTTCCATTGTATTCAAATGAAACGAACAGATCATACAGTTTACACAATTCCAAGTACATTTCGTAAGGACTGATTGATATACTCCGTGGAAATAAAATCTGAATGCTGATGTACTATTTTCTATCTGGCATCAAATTTATTATAGTGATAATTAAAATATATTTCCATTGATACATAAACACCTAACAAAATAATATGAACACTTAAAAATGCAATCAGCCTGTCATGTATAACTATAGGGGCAAGATTAAAAACAAAGTTATTTAAGGCATAATATTTCCTATAATTCTTTAATTTTACACTAACTTGATTGGCCTGTACCCTTTATTTATTTATAAACTTTTCCATTAAAAACCAACCCATATAATGCAGCCGTAATGTCATATTTGTGATTTCCCCTTTCCCAATTGTTCCTCTATATAAATCAAACATTGTGTACATCATTTGATAATTCAAAGTGCGTAAATGTCCCACTGCCATAAAGCGTAAATATAAAAATAATGGAATCTTCCAACATTGATACATCAAAATATTTCATTCAAAAATAATAAACCAATAGTACAAATAACTATTCAATATACGATTTACTCTGTAAATGAATGGCCACTTGGGAGTACGATCAAATCCATTGTTGTCTACACATATTGGTATCTGTGTATACTTTTTAAATTGTATGCAATATGTCATAACCATACATGTATACCTTAACCCTAGTCCCTAACCTTACCAAAGGCTACAGCAAATAGCATGCACGATCCAGCAAACTGTCAAATGGTCTCTCTCGAAAAAGTTAACTATTTCGAGGTCCCCGTTAGCGCAATCAGTTAGGGGTTCGCCTTCCATGCCGGCAGCCCAGGTTCGATCCCTGGTGCGAGCGAAGAGTGATCTTTCCCCACAAATTTGCCCTCTTTTTCTGCCCTGACAAAAACACGCTTAGGGAGTTAGGGTTAATGGAATAAAGCCTGACATAGCACTGCCATGAGTTCATAGATTTTTTCATGGACGAGGACTATCATTGTAAGTCAAAACTAAAGCGTGAAATAATATCACTTTATATACTTTGGTATATCTATTACATTACCCATAATACATCATAATATATCTTTATATCATATGACTACAAGTTAACAAAAATAATCTTTCATTTGTTGATTACAATGTATGGCAGATAATTTGCATATAAAAGGCATCAATGATACTACATCAATACAGAATATTTTGAAGGTAAGGAGTGTTCATGTTATTTAATTATATTATGAGTAGGGAATATATGCACTGGGGGTTACAAAGAGGTGTTTTAGGGTAGAGGCTATAGTTAAGCTAATAATAGGATTACTATAAGTATATTGTGGTTTCATTTAAGATAATTCATGTGTAGTTATATGTTCTAAATAATGGCATGCTTTAAATGGTATGTCATTTCCTTATTTTTTCCAACATAATTTAGGAGAATCTTTAGATTGTCCTCCATTGTGTGTAAACTTTAATTTGTGTACAAGAATCTCCTTGGACTCTCACATATTTCTTAAGGAGAATCCTTGCGAAAATTGATTTATCAGATTTTCACAGAAATTCTAACCCAGTATCATTGTGCATTGATACCGTAGATTTACACTGCATATATACTTGCATGCATATTCTAACCGGACAACTATTTAAACTGTCTAATAACTTGACCCCTTTATTTCTTCATTGCAACTGTATTATCTGAACTATAAGACCAATTTGGCCATCATAAATTGTAAATGCAAATGCTAAATGTTAAAAATATTGAGGCAGTTTTCACATTTCAAATCATACAACAAGTATGGAAGAGTTAGCTCGAGGTGGGATGATTAGTAAATGGCTAAAATAGCCAACTTATAATGGTTAGCCACTCCTCTAACAAAAAACAAACATATCTATTTTTAAACTCAATCTTTAATTGTTATTGCATTTAAAAGTTGTTATTGAGCACTAATTTCCAACATCTGGTACCATTCAGGCGATAATGAAATTTGAGGCCCATATTAATCCATGCGCAAATATAATCTTTGCTGTTGATGTAAATGTGCATGAGGCGACAAAAAAAAACCACCCTGGTCTGACCAACCTTTTTTTAAATGTTAGATTTATTCTTTTCACAATTTCTTTTGGAAATTAGACACAAATTGAAACATTTTGGATTAAAAAGAAAATTGTTGAAAATTCACCAAAATGTTCACCAACATTTTTACCCTCCCCCAAACAAAACAAAACAAAAAAATGCCTGGATTGGATGGCACTACCCGAGATGCCTGCTTATTTTGGTTGCCTTACATCAGCAGCAGCTATAAGCACACATGCAAGTGTGTATAACATGCATAATGTAAAACATGTATCACACTTACATCATTATAGTTCAGTCAGTTCCAAACTGGCGAGCCTCCTACAGCTGCGAATTAATATAGAATAGCGTTAGGCGACGAACCCCCCCTGTTTTACGGGCAGACGGACCTGTTAAGGGCAGTGTCAACCCGGCACTTGTTTCAAAAATAGAATTTCATATTTCTCTATTATTTAATACTTTTATATGTATTCTACCGTATTCTATCATTACCATCATAAGTTACTAATCGAAAGCTATTATTTCCCGTTCTTATGGGTGATTTTAAATTGTTGTTTTGGTAAGTTTGAGTCAGGAAAAGGCGCATAGTTATTTGGCGGGAATTTAAGCGGAGTTCCGCGCTTTTCAAATGCTGCGACAGCTGTTCGATCATTGCGTCGCGCGCTGAAACTTCCCGCGCGTAAGACTAGACGCGCCGCTTAATATCCGCGACGTAGACGCGAAAAACAAAAGAGCGCAAAACAATGTCTAAAATGTAAACAAAGGCCAATCTTACGATCATTTAAATTTCAGTTTTCTTCCAATTTCTTCACATTGTGACAATATAAATTGAATCTGATAGTTTATTATGATTGTTCATAATAGTATACTCGCTTTTTAGGTCACACGCCCGTGTGTTCCGTGAACATTTAGCTTTAAATGGTGGAAAATGTCAATATTTTTACTAAATCAATGTTTTCTAGAAGTTCAAATTTGAAGGAATTTTACGAATTTTCAGACAACATAACTAAAAATATATCAAACTATCTGGTAAGCTTTTACTACCATTGTGTAGAGGACTTTCAGCGCTAGGAGGCAATTTTTTATTTTTTCGATTATGGATTTTAAACTCGAGATATGCATCCATTTCTAGCGAAATGTACGCAAAAAACACGACTTTTACACTTTTCCGATGTTTTTAGCAATATTTCCAAAACCAAGCTTTATTTTGGAAAAAGAAAAAATTGCCTCCTAGACAAAATTGTTTTGTTTACAAAAACGTATATTAGAACAAATTACCATTTTTTATTTTATAGTTATGCTGTCTGAAAAATTTGGGGTAAAAAAATGGCTTTTTGGTTCATTTCTCAAAATTTAGTTTATTTGGTATCACATTGATATCACCATCGGCTTCCTTATCAAATTTCCTTTCTAAAAATGTATACTTTTATGTACTTTTATTCAACATTCTCAAACTTAGAAGCAAAAGTTGATCATCAAAATAATAGGGTTGACACTTCCCTTAAGTAGGGTCGGTTGGACGGGGGGAGGTGTTTTTTTTTTAAACCTAAAATGTCACTAAAATCTGCAAAAATGGTGAATTTTGTTAACAAATTGTGAATTTTTTAACAATTGGTGAAACAAAATTTTCGACAGATTTTCAGCCCAAAACGGCTGATTTTATGATTTAAGCCACAAAAAAAAATTCCAGGCCCGTAAAACAGGGGGGGGGGGGGGGGGGGGTTCGTCGCCTTAGCGTGCACGAGGCTCGCATGACGCAACAGGGTGCACCGTGAATCATGTGTGTGACATGTGCGTATGCCAAAATCAGGTGCATATGCATGGATTATTTTTGCGCACCGAGAGATAATTACTGCACAATTCTCGTGAATTTGGAACTGATTAAACTATAGATGCAAGCACCAGAAGGTTTTCTTGAGCGTGGAAAATAAGGGTTTATCCTTGGTGTAATTCTGCACGGAATTAGCCTAGCACAAAATCTGTGTTCAACTGTGTTAAAGGATTAAAGGATTAGACAGCTTTATTCAGTAATAGAGGCTTAACACCAGTCTAACTCATAAATGAATTACACCAAGGATACACCAAAATAAGAGCCACAAATAGTTTGCATATTTGGTGCTGAATAATGTATAGGGTTTGTCGTCAATTATAATTCATCCATCATAGTTTTATTCCTTGTAAGACTAATTCTGAATAAAAATAGCAATATAACATACAAGTATAACCATATATGGCAGTAGTGTAAAATGTAAATAGTATTCTATAGCACACGCTAGGTTATTTGCAAGTGTTAGTTTTAAATAGAAGTTGGGAATGTTTATTGGTTTGTTGGGAATGTTTTGCTCATTCTTTTTCAGATAAAAAAGTTTAAAGGTGTGTTCTGGTAATTTGGCTAAGACTACACCATCAGCAAACGCTCACCAGAATTTAATGCATTTATTTTACGACTATACCTCACAAATGTGAAGAAGACATTTGTTTGATTTCGCAGTCTTCAATGAATAAGCTCATTTCAGCTATCCTTGGGTATAAATAAATAAAAAAGGTCAAGGTTTTATTTTTGCCATTTAAAAAAAAGATATACAAAAATGTAGGTCTGAAATGAAATGCATACATTTCAAAACCATTTTTTTAATTTCAAATTTCACATACATTCAAAACACTTTTGATTAAATGTGTGGCAATTGAGATTGGATTAAGACTTATGTCTGAATTATGTCTGAAATCTGAGGGCAAAACCTTTTTCCTACTTTCCTTTTATTCAGCCCACAAACTTAATGCAGCTTACATAACCAATAAACCCTTCCAACTTAGGCCATAGATATTTGTCTGTTTGTCCCCATCAACAATCCTTCAGATAAAAAATTGGTGTCATAATTCTCTCCACGCAACTCCTGCTCACATAGATAACAGGTGCTCCTTGACATAATCTGGAAATTCCATCACTCACAAACTTGATATCATAACAGGGACAAGAAATATAACAGTACTGTTCATTGTTTAATCTTAAAATTTATAAAATAATTAACATCTATGTAAATTTGCACTTTAATTAGAATGTTTCCAAAACACAATACTGAGGCACATAGATTTGTTTAAATCCTGAAATCACTGTGGGTATTTACGGAGCTTATAAGAGGTACATTGTGGGAGTTGATTTACGTATGAACAGACACTGTGGGCATTTTTTACATTGTGGGGGTACTCCCACAGTGGAGACTTTTGCAGGTGGTTTTAAATGGCCTCTAGAGGGGGGTATAGCCAATCATAGATATGTATGTCTTTATGGGAGAATTTTTCATACACCTAGAATGACAAGTTATACCAATTACCACACCCACAGGGCATGTTTGTACTTCCAATTTTGTTTGTTTTTGTGTGTATTGTGGGCGTACACCCACACTGTAGCTCTTGCGGGTAGATTTGTATTTTTGTTTGTTTGTACACAGAGCATTCATTTACTAGGGTGATATGAGGTTGGACAAACAGACACACATTTTATTGTAAATGCAAGATAAAGTGTATTTGAGGTCCTGGGCGTGAATTAATTATATGGCAAAACAAAGTGCTAAGTTAAAACAATACAATATGCCTTATTTCATCAAAGACTTGATGCATGGCTGGGACCATAAAGTACGCTATTTCATAAATGCCTTATTCTATATCTTGCCTGTTCGCTATAGATACTTTCTCAATTCCACAGCTTTTCCCAGGATCTTATGGACATCTGTCGTTGGGTAGTTCTATAAAGAAAAACATGATCAAAAAGGTTGGGTAGATCTTACTTCATCTTTTTTCATTTTCACTAAAACATCAAACAAGTTGATTGTGGCCCATCTTTCATAACTTATTTTGGTTCCGAAGCACTCACACTGTGAAGTGTGTTTCTGTTGTACGTACTTAAGATATGAACTTTGCTAGAAGAGAATAGCTTTCCAAGAGACGTAAAAGCATCCATTAAAAGAAGGATATACCCTCAAATATTACCCCAATGGTAAAGAGCATAATGTGACGCACAGCTGAATGAGTCATATGTCGGGAATATTGATTTTGAGTTATAGGTAAAAAGAAGTCACACATTTTTATATTTTACTTTGTTTTTCTCAGTTGGTAAACTGTTTGTAACTTTAAAACTAGAACTTCGATTTGAGTGGGGTTTGGAACATACTATAGCATTTTGCACCTGCCTTTGAATGATGGACAAATATCAAAACTGAAAACTGCTGACATGCGACTCATTTCGCTTGATCCCGTCACATATGGTGTCCACCCATAAATGTTCCCACATTATTGGTTAGGGCTTAATTACTTACCTGGAGGAGTTTGATATTGGAAGGAAAGTCATTATTCAACATGGTATATCTCTGTAAGCTGTAAGGAAAATAAACAAAAGGAAAATGATGTATAGTGTGTTGCCCTTATTGTAATTTTTATTTTTTGTCTATTTATATATACCTGTGTATGTTTTATTTTCTGGTGTTTGTAGAGCTCTGCTGAGTTGGGAACACTGCACCTTGTTGTGATAGTACTCTTTTGTGCTTTCAGTGCTCCCTGGCTGCTCAGCAGACCTCCTTTATTGTGTTGTTTATATTTTGATGTTATTAGCCAGTTGAATAAATAAAAAGATAAAAAATAAAAAGATATGTGTGGCTGTGAATGGTTGAACTTTCATATGCAGACCAGAGTTCTATACTCCATTTGGCTTCCTCTGGACAGTGACGTAACTTAATAGGCGCAGCTTTTTCGCACGCGTATGTATCTTCCGTCTTTCTACGCTCGTGTGTATACGCCAGCGCCTAGAGTTTGCGCGCGCGTTATATGCTGCAATTAGAAGAATACGCAGTTGCGCCACTGTCTCGTGATGGCCAAATAGTCCAATTTGATCCTGGAGAATCATTGATCTTTTCTAAAAGAGTTGGTATATTGGAAATGTAACACAGAATTCTGCATGTGTCATTACAATATACACCTAATACAAAAAGTCCCTGACCAGGTGCTTTGATGTTGGCTAATTCAAAATCAATAATCAGTACCAAAAATCTAAGATTTACATTAAATGGGCAAATTTCTTCTCCGTAGTGTGATACCTCAGTCATAAAAATTGATTCGATACTTCAGTTACGATGATTTTAATAATGAGTAACGACAACAAAGTTGCACTAGAATTGGTTTCCTATGGGATATCATTGATAGTCAGGTATCTTTATGAATAGGTAACAGCATCGACAGGGAGTCTGTACAGTGACGTAGCTAAAGTGCTCATATGGGGAGGGCAAAATATTCAAGTGACCCGACAAGTGCTTTAACAGAAAGTCAATGTTCGATGCTGCCGCCCAGTCAAACATTTGAGAGTGATTTTGGATTTTGGATTTTTGAAATAGCCAACATCAAAGCACCTGGTCGGGGGCTTTTTGTGTTAGGTGTACATGATATAGAAATAGAGGTTCCTTGCAGTGGATGTATAGCCCTCTTCTATTTATCATTTCAGGTCTGTATTAATTTTTACAAACAAAACCCTTGGTTAGAGGGTATTGGCTTTATTTGATTAGGTTATGCATGAGGCATGGCAGAGTATCCAAGCTTAATCCTGATTGGTTACTTAAATGATTACATCAAGTGATCAACCAATCAAATGGGACATGCAGTTGGCAAATATATTTAAGACAAAGGTAAACAAGACGAGTGAAATATATATATGAAATGGAGAAGTTTGGAATATACACCCAGTAAAGATATTTAATGTATTTGACTTACACGATCATGGAACAGCACACACATAGAAGGAAATGGGGTCTCTTTTCATCTGAAAACAGTGAGTCCCATATCCTTATTACATCTGGAAGTAAATAAGTCAAGTAGTAGAAAGTATTTCACATATGCAATAGCTAGGCTTTTATTAATCAAAGATTTGATATACAATAAACTAACAGTTACTCAGAATGGCTATTCCCAAATAACATGTTTAAAAATGCATTCATTACATAAGGCTATCTCTGCAACAGAAGTTATACATGTTTCCAGTTGTTTATATGAACAGAAATGGCCGGCCTGGTTAAGGTTTTTGAATGGTAAACATTCATCAAAAGAAAAGTCTCTGAATGGAACATAGACAAATAATGTTTCCCATTATATTTGTAATTTCTTTATCGTTTACCCACACACATACCCTACTTCCTCAGGTGATTTCCTGGTAAAATGCTGTACATATACCTTGAACAGGTACTTGTATAATCATTTAATGCAAAGTGCTGCATTTTCACACTGAAGGAGTTCTAGAATATCGCATGGACACTCCACTGGCACCACCCTGACGGTGGCATTTGTGTGAATTTATATTGACCCTAATGTATATTAACCCTAACCTTCCTAGACACTACGATTCACAACGGCCAAAACAATGTCCAGTGAATGCTATAGCATTGATTCGATGACGTCATCATCCGAGCTGATATGTGGGTACGAAATCACTGCCCGGGCAAGTGTTGGCAGGTTAGCTTAGTGGTTAGGGACGCGGCGATGGTGGTTATCGGGGGTTTGAATCCCAGGGGTTTTGCGGCGATTTGTTGGGTACAAAATTCATACTTTGTCCCCCTCCCCTGGTTTCCATACAAAAACATACCCTGGCAGGTTAGGGTTAATCTGGTGAAAAGATGGTTACCAATTAAAGGGACATTAAGTGGTGTTGAAAATTTTAAATGTTTAAAAATTTACTTCAGAATTCAAGATGAACATTGCCATTATTGTTGTTTCTACTAACAAAAACACAGCAAAACTTGATTAAAACAATATCATCGCTATTTATTGAAAAACACCCTCTATGCAAATATGGTTTGCGTTATGTATCACGCGTACTGCAGGGGGATACTGTCGGACGTAAAATGCTCGTCGCGGCTGTACGAGCATTTTTGAATCGACGTTTTCTTGTACAAAGAGGGCTGATTTTTCTTAATCCTTATAGGTGTAAGTTCATACATATTATAAAAATATACTAATCCCAGTTTTTATCACAATTGAGGGCGCAGCCTCCAACACATCTCTTAGTGTCCCTTTAAATGTAAGTCACTGTATAGACACTGTATTCAACATATGAAATTATTATGCTTACCTGGTAATGGAAATTCTTGTGATAATAATAATGTTAACCACCTAAAACTGAAGAATTCTGGTCTCAATTCTTGTTCCTGGAATTTCAGCCAAACCTATAGCAACAACAAAAATAGTTGAGGAGTGTAAGTAAAGAGGTTGGCATCCTATGTATTGTGCTATAGCCCTCTATTATCAGAAGAGCTACCAGACATCTCAGCATATTCCATCTAGCGAGACTCAGTCATATGTCACTGCCCATTGACGACCTCCTGCAGCCTGCCCAACAACAATCACACCATTCACACCAATTGGCTTACTGCTACAAATACTCTTTTATACCATAGCCGACTGGAACTCACTACCGGATAACATAGTCAAACTGAACTCGACAAAATCTTTCAAAAAAGCAGTAATAACTCACCTACACTAGTGCTGGGAGTTAGCGTGTAATTTACTAAATATGTACACGGGCCATGTTTCGTTCGTGTACACACGGTTATGAAATTTACAAAAAACAAAAGCAGTATTTGGCCACGTAAGACCAGCATACATGACTGCCAAATTTTACGACTTCATAATAATGTTTCGAACACGCGCGGCAGTCTTTTTCTACAGATCCACCAGTCAGTCTTGAACATTACCGTATGGTACAGTGATGACAAAATGTAGAGGGCGGCAGAGTCTTAGTCTATTCTTTATTTCATCAACCGCTGGCGGCAGCATTATGTCATCCATGTCAGACCATGTGCGATCTCAAATGGGTGGTACCAATAAAAGGTATTTCCCAGACGAAGTTCGCAATTGGTATGATCAATCAAAGATGTACAGTGTATGGAAATGATAATTTAATGAAGTAGCATTGGAATTTAAACTTTATTTTAAGACTGATGACGCATATTTTTGCGAAATATTGACTTCAGCAATTTATAATGTTGTAAAACAGGCGAGTTGTTTTTGCTTTCGTTTATTCGTGTAGTGAATTTTAGTGAACGTGTAGTGGTGGTTCGTTCGTGTGTACACGGTCCCAGCACTAAATTTAGGTTATGTAAGATCATTTTTCCCTTTCATCAATTGGTTTTAAAAATGGACAAAGACAGGCAGTGATATTGACACAAAAAAATATTTGAAATAATTTCAACACAATTTTAGAAAACTGTGTCTGTACGGACCGACCGTGTAAACAAACAAACAAACAAACAAACTGAAGTACTTTTTATTCCAATGTTTTTCAACATCTTTAAATTAATCCATGTTATTAACATACATTTTTAGAGCTTGAAGTCAAATATGAATGCAACAAGTGCATGTGGGATGCGTGGGGAGAGATAAAAAGCGTATATTTTCAGCAATTTTGAACTGATTGAACTAAAACTGTACATCTAATCTCACCTTAACATCATATGTCTTGAGCATGTTCATAAGTTTTTTCATCTTTGCATTGATTCCTTCTGGTGAGTCGTCTAATGATTTGATGAAGTTGTCTCGGATTGTAGACATGAGATTGGTGAAACAGAAAAATGTGTCAGCCTCAGCATGTTCTGACAGAAGAAAATATAGAACAGAGAATAATTGACTGTAGATTAATTATATATTGCCATAACATTGCCGACTGAGGACAGAATTAGGTAATACATAGAATATTATTGATCTCCCACAACGAATGTGAATATTAAATGGGGTTACCTGCATGGGTTACTCCATTCGATCAAATCTATACTCCCTGTGTGGAAGTTTAAGGTTTTTTGTTGTTGTATGGATTACAAATGGTATCGCCCAATAGATGGAAAAGAACTAAAAGGACTTGTTGAGTAAACCAATTGTATAAGGGATTAGTCTTGGGGCAAATCTGACAATGTGGGAGTTTCTCTGGTTTAATGCCGCATCATTTCTGACATGACTCACATGACTTCCTTGTTACGCTCAAAGGGAGCAAATTCCTTGAATATCAAATTCAGTCACACAATCATTGTGCCAACCTGTGAAATATCAGCAATATCATTATTGAATACTGTGTTAATGTCTTGGTGATGTGTTAAGGGGAACTCAAACATTTGACAATTTGTCCCCCCTGGATTTAGACAATGTGTTAATCGATAACAACTTTCAAGTGAGCAAATTTGTTCAAAATCTCACTAAAATAGCAATTTTTGGACTTCCAAATTTACGAATTGTCTGCTATTATAGTTCAGTCAGTTCCAAATTGACGAACTAGCTTACAACAGCAAATTAATTCGGAAGAGCAGAAGCGGGCAAGTGTTTGCATAGCCCAACTGGTGCATTGTAAATTGTATAAATGACGCTTGCGTCTGCCAACTTAGCACTTGGAGTACTTTGAGCACAGAGAGATGAAACGTTCATATTTCTTGCCAATTTGGACCTGATTATAATTATAGGCCTGGAATGTCGTTTAAATAAGATAAGTGTACACATAAAAAAATGAACACCTACCTCTATATCCTACATCAGGATCTTGTGCAAATACATAATAGACGGGTCCAATGATTTCATTCATTCCTTGTACATAACTCTGCCCTGGATTGAGCTTTGCATAAATGAATAATACTCGTTCTAATACCTCCCAGTGAGCCTCTTGTCCTTCAGGTAATAGCTCATGTCCAAAATCTGATGTGGTACGGCAATTTTTACCTTTGGTGATCTGCGAAAAATGGTGTTAAACTTTGGTAAAATAATGGGTGGAGATCAGGCTTCTCGTTAGGTAAAAATATTATGGGGTCCACTGGACCCCATAATCTACCAATTCTCAAAATTATGGGGTCCGAGAAGAAATTATGGGGTCCAAGTCAAAATGTAATTTGCGAATTGTGACTTTGGAATCGGATACGGAGTGGTTAATCGGGGACTACAGCGCTGAAATGTCCAAAAACTGTCTTCTCTATTTATTTTGTTGTTTGTAAAGAGAAAGATAAGTAAATAAATGACTTTCAAATATTTGTAAGCTTACACGTGCACAATTATCTTGACACACGATTAGAAATTATTGCGTCCAGATGGACGCAATAAAGAGTCCAGTTTAAAATGTACTGTGTTTTTAGCAAAAATATTGCATCCCCAGACGCGAAAACGCAATGTAACGAGAAGCCTGGTGGAGATAATGACTCAAGTGTGAAAAAAACCACACAGGCAGGCGTACATCTCAGGTTGGATCAGTTGGTTGGACGGTCGCTTACATTTTTAATTTGTACAAATTGTTTCCAAAATTTGTTTACTAAATTCAAGAAAATTCCAAGAAATGTGTAAATGTTTAATATTTTGTTGAAAAAAGGGTTGGTCGAACCCTTGAGGTGTAGAATAGGGGTTCTTTCTGTCACCTAATCCAAATTTATGGATTCAAGTAATGGAAAACAAAAAACCCATTAATAATGAGCAACATTTCCACTTTAATCAGTGGTAAATCTAGATTTGTCACCATATGTAAACCATGTCAGTTCTTACATTGATACCCTGTCTGTTCTTGGCTACATCTGCTGACTGTAACATTGTATGTTCCACTCTTTTCCTCAGTGTTTCTATATCATTACCAACATCCATTAATGCTTTGTTGGGGTACTCTGTTGCCTGCTGGAAGTAGCCTATATCTGGTTGTAACCGCCTAGAACGAGACGGAAATAAATCAGAAAAACATTCAGTGTTTCTATATTATTACCATTATTCAGATAATTTGTTGCCTATTGCAAGTGGCCTATTCCCAGTTGTAAATGGACAAATGGGAATGGGAATTTGAATTGATGAAATAAGAATGGAATGTGCGCTGAAGACAACATTGTATTTGTCGAAAGTTCAGATCACCTGGCTGTAATAATAGAATGTAATAGGAAAGTTAGGTTGAACTTTATCAATTAAAATGACTTAAAACTGTACAGTGACTTTACTTGAATAGAGAAATTCCATTTTTTTCTTCAGGAAACTCTATTCAAGTATCTCTTGGCCAAAATGCATGATATTTTGTCAAGTAATCTTAGCATTTCAAGTAACGGTTATACTAATTTGGAGGTCATTCATATCCCGGTTACATTGAATACTGTAAATATAAGAGCACACAGCGCATGTGTAAACCAAGTGAGACACTACACACCACACAACCCTCGTTTAGTTGCTGAAAGGCGTTGACGAGTACCAGCATAGATGTAGAGGAGTGGGATAGGTCCAAACCATGTTGCAAACACTTTTGTGTGCCCTCTAAAATGTCAGCTGATCCAAAATACAGGATCTCTCTATTGAAAGAAGCCTCTTCCATTGTCTTACCTTGTATCTTTATCTATTTGTAGCAAGACTTCATTGTCTTTGAAATATTGTGACCATTCACTGTCTGCATTCATACTTAATGGCTGGAACAATTACAACAATAATCAGAAAAGGATTATATTAATATCAAATCACACGTCTTCGCCAAGGCGTTGACGAGTACCAGCATAGATGTAGATGAAGGGAGCTGTTACAGCACACATAAGATAGGCTGCATTATTTGCACTCCTTGCATTTATTCGCACAACACAACCTACAGCACTGTACATGAGCTACTCTCCATGGTATCTACATCCAGACAGAAGGACTCTGCCAAGTATCGAATATCCTTGATAGTAAACATAACATATGGGCTAGTAGTCTACTCGTACGGCCTTGTATAATTTCACTGTCACACAATCGAACACTACACCCCCTGATACTTCCCATCCGAGAACCGACCAATTACAAGGTCTACTGGCATTGGATTTAGAAAAGAACTGTGCTTGAGCACACTAGGGATTACTAGGGACGATGCTTTTTATGCGTCACGATAGTATCACACCCCTTCATAACGCGCTAATATTGAATTTGCTGTTTGTACATCTAGAAACGCGTGAAGGGGGTATTTCTGTGGCTGTGTAAGAGTCTCTAGTTATCGTTAACAATGATCAAATTATTTGTCTCTGTTTAAACGTAAAAAGGTTTTTTATTACACGATATTGAAAGATAGGAAATAGCATGGAAATAGTCACATATGCGGAAATGTAGCTATATCTCTGAGGAACATATTTTGGGCGAGGACCAATGTCAAAGATAACTCCTAAAGTGTGATTTTAGACCGAAACGGCGGCTATACAGTGCCAGAAAATCGACATTTTGAATTTATCAAGTGAGTAAGATTCGTCTCTCTGCGAAGACGTATATAAATATTCATATACTTCGTATTTATCGTGTCTGCCATTGGTTAATTTTGAACCCCACGCGAACAAATTGCTCATTACGTATGCGTCCAATTTTTGGACGAGCACTAATGTAAAAGTATACGGAGGTCAACGAGGTCAATCCAATGCACGTAGACCTTTTTTTCCCCGGGGTGAGATCAGAGGATGGGGAGCGGTCCATGGGGAGTGAGCCCTCTATCGGTACATGTTCATAGAGTGACAAAGAAAAGGAAAAAGGTATACTACAGTAGACTAATGGGCTAGAGGCTAGAGAGGATATTGAAATAATAGAGATTAGAAATGGAGGCAAGTTATTCAACAAGACAAGGGCATTTACTACCCTGACAGGATTCTTACATTGCTCATATAAATCTCAACTATTTCCTTTTCCTAAATTTCCTCACAAGGGTCATTCCATTCAGTTCCAAACAAATGTTTGGTCAACTTACGTGGTCATCACATGTGACATCTTGTCTGTTTTCATCACCACAGTGACTAGCTCCTGGCTTGATGATCATTTCATCTAAGAACTGTTTATATAAGGCTCTGAAATATATCAAAGAAGGTGGGTTATTTGTCAACTACATATTAAACACAAAAAGAATGAAGGTTTCAATAGAGGGATATAGCATGCATTTACATTTTTACATACTTGGATCAATTGAAATATTAATTAACAGCCGACATTGATTGATAATTGCTCATCAGCGGGAGGGGGTGGTTAGCATTGTTGTCATGTTCCAAAGATTAAGACCCCCAGTTCTGCCTCTTTTTATTACAATGCAATCAATGATTGGAACAGGCTTCCTGACAATGTTAAATCCATTTCACTGAAATCCACAAAAAAAGATGTTAAAACTCACCTCTTGAATCACATGAATGTCTAGTTTTATATTTCCTTGTTTTAATGTTTGGTGTTTTTATACATGTATATTTAACTATTCTTATTGTCTATGGAAATATCAATTTGTGTAACTTATTTCTTTCCATGCCTTCAAAAATTGTTGCACCAATACGCCAACCATTCCCAGGTAACAAGACAAAATAAAGAAACAGCAATTTATATCTTGTAACTAATGAAATTGGATTTTGTGCTCACAAGCTTTGATTTCTTTTTAATATCAGGGTTTCTTTTAAATTGTGAGATCAAAATTAAATCCTGTAGCTTATTTCCTTGACTTTCCATGAAAAGGGTTCTTTCCATGCAAGGAAACTTCTAAAATGTATCTTTCTGATAAAATTAAATCCAATTTGTGAATGATGCAAAATTGAGTTCTTCAAGAAGGTATAAATCTTACCTCTGTTTTTTCAACACCGTGTCCCACTCATCTCTTTCGGGCGGTAAATAGTTTAGCATAAGCTGCAAGAGAATAAAGCATTCATTATATAGAATTAAATGGGTCTGAATTGTTTGAAGCAATGGAGATTAAAAGAGAGGGGAATAGTAGTAATTAGACACTCAACCACGAGGAAACCCTGGGTTAACTATGAAAACAAGTTTCTTCTTTCCACTAATGGATCCTGCCATTCAGATGAAATATGCGACATACTATGAATCAAAGTATGCATTTATCGGTTTTATCAAGCATTCTTTACTTCCGATGCTTATTACAATGTTCCCTAAAACCTACAGTATGATACCTAGATTTTGAATCGCTAGCAACCAAAAGTATTATGATATTTTGCAAGCCGCAAGTTGAGAGAACACACCGGGAATCCATTGAACTACTGTGTTCATTTTTTTGGTATTCTAGGGTTATAAAATTAATGGAAAGTTCTAGACATTTAGTTGAAATGGATTTGGGACATTCTTGAGACATTATTAATGAAAGGAAAACATTTATAACAATAATTCAGTGATTGATGTTTCTTGCATTGATTACTTGAGTGATTCCAATGACAAACAATTGAGATGGTTTTTTTTAGAGAAGTCAAAATTGGCAGACTACTCACCATAGGAGTACATTGGTTATTCAACTCATAGTGAAATATTGCACTCCAAATTGAATACATGGGATGATTTTGACACCATAACCAAGTGTCCTAATTTCGGTTGCTAGTGTACATCATAATTTAGAATCCGAAGCTACCAACTGAGCGACTATGTCAATAGATAGGACCCTCATAAAACTCTAATATCTTAAGTTGGATTTCTTTAATCCTGAAAATTCTTTTTAAATCCTGAACCCTTCTTAACTAAAGAAGATTCTTATCTTCTGTTTCATAAAACAACTTACTAAGAATATCCTTCTTCAGTTCCTTTTTGACTTAAGGGGGCTGTCAAGTGTCAGAAATAGCTTCCGTAAAACTGCCGTAACTACGTAATTATTCATATATTCCATATACAAGTATACATTTTTTTGAAGGAAAGGGTTCAATAAATCTAACCATGAACATAAAATTGCTCTAAAAAGAACCATTTTGGAGAAAATCATAAAAAACGAGAATTTTGACCAGTCTTCAATTCGGACAAGGTAACCAAAAAAATATTTTCTGAAAATCTGTCCTTTTACAATTTTTGTAATCTTAAGAAAATTACCCGGGTTCCATTTTTTTTGTTTTTTGATATCTGAGATATTTTTTTATTTATTGACCAAATAAGGCAACAAAATGGGATTTTTAAATACAACAAACGTGAATTTCCACAAAATGATCCGAAAAATCGGGAAATAGGCCTAAAACAAAAAACAAAAAAAATGGAACCTGGGGAAGATCATGGTTGTTGCGTTACACTTACTTGCTGTCCATCAGATGCAGTTTGTATTGAGTTATCGTGTCTGTAAATCGTATTTTTACTCAAAAATGAACATAAAGAAATCAACCGATGAATGTGAAAAGTGACAATACCGCCGTTTGATCATGGTTTACGGGGAAATACACGTATTTCAAATCCTGTTCTTTAGATATTGTGGGGAAAATATAAATCCCCAACTTCGTGCAAAGTTTCATTACAAACCGTTCTTTTCTTGGTATCAAAATAACCTCAAATGTGTGTTAAAAAACACCTTTTTCATGATGTCGAGTTTGAAAAAGAAGCCATACCATTTTATGCGCATTCGAAGTGCGTTCACAATTTCCGGGAAGCGTAACGCATTCAAGCGCGTGCGTTAATCGACAATGAGCGCAGACGCGCGCGGAATGTTTTGAGTTGGCAAAATAAATGGTGACGCGTGCGCGTTGAACCGGTTGACAAAGATTTCGACGCTCGTGTATTAATTTCTGTGCGCAACACTCTGCGGCTAATCATCAGAGTTTATCATTATAGGCCAGTGTATGTGATCATTTAAAAATGCACCGTGGCGGGATTAGTGAGTAGTCTGGGTGTAAAAATCAACACCTATCCTAGATAAAGGACTTAGTAAAGGAGAGAGAAAAATTGGAAACAGAGAGAAAGCAAGAAATGGGATGAAGATTTAATTTAAGACCTGTCGTTTGGTAGGCTCTAGGCCTACATGTTTTCTCTTCTTCTACCTCAGATATTTAAAGAGCCGGAATCGGGTAAGCTTCTGATTAACATGATTAATATGAGTCACGTCACGAATTGTAATTTCATCATAAATAGTAAAAGGCCACAACATGCCACCTGAACTTGATCCTCGTTATGCCAGCGCCACCGAAAAAGAAACTGAAATATATGTCCGATAGGTCTAATGTTTAATGAAGCAGGAAAATAAATTTAACGGTTTGTAAAATGACTATATGAATTGTCTATGGGTAAACTGTCAAGCGAACGAGTAACAGTAGCGTATCAGCAGAGTGTCCCCCCTCGACGGATTTGACCGGGTATAAACAGCTCAAACTACCGGGCTAAAAGGTTTTATTTTCTGTAAATACAGTGGGTTGGGGGAGCAAGGGCCCCAATTTGAATCGGATGGGGTGGATTTTGAGAACACCCCCACCCTCCCCGTTTTCAAATGTCGAACTCGGCGGCGGCAATCCTCAGCCTGTAAAGTTAAAGCCTACCGGGAAGATACCATTTCCCCCTCTGACAAGCGATCTCATCAGATACGTCACTGGCGGGTAATGGAGCACATTTCACAGTAGTTAAATGATGAGTATTTTCCATTAGAATGGACTTGGATCCTGATCCTTTTAAAATTGATTTGAATTGCTATATCTACCAAAGATAATTATTAAATAGTGATTGTTCAGTGTTATAACAATAGCTCTATTAAGCATTTCGGTTGGATCTCTTATAAAAGTAGTTTGCTATCTACTGAAGATAACAATGATAACGTTGAAAACACGGTCATTATTTAACAATTAGCTCTAGTGCTAGGCCTATATGCAGTATTCGGTATTTCCATTACTGCATGGTTTTATTATTTATTGGCTATCCCTATGAATTGCCTTGTCACCTATACCTAGATTGAATTTTTTTTATTGAGAGGACACAAAAGTACAAGGATATCAAAGGTGCAACCACACATTTAATAAATCAGGCCTATTGTTTACATCTCATAACTTCGTGATAAACCAAACCGATGTTACCCTATTTTTTTATTGGGGTGGGTCCGAGGGGCAGAAATAAAGAGCATCCTCTCCCACCATAATTCCATCCCTTCCACCTTTGCTTTCAGTCTAGAACATTCGGACGTTTCATTGATTCAAAATATGAATGATGGGCATTTAGCGATCGAAATGGGAAGATCTCTGTTCTTTGTTCAGTCCGAATTTCATTTGGAATGTTCCAGAATTTTATATTATTCAATTTAACCTATGACATTTTAGGAGGATTTTATAGAAACATGACTTGTTTGGCCGTATAGGCCTACTTCTGGTTATCTTGGAACTTATTTTGTCTTATATGGCATGTCACCAACCAAACCGTAGGCCTAACAGCGGGGCCTTAGACCCGAACGCAACTGAATAAATGAGCTTATAATGGATAGTACATTAAAATACATGTCAGGAGAGGCTGTCCATCCCTGCTCTCCATGGCCCTATACACCCCAACTCCACATGTCGTGTGTTTGATTGCCGCGTGTGCAAATACATGTACTAGGCCTATACAAAGTTAGACTATTATGAGATAACCATGTGAACCATTTGATAGCACTCGGCTCATCGGCCCGAGGATGCTTCTCCGATCATGCCCATGTAGGCCTAGGTAAAACGGCACTTATAATTGATATTATGTTTGATATAACTGAATGACAAATTAGTACACCGAGTTGAACTAACTGAGAACTAGCTAACTTAACAACGATACGAAGTAATAGGCCTACCATATTCAGTAATGACAATAAATAGATAAACAGGTAGGCCTATTGGATGGACGGGCGGGTGGAACGGACTTGTACAACATCGAAAGGCCAAACAAAAACAAAACATTAACGTCTTCGGATAAAACCCGGTGTAAGTCTTTTTGATCTCCTTACAATGTTTCACTCCGATCATGGATTCAAAATCTTTCTCTGTCCTTTATTTTTTATCTTTTTTCCTTCTCTCTTTCCAAACTCCTTGACACTAACGCTTGTGCTAAAGCCTTGTTTTACTAATAGGCCTACTTGCTTTCAGGCTCAGCCACACCCCGGCAAAAATGACGGTTTGATAAGTCGGGTCTCCGATGCGTAAACAATGCGTATGAACAAGCCCTCAAACGCGGCAAAAACATAGCGGGTAACGCAGCACGCACTGACGGCTTTCGAAATAACAGCGTCGCGTATTTTAAGCGAACTGGCGCGTGCCAATTTGCGTGAAAAACAAAACACAGGATACGCGGCGCATGGGAGTTTCGCTGATCCCCTGCGGGCAGACTTTTCCATTCTACTTTGTCAATGATCACAATAAGGGATTTAAATCCTTCTAAATAGGCTTTTGGAATTTCAAAATTGAAAATTTCTTTGCATGTACTGATAGATAACACTCTGAAGTTTTGAAAAATGAAGAAAAGTGAAATTCCTGGAAAATACGAAATGACACTTGACAGCCCCCTTAAGAAGAGGTCAGAGGCTATCTTAACTTTACTAAGGAATTCTTCTTTAAATTCTAAGGTAATATTCTTCTCATCCTAAGAAGAGTGTTTATTCTTTAATTTAAGAAGAATTTAATAGTAAGTGCTCTTGCCCCTGAACATGTATAGAGCAACACCTCAACCTCGTATGCATAACCGTTGGGCAGTTCTGCTCTATACATGATGAAGGGCCGGAAAACATACAAGGTTTTGACAGAACAGCAACGATTATAGGTCAATGAATGCGTATGTGTTGTTTCGACTCTTTCAAGAGAAATTAGACAAATCAATGCTGATGTGTGAATCAATGCTGATGTGTGAATAATGGCATGATCCCACAGGAGGAATGCTAAATTGTGAGCATATCAACATTTGCCCAAGTGCATTGATTTTTCTGATTTTTCGAGAAACAAAGCATGTACTCATGTATTGACCTAATTCATACACGACACTATACAAATCAAAATTCACACCAAATTTAAGCATAATTTTGATCTATGTAAAAATAATAAAAACATGTTAACAAGTTTGCTAACACCTGTAGTGAAAATCCGCAAGCCCGCGATTCCTGAACGAATCAAAACAAAGCGCGCGGTGCTAGGCGGTGCGCGCATTGAACGGCTCACACGCGGAGTGCATTTAGACACTTTCAATGCACTCCGCATATTTTAGTTTCTTGCTTTCTAATTGGTTCGACACTACTAAGAGTGTATGAATAACTGACTAATAACTGACTGTATGGAGAACAAAACAAGATGTTAATAAATCAAGAAAATACAGAAATTATACTGGCTGCTCACCTTCCATGATAACGATCTCATACCTGATTGATCAGGAACACCTACAGTAGAGAAAAGAGAAATATCAAAGCATGTTCAAGTTGTTCATTTAGAGTGGCTATGGAGTCTACCATTGAAGCTGTGCATTATGTTCCTGTAGCAGGGAGCAGGGATGGGGCGATTCAATTCAAGATTTTCTTGGAAATCGACAATTCAACATATTTTTTGAACATTAAAGATGATATGTATCTGAAGCGAATTAAGACCAATTTTATGTCAAAAAAGTTGGGATATATTGATAAAAAAGGCAGTGACGGGGGAGGGGGGATTGTATGAGCAGTGTATATCTGTGGCATACCTCCATGCACTGAGCTCAGCTGGCTATAGCGCTCACTGATCATTGATGAGCTCAAATATTGATTCATATTTTTGCCTACAACAAAATTCAAGATCATGTTCAACTTTTTCTACCGATAAGTTTGTTGTTGAAAACAGTCCCTTATTTATGAAGATATGTTTAAATTAAAATTAGTTCTGAAACTGATCTTATTCCTATAAAGTATTATCTCTGAATCTGAATGATAATCTCAACGCTTCCTTCAGCAGATTCAGAAGCCAAACGAGATGAATTAGTTATCTTATAATATATTTTCTACTTGTTTGTTAAATTGAACATCGGAACTAGGTGAAGAAATAAAATTGGTGTCACACAGTCACAGAATAGATGGACTATAAAAAGGTCACTCACATCATTTTCCTTATTTTCCATGTAATTTATGATAATAATGAATGAATTGAAGCCTTGATTTGATTCAATGATTCGATCCTATTTGGATAACAAAATTGATGTTTAATACAGGTAAAAATCTGACCTATATGGCAATAATTTGGGTATCATTTTAATGATTTGGGTATCATTTTAAAGCTCTTTTCATGATCTTTTCAATAGTACCAATTGCAAATAGATTCGCTGCCTTTGATTTTACCGTAAATAATAATAAGCTTACCTTCAAAACACATTGCGTACAAGTTGTCCATGTCAACTTTTGGAGCTTCAAGAACCTCCTTGAACCGAGCAAGCCTAGATCAAAAGAGAAACATAAGTAGAGATTAGATTTAAGATTCCGAAATATATATAGCTGGTTTAAAATCATGTAAATAGTGGATATTAGGAAATAATTTAGGCTTACTTTTCTTGATAGGAGGCGGCCATGTTGACATTTCTTCTTATGGTGTTTCTAGTCGTTGTAAAGACTTCCTCTTTACTGCAGCATAATTGTTAGATCAATAAAATAGGTTCAATTTACGTCAAAACTTTAGGTTACATTTTCTTAATGTCTTGATTACCTTTTGACTATCAATTATGGTACACTTTTATTATTATATTTAGTTCAATTAGGAAAAACACTAGGGAAAATATAGAGGGCGCCAGATAGATTTAGCGGTGAAGTGTTGCCAAACTGAATTTTCGGAATATCATAGAAACAGAGATTTCTCAATCAAAGCATATTCTACCTAAAAAATCATACTTGCGTTGGATTTGTTGGATTTGTCTCGGGATTTGTCTATCACCTTTCCTGGTCTATATCAAGACTGATTGGAATGAACATAAAAAACCTAGTTCATTTTGAAAATGGAATTCCTGGACATGAGACAGACAAAATTTACTATTACCTTGCCTTTGCCTATAATGGGATGAATTGCAAGGAGTCTTTTGTATCAAGGTTTAACATTAAATTTGCCTATAAAAGACAGACATCAAATCAATTGAATCAAATAGGATCGAATCATTGAATCAAATCAAATACACCTAAATGAAATTGAATTGAATTAAATTGAATTAAATTGAATTAAATTAAATTTAAAATTAAATTTTTAATTTATATATAGCCTTAGTTTGACCTACGAGGACAATATTTATGAAATCAACAAAAACCTATTGAAAAGTTAACAAAGTTCAATCATGGTTCAATAGGTGTTATAATTAGTAGTAGTTGGAATGGTAATGAGCTTTAATCCATTCATGAATATCAATGGTAAAACACCATTGTGTCTAGCCTGAGCATTTTGATCGAGTCAGATCCCATCTGGACCTGAGACTATACTAGTCTCAGATCTGGACCTCATCGGTTGGAAGACGGATGGCGTAAATAAACAAACAAACAAACAAACATACACCCCCACAAAAAACCCCACAAAAAAAACCCCACAAAAAAAACCCCACAAAAAAAACACCCTCTCAGCAAACAAACACCAAAACAATGTCATTGTCAAATCAAGTCAAATTATTAGTCAAGTCAAGCAGCAATGCAATTCAGTTTAAAATGTCTATGATTCAAACCTGAGATAGTATACCTGAAGGTATACTAGTCTCAGATTCAAACACAACACAAAAAGTCCATAATAATTCAACACTACGAAAACGGCACTCCAGGTTTTGATAACTTATTATTTTCCTTTTTTCTTAGTCTTTTTTTAAAAGTTTTTTCGCACAGTATGGTATAATTTTAATAACGTTTGTGAGTAAAGCCGGGATTAAGTGAAATAAATATCGGATTAAGTAATTTTGCTGCAAATCAAACCAAATCGAGTCAATTCAAGTCAATGGAACCAAATTTGGTCAAATGGCAAGCCCAAATCGGCGCAACAAACGACCATAATCGTATACAAATAAACCATTGAGTACAGCTTAGGGACCGTTCATAAATACTTTAGTGGGGGGGGGGGGGGGGTGGCCTGGATAATTTAATTTTTGGTATATCAAAACTTTTTTGACCCCCACTCTCGCCATGCCACAAACTTTTTTGACCCCCCCTGTATTACTGCCTGCACCTGAAACTTTCTTGTCCCCGTTCATTGTTATCAAGTTCTTCTTCTTCCATTAAAGTACAGACCGCCATTGGCGTATTCACGTACTGTGTGCTTTGTGGGTGCTGGATATGTACAGTGTGCAGAGCTAAACTACACACAAGTTCAGAGAACATAGATATGATATCTTTTATGGGATTTTTTTTGACCATGTTTCATATTCTATTTTGATGGACGCATCACATCTAGGAGGGCAGGTTGTAGAATCTAGAGTGAATCAGCTAGAACTCCCACTTCAATTGCAGGTATCTTTGGTTTAGTGCCATGGTCTTTATCCCCTGAATAACTTCACATATTTATGCACGGATCTCTGTTTTTGAAACCAATTACTCCAATTAGGATGCTCCCTCCAATTATATACCCTGGCTTTAAATATGTTTTTGCTATTGACATGAATTTGCTATTTATTCTTTTTTTAGCTGGGCTAGTACGCGGCTAGTACGTGAACATAGGGCCGTAGACATGCGCCGACAATTTTGCTATTTTTACGTTGATTTATGAACGTTCCATAAATAATGTGCATATGTAAAGCAGGGGTTTGGGGGCGGAGCCCCCAGAAAATTTTGGAAACTAATGAGTGTTTTAAACTTTTTTGACCCCTCTGTTGGGGTTTTCAAAAACATTTTTGACCCCCTTTGCAGAGTATCAACACTTTTTTGCCCCCCCCCCCCACTATAATTATCCAGCCCCCCCCCCCCCCACCAAAGTATTTATGGACACTCCCTTAAATGGATGGTTTAGCAGTACATGTAGCACGGCACTTCCATTTGTGAAAAAAGAAAATCATATAAACTGTCAGGTCTGAACTGTTGTCAATTTCGTGATTTTCATGGTGCTGAATTCAGACACTAATATCAGAAATAGTAACTGGCAACCCAGTCATTAAATTGGAAAAGATAAATAATGATGACCTTGTGTTGACAGGTCATTTAGAACTTTTATTTAGGGGACGTCGTGATTGATCGATTGGGGTTTCCCCACTGCTTGGTGGTAAGGAAATATCGACTTAGAAATATGGAATGTGTCAAGTTCATATATGTTTGTTCGTAGGTGCTTGTTATGATACTGATGACAATTTTGAATACATATAACAGGTTAATCATAACTGCCGCATCTATTCACTGACTAATAATGATCATTGATCTAGTATTTTTGTTGTAAATTAAAATTTGTATTTAAACATATCTACTGTGTATGAGGCCTAAATACATGAATGATGATACTGATAGTGATACATTATACGTGTCATATTTATTTTTAAATAGCCTGATTCATTATTATTAAATTAAAAATATTAAATCAAACGAACAGGGGGCGAGGTGGCGCAGTCGGTTAGAGCGTCGTACACTGCTGCGCACCGTAGTTCTGTTGGTGGATCGTTTGAGTGAGAGTTCAAAACGATACACCAACACAGCCTCGTCCCCATGCCTCCTTCAGACCGTGCAGACTGAAGTTGGCATGTTCATGGCGCATCGTGCTTCGGAAGGTACGTAGAAATGTTGGTCCCGTGTATCGGAAGAGCTATCCCCGAGCACGTTAAAAGGTCACAGACTCCTTCGTAAAGAGTAGGGGATCATCCCGGTCTGTGTCTGTACGCTCATGTTTGTATTCCTAGGTTCCAGGGATACCTTGTCTAGTTGCTGAAAGGCGTTGACGAGTAGTTGCATAGATGTAGATAGATGTAGATAGAACAGGTTCCCACTACACCATAGTCTTAAATTAATAATTGAACAAACATTGGAATAGCGTCGGGTTTGGTTGGGTAAACAATAATGCGTAATGCGTAATGCGTAATGCGTACACACAGTACACACGACTCGCTCCTTATCATAAACATAACATGCTGCGTCACAGTGCTTGAGCTAAAAAATATGCATAATTACCTGCGCTATGTAAACCTTAAGCTGCCTGCGCTCGCACTTAGCGCTACATCAATCACGTATCTCGTAGCTGCGCATAGGGGAAAGATGTTTGTTCAAAAATTAATCAGACTATAATAATATAGCGTACATGCAGCTACGATACCTTTTTTGTAGATATATACTACTCAATCAGGGAGGTGACAACGTCTCAATAAGGGACCAAGCCTTCTAAGCGAGTAGGAGGTTATGCGATTGCTTGTGGGTTACTTAGTCCATTCTTGTGTTTTTCTTGATGAGCTTAGAATGAGAGAATATAAAGGTATTGTTTTTAGACCGTACCCGTGTTATATTGTCTGACATAAATGCGGACGATAGTATTATTTTAAGTAGAACACGGTACATTCTAAAAACAATACCTTATTCTCATTCTTAAACAATCATACTTTAGACATTTATCAAAGAAATAAGTACATTTTATTGTCCACATTTGACAACTTTTACCCCTGCTAGGATCGAATAACCCACAAACATTCCATCCAATCCCATGCGATGAGTACACCATGCGTAAGTGTCGCGGCACCGGCATAAGCGCAGGAAAGGCGCCAAGACGCACTGCAGAAGTGCACGTTATGGAGAAAACCACGCATTGTGAATGTCGGACGTACTGTTAAAACGTAAGCCCCACCTTCCCCTGTTCAATTGTCTCGTCTAAATGTCCCCGATTTCTCTGAGAACCAATGGGATTGCTTAATTTCTCTTGGCTGTTTAAGAATGAAATATGGTGTTCTTGAATTGAGTTGGGCGCTCTAATTAGGTTGTGTTGATGATTTGGGGGGGGGGGGGGGGCAAAAGAGTGTTTGAAAGCATTCTTGCGGCAAGATAGTGGTACATTGTATGAATTACCCATTGTATGTTGGAGTTTGTGTATGTAGGAGTTTCTCGTTGAGCAAGTCTACTTGGTAGCTTCCGTGTGTTATTTCACTGTCACACAATTGAACAACACCCTCTGATACTTTGCCATGCCAAAAACCTCTCCCATCCAAGAACCTCCCCAGCACGGTCATTAAATCTATCACAGAAAACTAGGGACGATGCTTTTGATGCATAATTCACGTCACAATAGTATCACACCCCTTCATAACGCGCTAATATTGAATTTGATGCCTATACATAGAAACATGTGAAGGTGATATTTCTGTAGGCCCTAGCTGTGTAAGAGTTTATAGTTTATGGTAAAAAAATATCAAATTATCTGTCCCTGTTCGGACGTATAAAGGCTTTTTACTACGCGATATTGAAAGATAGGAAATAGTGGGGAAATAGTCACAGATGCGGAAATGTGAGCTATGTCTCGGAGGAAAATATTTTGGGTGAGGACCAATGTCAAGGCTTCCTCCTAAAGCTACACTTTTAGAACGAACAGCAGCTATCCAGTGCTAGAAAATCGCCATTTTGAATTATCTCAAAATTCGAGGGAGACGGTATATAAATATTCATATACTTTGTATTTATCGTGTCTGCCATTGGTCATTTTGTTCCCCGCAAAACCCCACCAAACAATTTGCTCATTACGCATTCATCCCGGTTTTGGGATGAATGCTAGTGTAACAGTATACGGAGGCTAAAAGGTCAAATCCAAAGTAAGGAGACCTTTTTTCCGGGGTGAGATCAGAGGATGGGGAGCGGTCACAGTTAGTGAGCCCTCTATCGGTTTATACACGACAGCGTCGCAGGCCATAGCGCGTTGTTCATAGAGTGACAGGAAAAAGGTATTCGGAGAAGACTATGTTGAGTGTTGAGCCCGGCGCAGGTAGTTACAAACCGGTTAGGCTAGGTGACCCCTATTGCGTTATGGAGAATGGATAGGCATTTAATTTGCCTCCTAGAGGATAGATTTTCCCATTATAATTTCTGTGTGAGTGCAGATGAACTAGATTCCCATTCACCGTTATTATACACCATTTGAGCTGCTCTTTGCCGGGCCATCCCTACTTGTTGTATGTGTCCCTTTTGATGTGGATCCCAGATCACTGAGCAGTATTCTAATGTTGGCCTATGCCTATAACTAGGGTTATATATTAAAGCTGTGTAGATTTGGTATCTTTGGTGCATGATCCAAGGTTGTGCCTGATAAAACCTATGATAAAACCTATGTAGCTGCTGTGGATGTGAGCTTATTTATGTGTGTGTCCCAATTAAGATCACTAGCAATGTCAACACCTAGTTTAAAGGAGTGTGGTGATGTTTCTTGCAGGGTCGACTCGCCTAGTGTAAACATACCTTGAACATACCTTGAAGGGCACACCATCATCTACAAGTAGTAATTAATGAGAAGCATGGCAGTGTTAAGGGGACTTGCTTGCCCATTAACCCTAACCAGTAAAGCTATGTTTTTTGTGCATATTGGGGGGGGGGGGGGGAGGAAAGTACTATTTTTTTGACCCGAAAAATCACCCAGCAACCCCCGGGATTCGATCATGGGACCATCCGCACCCCAGTCTGTCCCTCTACCAACTGAGCTAAGCTGCCAGCGCATATGCGGGCTAAAACTTTCCGTCCACATATGCCTGCGGTAGGTGACGTCATCGAGGCAATGCAGCAGCTCGTGCGTGGGTTAATAACCCAAGTGACTTTAATATATTCTGCTTGAAGCAGAGAAGTGTAGGGTTTGATGGCACTCTCATCAGGTAGTTGGTTCCATCTATCCACCACTCTTTGGCTGTAGAAATATTTGCGGAAGTCCAGTCTTGTCCTGGCCGGATTTCGCACATTTCTGTGAATATCCTCTTGAGCTCTGGTGCTCAGCCTTTTTGAACATTCTGTCAGGGTCTATCTTGTCTATTTGATTCATTATTCTGTATGTGTAGCTGGAAATGATCAGGGACCTAGAAGCTGGGATGCAGAGGACAAAGTATTTCTGAGGATTAAATTGCATTATTTCATTTTGATGAGATAATATAAGCTTATCCAATACGTGATTGATTGTAACGCTCGAGTGCTAGCGTGGAAAATTGAAGTAAATATATGAAGCATATGGCGTGAGTGACATGTTGTTTGGACTTGTTGCGCAATATGCTATTCCACAATTGTTTGTTAATTTATTAATTACACAATGATAATATTCTGCTAAATTGTAGTAAAAGAAGATAAGATTAAGACAGATTATAGACAGCGTTCAATTTCCAGCATTTTTTTGTGTAGCAAAAAGTGCGATGCACTATTAGTTTTGTGTAGCAATTCACACATTTTGTATAGCACTTTTTTTTCTACACGGTGTCCCAAAAGTCTATGCACGACTTTGAAGCTTTGTATTTCACAAAATATAAGTCGTATTAAAAATATGAATACATATTTAGAAAGAGGAGATGTGGGAAATAATTTTGATACTAAACATTGGAGTAACATCTGTTTGTAATGCCACCCTAGAAGTAAAATTTGTATTACTGCAAAAATGTAATTTTATACTTCGGATCGGGAGGAATAAAGTTCATAAATCCATATCTATTGAGATTAACACAAATACGGGTAGAGTTGGTTACACGTAAAGTGATCCGTCAATTGTAATATTTAAAATTTTACATTACAGTGATATCATCATAATAACAAACTATATCACACATAATTTTCGTTTCTATAGTGAAATCTAATTTAATGTTTTCCATGTATACAGAGACGTGTGCTAATGCAAAAACACAGACCTAAACTATTGAATAACGTAACAGAAAAGTGAACACACACATCACACAGCTGTCAAACATGTTAAAATTTAAACTTAGCGGATTATGTTAATGCTGCTTGAAGGCCTCATCGAAGGTGTCTTACCCATTTAGAATATGTTCCTGTGTTCAAACATGTATCCACCAACTTCAGAATGGATATTCTTCCTGGTGCACGTTTCAATTTGAAATGTTTTCTGAACTTTTGTTGAGTAAGTTGAACTGAATGTGTTTCAGCATAGAACCATACAATTTGTATTCGCTTATCTATGCTGTAAACCATCTTGAATGAAGACTGTTGCTGTGCAATGTTGTCTACTACGCTTATTTATGTTGTGAGTGACCGAGTTTGGTATTAAATAACATTAATGTTGCAAGGTAAGCAGTGGACTGTGACTAATGCGCAACGTTGCTTTCATACCGTTAATTTATGCGCACCTTTAGCAACAATATGTGGTACTTGGTATGGGTTGGCCTGGCACACGGCCAATGACTTTCAACCAGTTTTTATAATGTTGTGGGTTCACCAATAGGGTTGTGTTTGGTATCAAATTAATTTCCCAAATCTCGTCTATCAAAATATGGTTAAATTTATACCATATGATTTATATTTTATGAGATATGACTCTTCAAAAATGTGCATAGACTTTTGGGACACCCTGTAGTAATAGGTTTGGCTTTGATGGAACGTGATCAAATATCAAGTAGGGAATCTTCTTGCATCGCACTTTTAGCTACACATTTATGCAATTGAATAGCAATACTTCAAAAGTGCGGAGCATTTCGCGATGTGACACCGGTTATCATGAACGCTGATTATAGAAGCTAATACTTCCTCACAACAAAACAGATCTCATGTTGTGATCAGGTAGGCTATCATATTTAACGTTAAACATATGATTTAATTGATTCACTTTCCAGGACATAAAGATAAGCTGACATCACAATGGCTGGGGGTGATATAGAGGAAGAAAGGCCTCATACACTCACAGATACCGTCATAAACTATTGTATATCCAACGTCAGCACCTTCTGCGATGTTGATGAAGAGGGTAAGCCTGTCAAAGTCAGAGAAGACGCGTATCTTCCCAGCGTAATCTGCGACCGCATGCTGAGTTCTTTAAGCGAGCAAGGAACGGCCAACGATGACATCGTGAAAGTGTTCTGCGATCCAACCAAGACAAAGCTAGAGCGTGTCAATCTGAGCCAGTCTCCAATCACAAACTCCAGCATAATGAATCTAGCTTGTCATAAGTTAGTAGAACTCGATATCTCAAACTGTTCTTATCTCACTGAGGATTGCCTGCGAGATTTACTGACTCAGAAGAACCTTCAAGTGTTGAACATTAGCGGATGTAGTAGTATCCTACAGAAGTATGGGTTTCCTCTGTTTGATTTCCCCCTGGCTAAACTACGTTCACTCAACATAGGATTCATAGAACTGAGTGCCACACAGTTGCATTTGCTTCTTCAACATCTTCCTAAATTGACTTCTGTAGATTTGTCTAAAGTGGTAAAGAATGGAGATTTATCGTGTCTGAATGTGATCAAGAATGCTTTGAGATCGTTGGTGCTGCATGATTGTGTCCTGGTATCTGCCAGCTTGGACTTTGTGTGTGAATTTACTGCATTGAGGTAATTATAAAAACGCTTTTATTCATATCATTGTGCTGTCTTAAAACCAATGATTCATTACTTGTTCAATACACTTATCCGTGTTTCGGTAGAAAAAGACCAATTTAAATTTAATTTCTTGGCTAATGATCATATTTGTTGCAAAGTAAGTTAAATCTTTAAATAGTATAACGACTCAACAACTGGCGTGAATGAAATTAACCCCCTGAGAACTACCGGCCGATTGGTCAGAAAGATAGATACATCATTTATTACACCAATCAGAGACAGCGTTAGAATAATTGTAACCCTGATAAAGATTGGAGTGAAATATTTTACAAGCTGCATTTTAATTGGCTATTCAATTGAGTATATCTTGCAATAAACCAATCACAACCACTGTAAGATAGACAGGTACACCCCAGGGGGTTAACAAAGATCTGTGTGAAGTGTGAAAGAAGGCAGTTAATTGAAGTAGCCAAGTTGATAAAAACTCAATGGACTTGCTAATTTTATAGGGGACATGTTTGTTTGTTTGTTTACAGTAAAAATAACAAACAGCATATTATGATATAAGATAAAAAGACAGAAAAAAGGCACACAATAAACTAAATAAGAATGAGATAAAATATTGTTTGCAACTGTTTTGTTTTGTTTTATAATGTATAGGCAAGGCTGTTATAGGCTGTACCATATTTGTGTCATCGTGACGGCAACCCTTCACAACTCGTTATATGGGGGTACCGCCTTTACATTATGAGACCGCAGTACATGTATGTATAGCAAACTATATGTTATTCTCTAAATGATATCTGTTTTATCATTTCTACCGTATGATTTCAGGCATCTTGACATATCTGTAAGTCAGCATGGACCTCTAGAACTACCTACAGAAAAACTGCAGAAAGTTGTGGCCAGCCTGCCATGTTTGAGCTCATTAGATTTATCTGGTAATACTATTATACCACCAGAAGAGGAAGAGTAAGTGTCTATGTGTTAAAACTAGTGACAAGATTGAAATATAATTGTACAGTCAAAAGTCTGTGTTGTGACCAAGTCCCTTAAAGAGCGTGGACTCTCAGGTACAGCCTCCGTAAAACTGCCGTAACTTCTTCAATATTCATTTAATCTTTATAAACATATACAGTTTTTTTTGCAGAAAAGAGTTCAATGAATCCAACCATGATAATGATATTGACCATTGTGGAAACAATTATAAAAAAAACACGTTTTTTGACCCATTTTAGGTTCTGTAAAGATAACACAAAATATTTTGTCATACTAGCTTGATGATAATCTTGATAATATTCCCCAGGGTGCTTTTTAATTTTTTAATATCTTATTTATTTTTTGAGTTATAGACCAAAAAGTACCAAAATATGTGATTTTCATGATTTTGGAGGTTAAAAAAAAAATCACATTTTTGGTTAATTGGTGCTCGTTAGAAGAAGAAAAAATCTTTTTATTTTATTAAAAAAAATCACATAGTTTCCCTGTTTTTTCAGATTTTCATTGATCACATCATTTGTATACAAAAGGTCACTTTTACAAGGATTTCAATATTTTATATTTATAAAAAAACAAAAAAAACAAATTACCCCCCCCCGCATTCCGCATTAGGTTTTGAAAAACTGAAGAGCTTTAAGACAAAAGATTTTTTTTAATATAGCATAATAAAAGATATATCAAGAAACACCAATGAACACTGGGAGATGAAGCGTAAGTGCTAGATTGACCTGGTTCAACTAACTGTTACCTCTTAACAATTGATATTCTATGCGGCACCATCGCAACTTAGTTGCACCTTTTTTAATCCCCAATGCCCTATGAGTTTGGCAACATACTCACTCACTCAATTTTACAAATAACACTTAACCATATTATCTCTTTCATCAGAGAAACAGACGGCAGTTCTAAATTTAGGCCAAAACCTCGAGCTAAATGGTATGCGGCATCACAAGGAAATGAAGACATGGAAACGGATGAATCAGGAGATACAATAAGAAATGGCACTGGTGGCGATTCTTTAGTCAATAAGTATGGGGTCAAGTGTAGTATTGAAGCATTAAGAGGACTCCGTTCACAGCTACAGTTTTTAGGCTTATTGGATATGGACGAGGCAGAATTAGAACATCTACCAGCCATGAAGGTATGATGTCAAGCATGCAAGAAATAGTGGATGTAAACATGTATGTGATGCATCAAAATATTATTTCCCAACACCTGTGATGTCATGGCCAGAGCTTAAATCTTTACTTTTTAAAATGAAATGAATAATAATGTATATGCATTTATACACTCTACTTTTCTCATCTAACCCTGTGAAGTAACGTACAAGCATTTTGTGCTATTGAAATCGGCATGGTACAGCTTGGATTCATTTCACACAAATAGTCACTGCTGAGCACACACGGGGAAATGATATCCCATAGAAAATTATTTTGCTGCAAGTTTGATCTCGGTTCATCTTGTTACTCAGGTCATCATAACTTTAAAAGTATCCACTTAATGTTTATGAATGAGGTCTCGTATTGTTAACCCCCTGGGCACTACCGGCCTATCTTACAGTGGTTCTGATTGAGGTATTGCAAGATATACTCATTTGAATAGCCAATTAAAATGCAGCTTGTAAATATTTCACTCCAATCTTTATCAGGGATACAATTATTCTAACACTGTCTCTGATTGGCGCAATTAATGATGTATCTATCTTTCTGACCAATCGGCCGGTAGTTCTCAGGGGGTTAAAAGAAAATTTGCTTTTGTCTCGCCTGATGTAATCAGAAAGAGACTATGTTATCACTATTTCTGTCCGGCGTCCGGCGTCAGCCGTCAGCCGTCCGCCGTGTGCTAAGAAATACCTTTGTGACGCGATATCTGGAGATCCGTAAGGCCTCTCTTGATGGGACTTGGTGGAGGGAAGGGGGGGGGGGGGGGGGGGGGGTGGTGCGTTCTGTTGCTGATTGATTTTTCAAGGTCATCAGAGGTCATTCAAGGTCATCAGGGTCAAATATGCTTAAAACTTTTGTGACGCGTTGTGACGCGATATCTAGAGATCCGTAAGGCCTATCTTGATGGGACTTGATGTCAGGGAAGGGGATGGGGTGTTCTTTTGCTGATTAGATTTTCAAGGTCATTGGAGGTCATTCAAGGTCATCGGGGTCAAATATGGGGTCAAATAAGATCCGTACGGCCGATCTTGATGGGATTTGGTGGAGGGAAAGGGGTGGTGTATTCTTTATGCTGATTAAATTTTCAAGGTCATCGGAGGTCATTCAAGGTCATCGGGGGTCAAATATGGGGTCAAATAGATCAGTAAGGCCTATCTTGATGGGATTTGGTGGAGGGAAGGGGGTGATGTGTTCTTTTTGCTGATTACATTTTCAAGGTCACCAGAGGTCAGCGGGGTCAAATATGGGGTCAAATAGATCAGTAAGGCCTATATTGATGAGATTTGGTGGAGGGAAGGGGAGTGGTTTTTTGTTGTTGATGAATACATTTTCAAGGTCATCAGAGGTCATTCAAGGTCATCGGGGGTCAAATAAGATCCGTAAGGCCTATCTTGATGGGATTTGGTGGAGGGAAGGGGGTGGTGTATTCTTTTTGCTGATTAAATTTTCAAGGTCATTGGAGGTCATCTGGGGTCAAATAAGATCTGTAAGGCCTATCTTGATGGGATTTGGTGGACGGAAGAGGGATGGTGTGTTCTTTTTGTTGATTAATTTTTCGGGGTCATCGGGGGTCAAATATGGGGTCAAATAGGTCAGTAAGGCCTATCTTGATGGGATTTGGTGGAGGGAAGGGGAGTGGTGTGTTCTTTTGCTGAATAAATTTTCAAGGTCATCAGAGGTCATTCAAGGTCATCGGGGGTCAAATAAGATCCGTAAGGCCTATCTTGATTGGATTTGGTGGAGGGAAGAGGGATGGTGTGTTCTTTTTGTTGATTATTTTTTCAAGGTCATCAGAGGTCATCTGGGGTCAAATAAGATCCGTAAGGCCTATCTTGATGGGATTTGGTGGACGGAAGAGGGATGGTGGTTTTTTTTTCTGATTCATTTTTTAAGGTCATCTGAGGTCATCTGGGGTCAAATAAGATCCATAAGGCCTATCTTGATGTGATTTGGTGTAGGGAAGGGGGTTGGTGTGTTCTTTTTGCTGATTAAATTTTTCAAGGTCATCAGAGGTCATTCAAGGTCAAATAAGATCCGTAAGGCCTCTCTTGACGGGATTTGGTGGAAGGAAGCTGGATGGTGTGTTCTTTTTGCTGATTAATTTTTTGAGGTCACTCAAGGTCATCTGGGGTCAAATAAGATCCGCAAGGCCTATCTTGATTATATTTGGTGGAGAGAAGGGGTGTGGTGTGTTCTCTTTGCTGATTAATTTTTCAAGGTCATTCAAGGTCATCTGGAGTCAAATAAGATCCGTAAGGCCTATCTTGATGGGATTTGGTGGAGGAAGGGGGATGGTGTGTTCTTTTTGCTGATTAAATTCAAGTCACTTTTGATGAACAGGCGAGACGCGCCGTTCGAGAACCGCCTTGTTTAATATATATCTCAGTTGTTTGATACCGATTACCGATTTTAAATTAGCTAACATTAAAGCACCTGGTCAGCAACATTTTGTACATGATTTCCATATTTTTTACAAGATTTCCATATTTGTAATCCTTTTGCACATTTTGATTTAATGTATAAACGTTGACAAATTTAATTATCATTTCATACATTTTACTTATAGATTGCTGGCCTTGCAAATGAGCAACAGATCTTGAATGTGATAGATATCTACAGCACAAGGCGGGATTTTTTGCTGAAGGGATTAAATGCTTACTTTGATTTGTTAAGAGTCATTGAGTGTTTTAAGCCTGTCTTTGCAACTAAGGTATTACATATATGCTCTTTCTCTTACTGTGATAGTAAAGACAGCGGCTTTACTTGACAGGAAAAAAATCCTTCAAAACCCTTAAAAACGTCCTTGGTGTCCCCGCCCCGAAGCCATATTGTGCTCCCACCGCATTCTCCGGATCCGGATATAGTGTGTATAGGCATTATGATAACTTACATGGACCATTTTTCGAGTGCGTTTTGTATAAAACATGCCCTAACCCCCCCCCCCCCCCCTCAAATTTTCTAAGCTGACTGCAAAAAAAATTGGGGCAACCTTTTATGAAAATTTCAAAAATCTTGCCCGCCCCGCCCCCCCCCCCCCTAAAATAAATCCTAGCTACGCCACTGGGTGGAAGTCATGGTTTGCAACTGACTGTTGATTCCCCTCCTCTTTTAATGTTACTAAGAGAGGGCGCTGTTTTCAGGAAAGAGACAAACCTAAAGTGGAAGATAAATCTGGTGTTGTTTATTGTGTGCATTGTAACACGTGCCCCAAAGTGTATACCAAAAGAATGTTTGGAGAACGCATAAAAAAACCCACTGCAAAAACTGAATCTAACTGATCTGCCCTGGACATTCCAAAAAAGCAGGGCATTTGCCAACGTGGAGAGCGTAAAAGTTTTCTGCCGGTAGGACAAACTTCTTTCCAGAAAGATCAGGGAGACCATCTACATCAGGATGAAATGAGCCCCACTCTGTAAGATTCTAAACATTTATGTCTCCTTGCTGCAAATTATTTCTTTTCTATAAATGATGCCTATTTTATAAAGGCAATCGCACAATAGGAAACATTGTAATTGTTGTCAGAGATGTGCTTGTCAACTTGACACAGGGTGGTAGCCAATGTTGGAGTATGTCTTTAATGTTGGCTCTTTGTTGACTAGATATTTACTCTCTTTGACTCCTTGTTGATCACTTCCCCCAAAAGATAAACACTCTATAAATGGTGTTCATCATATATGGTACATAGACTTGATCCTTCTGTCTTCTTTATTTTACACACAGCCCCTGCGAGGGTGCTCAAATGTGAAGACTGGAAAAAATAGAGTTCCAAAAGTGTGCGCTGATAAACTCGTGAATATACATGAGCTTTTCTTGCACAAGTCACGCCACAGTGCGCCGGTAGTTTCATGCTGCGTTGTAAGATTTGCCTCCCACGGGATGCAGCGTGACAATCGTTCGATGCACTTCCTTTGAATTGAATCAATCGGGTGGTATTTCTGTTGTTGCTGTGTACAAATGCGCATGCTCGGTATTGGTATGAATATTCATATATGCAAAGTTCACGTGGAATTCCATGTGAAAACCGCACACTTTTTGGACGTACTATTTTCCCAGTCCCTCTTTTTGGTCCGCCATTTTTAAAGATGGCGGCCATATAGAGGGACGCGGGGACCCAGTCTAGATGGTACATATGTTAATTTGATACAGACCAGTTGTTGGCAAACCTTATTTGCAGAAAATAAAAAAATAAAATAAAAATATTTGATTTCCTCTCAAACATCACAAAATCTGTTTTTTTTATGTTCGATTTCAATACGTTAGATGTCATTTTAAAGCTAAAAATTAAGTTTAACATGAAGGTTAAAATATCAATTTTCCTTTTTGGAGACACCTGATCTGTTTTGATGTGATGGGTCACATGATATGAACTCTAAAGCACAACTCTAATGACCCCTCCTCTGTGACCTTTGTCTCCCTATGGTTTCTTTTGCAGGTAATACTGGTAGCAATGAGGAGGTATCCAAAAGACAATCAAGTACAAATTTCGGGAAGGTAAGAGAATATTTCTGATGGAAAAATATAATTTAGGAAATTTGAAGATGTTGTAAATGAGGATTAAAACCTCTGTGTGGTAAGCCATATTAAGTTAAGGATGAATCATATTTTCTTAATCTTTTCCCCATTGCAAAAGGTTTGATAGTAAAGCCATGCATGTAAAACGTCCTTTAAATTGAAATAGTAGAGGCTTTAACACTTTTATGTGTTTTTTTCCAGTTAACACATTTATACTCACAATAAGCCCCTTTCATATTTTGGACGGAAGTGACATCAAATGTTTTAAAATTCAATAGTTTTCCAGAGAAGTATCACTTTAAACAAAATCCAACTAATCTATCCTTTTTTTGAGGCGTTTAATTATTCCAGTATAATCCTTTCCCCCTAATTAGATGCCTCCTATTACCTAAATGCAATCCTTTAATGTAAAGATTTGCTAATGATAACTCTTTCTTATTTTCATCAGTGCATCATTGTATCATCTTACAAGGGGTCTTTACAAGAGGCATTTGCCATTCCATGTTAAACAGTAAGTACACAGAAGGAATTGTCATGGTTTCTTTCATTCTATTTATAGATTAAAAGTATGAAATTACTGTTCCAGTGTTAACCCCCTGAGAACTACTGGCCGATTGGTCATAAAGATGGATACATCATTTATTGCACCAATGAGAGACATTGTTAGAATAATTGTATCCGTGATAAAGATAGGAGTGAAACATTTTACAAGCTGCATTTTAATTGGCTATTCATATGAGTACATCTTGTAATAAACCAATCAGAACCACTGTACGGTAGACAGGTAGACCCCAGGGGTTAACGACTGGCTTACAGATACTGCTGTAAAAACTAGACCCAATGGTGGCTATACTATCGTTCATGCTTCACTATACTATAGCCTCAACACCCTCTATAGGCACACAACGTCGCGAAAATCACATTTTGAAATCAAGATTTTCACATCAAATATAATTGAAATCAATCAAAATGCACTCACATGTTGTTCCTAGAACTCTTAGTAATACACTGAGTTCATTAATTTTGATCAAGCATCCTCATTTTGGGGGAAATATTGAGGTGAAAAAACAGCAGTGCTGACACTCAATGTGAATTTCGCAACGTCGTGAGTCTATGGAGGGTAGTGGTACTGTGTATCAAAGATACTTGCACTACGGTACCGATTGGGACTATGTAAAAACAGGGTGAGACGTGTGGATTGAAAGCTGCCATGTAAATATGAAGTGTGCCTTTCTCTCGATTGGACATGTCACTTTGAAACCTGTCAGATAGAAGAACCTACACCATACATATTAGGCCTAACAAAGAAGATAGTCTGTCTCAGAAACATTTTGCAAATAAGCTATAGTGCTGTGCAATTTTTTCTTTCTTCTTTTTTCCCTTTTTTTAGAAAATAGGCTATGAGGTATGCATATTATTCTTATTTTTATTTTATTGCTAATCCAAGCATCAGAGAACTTTTTTTAAACTTTTTTATTTAAAAATCCAAAAAAAACAAACAAAAAAAAATTCAAAAAAAATCCAAAAAAAGAAAGAAAAAAGAAAGAAAAAAGAAGAAGTTTTTTTAGGCCTCAGTGCATAGACCTACGCGCCGTGGCTCATTTCACATACCAATTCGGGCGGGCTTCTGAGACAGACTATCTTCTTTGTTTTTCGCCTTATTATATAACACTTTCAATTATTCTACAGACAAATCATTGTAGTCCTTCTCACCGCCATCGAGAACATCACAGAGAGTGTGACACTTTTACGGAACTGTGGTCTGACCCTCTTCAATTTTAGCATACCTGGAGACTTCCAATTCCAATTTGAGCGTGTCGTGAAGAACCTCGTCAAGCTGGTCCTGACTGAGGATCGGGACGGTTTGCTTCAGAGGATATATGTTCACATGTGTAACTCTATCGTGTGTCATGTGGAGGGTGAACAGAAGAAGACAGTAGGAAAGCTGGGTATTGTCAGGGTAAGTATTATAGGGATAAATCTTAGAGAAGTGAAGGAGATTCTCAAACAAATTTGACATTTGACCTTTTGTAACATTATTTAAGCAATTTGAATTTTGACCCATGGCAGCACTAATTAGTGGTAATTCTCAAAAAAGAATGCAGGACATTTTTCGAATTGTGTGATAGGCTTTTACGATGGGTATTCATTATATAGTTAAAGAGTTTTAAGGGTTTGCCATTAACCCGTTAAACTCTTTGAACATTGGTATTCATTTCCATCATATAATGCATATAATTTCTGATCAAGAGACATTGATCAGAACTTTGATTTTCATGGGTGCATAATATACCCAACATGTCGAATGAACTACTTGACATGGAGTGCATCTCCCAAATCGTGAGCTTTCTGAACCTCATTTAATGCATATTTGTGTCATTGTTTGTTTTCAGTGCATGCTTCAGCTTATTAGTGGTCGTCTAGACAAGCAAGTGTGTGATGAAGTATTAGAGACAGCATGGAGTACATTATGGAATGTAACAGGTAGGAAGCCAATTTAACTTGTTGGGGATGAAACTGATAGTTGGCGCTGTAGTTGGAATGTCTGTGACTTATGTCATATGTTTAGGTATATATAGACTTAAAGGGGCATTGAGAGATGTATCGATATACCAAATGAGCAAATAACGTAAAGATAATCATCAACATAGCCCAAATCCAAAATATCATACAATTTCGACATCGCCTTCGTGCCAAACCAAGCAAATAACGGCCCTTCCTGGTTGAGATTTGCCGCGAAAGTCCGTGAGTAAAACTTAGCATAACTTCCGAATTCAGCACCTTAGTTTCGATATGATCATATCGAAACTAAGAAAATCATGACATTTTATATGATAAACGGCGAATGTTGGTAAACTGTTTCAGATGGTAGTTAGTATATACCTAAGTATTATTCTGATGCAAAAAAACTGATTTCCAGGATAATTGAGGGCGCACTCCCATACCTATCTCTCAATGCCCCTTTAATTGAAGTTTACATGGAATTGCTGGCAAAATCTTTGTGGTTTCTAAAACTATGATAGCACTTTAGTGCTTGACAGTTTTTACAAGCCTGAAATATGAGTAATTCATGTTTTATTGTTTGTTTTATACATTTGATCATTTTGGTCACTTTCCATTGAAGATACACTATAGAGGGTATGCAATGAACCAACCGGAACGGTATAACAATGGATTGGGCAGCCATCATGGAGGTATAGGCTAGTCACGTATATTCGGATTGACAATTGAATTTCCCGCTCCATGTACTCTGAACTGACCAAATCATATTGTCCCGTGGATGCCATCTTGGAGGCTCAGTTCAAGTGAGGACATAGTGACGTAGCATTGCATACACTCTATATTGTCGTTGTTGGTTTCTGACCAACTTCATAACAAGGCTATACAAATTCCTTCCATATTTTCGGAAGGCTATTGATGAATCACTACTCACATAACCATGATGTAACCTTAACACGTTGGGGAGCACACTGATAGATGGCGCTATTTTACAGACGATCTAAGCTAATTATCATAATTTATCATAACAAATGACGGGACCTTTCATTTACATATGAAGAGCTTTGTTGCAAAAGGGCCATCAGACCACCACAACATGTTACTCATTTTGCATTAGTGAATTTGTATTGACAAGTCCATGGAATTAATCAAATTATTGTATGGCTGTGTTCATTACTGTTTCTATGACTTGGATTAGTGCATCCATGCACACCAATTGAGGCAACAACCAATACAAGCCACATTCCACATAATGAATAGCCATCCATGCAATAATGCAAAATGAGTAAAAAGGCAGAAGTGGATGTAGGCCCTTTTGCAAAACAGCTCTTCATATACACAGTATAGGAGTCTCTTATCCCTGGTATTTCCATGCTCTCAATAATATCAGTAACTGATATTTTTAAAATGAAAGATTTGATCCAAACATTCCTTATAAGAAAATATGACATAATTCATGTATTACTTATTTATTGATCTATTTAGATGAAACATCAGAGAATTGTGAGATGTTCTTGGATGGGAATGGAATGAATTATTTCATGCAATGTAGAGCTGTAAGTATAATTTCATCACCACAATATTGGGATTCAATCACCCTGGGGCCTGAGTGTCACAACAAAATTGCAACAATTTCTATGTTTGCACTCACAAATTTCATCCCAAAATGTTGTAAATGCCATTTTCAAAATGTTTGGGATCATTAACATTGATCTATGATGTTTTGTTCGATATAACTACGTGATTTGGGCTCGATAATTATTTTTCTAACATATAATGCACAATCTTGTGCTTGCTGGACACGTCCTTTAAAATATTACCTTACTTTCAATATTGAAATGTAAATGAAATAAAATGATCAAAAGTAGTGTTAAGTTCTGAGTTCAATCTGAGAGCTGTAAGTTTCAGTGTTAAAGCTGGCCTACCACTTTGGTAGTTCACCACAGACAAACTGGTCATACACCTGATCACTTGATGACAGACAGTACAGAGTTAACATGGAGGAATGGTAACCTTGTCAAATTCCCAAGAAAACTGGATGTGGCTAGAAACTCTGAGTGGTAGTTTGCCTTTAACTACCTCATGTAATTTTTTCTATAACTCTATGAATCATCTCATGTAGTTTTTTCTTTAACTCTGATGAACCACAGGATATTTCCTATTAACATGTTCTGGAATTACTTGCAGACATTCCGTGAGAACCCTGAGCTGTTGCGCAACATGATGGGTCTAATTGGTAATGTAGCAGAAGTGAAACGTCTGAGACCTCAACTACTTGAACATGCTCATGTCTTTGTGTAAGTACTTATCAAGGGTTGAGCGCCAGAAGGCCGTAACTCAAGATATGCTATTTTGAGATAATCGACTTTCAAATATTTGGGACTCATTACGATACACTGTAGCACCCAACTTATAACTCTAATTTTAGTCAAATTCAGAGTGTTTATGAGTTATCTCTTCATGGTTCCGAAATTATAGGTAATATGGATTATTTTTGTACCAAAATATCAATTTGCCCAAAAGTTGAGTTACGGCCTTCTGGAGATACTGCGCATACGTAAATAACAGGTTGTGTTTTCTGATTATGGTAGTGACATTGACGGCATTATTACAACAGCGCTCAGAATAAAAGGTGTCGTCAACGAAAATAGGCAAGGAATTTATGTAGACTTGCACCGAGTCCGTCAGCAACCAACGGTATGGTGTCAAGTGAGAACATGAATTCAAAATGTATAAAACAAACAATGAAACGTGAATTGTCATATTTCAAGTTTGTAAAAATTGTTCAGCACGTAAGTTGTATCATAATTTTCAAAACCGCACAATTTTTCAGGAATTTTTCCAACAATTCTATGTAGACTTCAATTAAGTCTACCTTCTGAACCTTCTGAAGATTTAGTCAGCAGGGCAGGATTAAATCCGCAAATTGCTAACTTGTGTGTGCGCGGCATGCTAGTTTGTGTTTTGGAGAAGTCTTTTCTTGAAGGTGTCGTATGATGGGGCTGAGGTTGTCGCGTCTGTCAAGTCGTTCCAGGCTTTGATCGTCCTGGGGAAGAAGGAGTATTTGTAGACGTCCTTTTTTGCGTACGGTATTTCTGCTTTGCCTTGCTGCCTGTTTTTTTTACTCCAGCCGGCGATGAAATCTTGATAACGGCTTCCTTGTTTATCCCAACAAGCTCATTTTGGATTTTGTACATAATTCCCAATCTGCTTTGTTCTCTGCGTTTCTCCAGAGTATCCCATCCCAAGTCCTCCAACATGGTTGTGACACTACTTTCCCACTTGTAATTTCCTGTGCAGAAGCGGGCCGCTCGTCTCTAGACCTTTTCCAATTTATTTACTAAGCTTCTTTTGTATGGGTCCCACGCACAACAGGCGTATTCCAATTTTGGCCTGACAAGCGTAGTTTAGGCTGTCGATTTGACCTCCTTAGGACAAAACCAGAGGTTTCTTCTCAAGAGTCCAAGACTACGGTTTGCTTTGTTTATGTTATTTGTCACATGTTCTTCCCAGTTGAGTCTGTTGTTCAGTAGGACCCCCAAATATGGATGTGAGTTTGGTTGATGGAGAATTTGCCCGCAGAATGTGTAATCCCGATGAGGTGGTTCTCTCTTGTGGGAGATTTCCATAATGGAACACTTTGATGGATTGAAGCTCATTTTCCATGTGTCTTGCCACAACTCAAGGGTCTTCAGATCATCTTGGAGGGAATCTGTAATGGCCAAGAAGAAATAAAATGGCAGCAAAATTGCTCAAGTGTTAGATACAAATGAAGAGTTGTAAGGATGACTTTGTTAAGTGTTATTCTTAATCCAGAAGCATTTCTGATCATGAAAAACTCTCAAGAGTTGCAACATCAAAATCAAATCCATTTGACAATAAAGTTTAGTTGATAATTACTAAAATCTTGTTGTGCACATTTTGAAAATTTCTTTTTCCTCTCACATCTTACAGAGAATTACTAGCAGATAGAAGCGATGGTATCGAGGTTAGCTATAATGCTGCTGGCACACTGGCGCATATACTATCCGATGGACCGCAGGCTTGGACTGTAAGTGAACCAACCAGACAATCAGTCTTAATAGCTATGGTAGATGCCATTGAATCATGGGATATGGATACAAAGCGCAACATAAACTACAGGTAAGACTTACCAGTAATGTATAGACAGTTTTATGTATCCCATAATGCCACTGGTAGATGCCATTGAATCATGGGATATGGATACAAAGCGCAACATAAACTACAGGTTAGATTAACCAGTGATGTATAGACAGTTTTATGTATCCCATAATGCCGCTGGTACCCATTGAATCATGGGATATGGATACAAAGCGCAACATAAACTACAGGTAAGACTTACCAGTAATGTATAGACAGTTTTATGTATCCCATAATGCCACTGGTAGATGCCATTGAATCATGGGATATGGATACAAAGCGCAACATAAACTATACAGGTTAGATTAACCAGTGATGTATAGACAGTTTTATGTATCCCATAATGCCGCTGGTACCCATTGAATCATGGGATATGGATACAAAGCGCAACATAAACTACAGGTAAGACTTACCAGTAATGTATAGACAGTTTTATGTATCCCATAATGCCACATTCTCAACAAACAGTCATTCCTAATAAAGTAAATATGCTGGAACGGATTCAGTTGGAAATTTACCTAAATATGCATAAGATTCGTAAATCGCTCACCCAACAAGCGACTGAACATGCATTTAGATAAACAGTCATTCCTAATAAAATTATATATGCATTTAGATAATCTCGCTTGGATATAGGTAATGCTATACTGTTCGGGCTTCCTCCAGATCAAATTTGCCGATTGTAACTAAAACAGAATATGGCAACCAGACTCATCATTTGTACCTCTTTTATTTGACCTACACACTGGCTTCCAGTTAGTTCCCGGATTCAATACAAGCTGATGCGTCTAAATTACCTTGCTGTATACGGACTTGCACCGCCATATATCAGTGTATTATACAATCCATCTTGTTCTGGTCTCCATTCTGCTAAGAAAGCACTGTTACTTGAACCTAAATCATCATTGTCTGGAGGGGATCGTGCCTTTTCGGTTTCTGCTCCTCGAATCTGCAGTTACCCTTCAATTGTTGCACTTATAAATAAATGTTTACTTTTATTATTATTATCATAGATTGAACAACTCTGCCATATCATGATTGTGTTAGCACTTTCCTCTGATACAATCAAGCTAAATATTAAGTGCCTGATGATTATAGCCTTATAATTGTTTCATAACCAATTTTGATATCATATCTTACAACAGATCATTTGAGCCCATAATACGTCTACTTCCTGTCTACCACACCCCACAAGTGCAATATTGGGCAGTTTGGGCTCTAGCCAATCTGTGTACCGTCATACGTAAGTATTGAATAAATTGTATGGATATTCACTTCTGAATCAAATATAAGCTGCCCACAGAAAGAGAAGCGCATTAGAACCCTACACCAAATGGCAGAAATTGTTGTTTTGTCTGGCAAATATCCCCTAAAAGAATTACAGTTGACATGTTTTATCGTCATACTGGACCATTTCAGTGTTAAAATTGCCAATTTCAATGTTTTATCAATTTAAGATTGAACAAGCTCTATTTGTCACAGATATATGGCTTCAGGAACATTTTCCGGATCATTTTAATTAAAAGAAATAAAAATGTTTGTGCACTTTCCAGACATTTTTTCACATGAATAATAAAACAAAATTTGGGCTCGTCTTTCCCCCCCCCCCCACCCCCCATCAAAATGTTTTTGCATCTGTGGCATATTATTATTTTTGTCAGGAATTATGGATATTGCTTTTCTAAATGCTCATTAGGTCTCCATTTCAGGTTGAATTCCTGAAAATGACACAAACATATTTCATTCATAAACATTGGCTAATCCATGTTAAACTGCTATACTGTTCCTTCAAATTCTGATTAACTATGTTTTAAAACTAAGCTTATCATTATCTTCGCCAGCTGCCAAGTACTGCGGACTGTTGCAAAAAGAGGGTGGTATTGATAAGCTGAAAGAGATGAGAATCAATCCTCAAACCACTGAGAGTGTACAACGTCTCATCAACATAACACTGAATCTGGCGAGACAGTTTGAGAATGCTAAGGTTCCGTTAGTCAACTCACAGGATGTTGTGGATGTGTAGTAGGTTCAAAACGATGTCTTTACTAGATTTTAAAATATTGTTCAAGTGAGGGTTTTACATAATAGAGATATTTGAAATGAAAAGGGTTTTTTGAATTTTGTGAATGCTGTAATTATTAAACTACTAGATTTTGCAGTTCGTGGGTTGGGCGGTTCTCGATCGGGTTGGGGGTTTATGGGATGTGTACAGGGTGTATCAAAAAAAACGCAACACTTTTTGTCGCGAGCTCTCCGATTACGGCAAATCACAAATCACTCTGAACTTTATTTATTCTGTTAGGTGTACTTATTCGCTATCACATAGTCAAATTACAGCGATATCGATTATTGATTCGCTGAGATATCAACGATACACGTAGACAAGTGCAAAACATGTTTTACATCGTTTATCCTGTATGCCTGATTTTCATGTCAGGTGAATATTAGCAAGACACTTTATTAACTCTTGTACTTAAATAATTGGAATCAAACTCATCATTCTGAGAAGAAAATGTCATGTTAAAGGTATCAAATTAATGTCTGGCTATTACAGTATCATACCAATATTAATTAAATCTGGCAATAAATTAGTTGATAGTTAATGACACAACTTGAAAATCCAGATTACAAAGTCTGTTTGCAAATCCTCTCTCTTTTTCTCTCGTTACTGTCATAAATAAAACAGTATGGCACATTATTCAAAAGATAAACAAATGGAATAGTCCAGTGAAAGTAGGAATTGTTTTGTATGAACCAGTCATTGTTAGTCTGTTGTGAATGGGACATTATTATGGTGCTGCTCGACCCTCAAAATGCTGTCCTTGTTTTAAGATGCATCGATTATGAACTTTAATTTATGAAAGAACGTACCATAGACATGTGGCGATCATAGCAATCGGTGGTTCAGAACTTAAAAAGGGTGATTGACGTATTCAAATGGTCGAATGATTATCAGATTACACGATTCAATGATTTTATGTACCACCATACTCAAACAAAGGAAATTAAGATAAACCATTCCAGACATTAAGGTTACATAGTTATTAAACTGTTAACCCATAACACTAATCGGACAGGAAAATCCAAGTTTTTAGAACGATGTAAAACGTGTTTTGCACTTCTCTACTTACACCTTTAATATCTCAGCGAATAAATAATCGATATCGTTGTAATTTGACTATGTGGTAGCCAATAAGTAGACCTAACAGAATATATAAGTTTTAGAGTGATTTGTCTTTTACTGTGACCGTACAGCTCTCGACAAAAAGTGTTGCGTTCTTTTTGATACACGCTGTATACTCTTAAAATTCAGTTATCACAGGTGCCATCATATTCCAAATCCCCATAATACAGGAACCTCATGTGCCCTTAAATCCAGGTAGGCTACCCCATGTGCATATCCATGTAATTCAGTACATGTGTTATTAGGCCTAGGGTTGCGGTTTTATATATATTGGGGTCTTTATAGTTCAGAGTTCTTTTAGTTTTAGAGTCAGCGAGAGGAGGAGTCTATCGTCATGATCATCTGTGCCCAGTCTTGAGAACTGTGTGTCGACATTGATTATTCCTCCGTAGACATGCCTAAACGTATCATATATGTATTTAAATCACGTATGTTTGTGCACACCGATATCCATGTAACATTCCCATTTATATAACAGACATCCCATGATTGGTATAGGGCCTATCCGAATTGCTATAGTGTTAAACTACAACACTGTACACAATTGCACGCTCAAGGTCTGGGTTTGATTCCCTGGCTCTTGCAGACTGAAGCCCCCCCCCCTCATTTGACTCTTTTCATCCTGATCATGCATGCGTAGTTTAACTCATAAAAACCGGGACAAAAACACGCCTGAGAGTTAAAGATATATATAATTGGAGCTAAATGTTTGCTCACACCGTCCCTTTATATTTATACATGTCCCTGAAACATTCCCATTTATATAAAAGACATCCTATGATAGGCACGATGAGGGCCCGTTGTGGCCTGCGCGCATAGATGGGTCCGCGATGGGATGTTGAGGCACTGACATCATACCACCGCAATTCGTAATCACTTTAACAATAACATGTTTAACACATAACATGTTCCTGGATGAAGGCCTACGGTTTACGCTCACAGTTCCTTTATAACCCTAACCCGCCATCTGATCCTTTTTTAACTCCTGATCATATGCATATAGTTTAACTTATACAAAAACACGCCCGGGAGTTAAAGTTAATTGGAGTCCTTTTTCTCTCTTTGTTAGCCACCGGACGGCTTCCTTTTACCCGCCCCATGAAAAGACCCAGTTTGTGCCATGAACGCGTACGCACCTTACGGTCTGCGCCATTTCGCGTGCGCCGGCAATTGCGTGCGCCATGTTTTGTTTTGATTATACGCGAGCGCGTAGCAACAGTTTGTTGTCTACGTGGGGCGAAGATCCCTGTGCATAGCGATTACATGGGAAGATGGGCAGAAGATGGGCAGGGATCTGCACCCGAAGGCATTGGACGGATGGACAGACGGACAGACTCGCCAAAAATAGTATTATGATTAATCAAATGCCTATAAAAGTATACATTTTGGAAGGGATATGGGTCAGAGAATTCATTTTTGGCATCAATTTTGACAAAAAAATGTTGTGAAAAGTGGAAAAGAAAGAAAAAAATAGCATTTTTGGCACTTTTGGGTCAAAATTTCAAAAAAATACATCTTTAATAAAAAGAAATGAGAAAATCGGCACTAGATTAGTGTCCATATGCATTTTATTAATAGTTCAATAATTACAGCACTTGCAAAACTCAATAACTCAAATCAAAAACTTCCTTGAGTCCCCCCTTAAATGTCCTGAAGGATGTGAGCATCAGGATTATTAGAAACAAAGCTTGAAGGAAATTATTTTCGTCCACAATATAGAACTGTCCCATGGCCATAGGTATAATAAATACCAATTTCAGATGATAAGACGCATTGTTCTTTTGGCGGACGGACTTCAGGTTGGATCTATCTGTGTTAGGCTTCTTTTCCCCCCTTTAAAATGCTAAAAAAATCAACAATTTTTTTTTTAAAAATCTGTAAACGTTTTGACATTTTTGGACAAACTAAAAACTGTTTTCCTTAAAAAACTCCAAAAATGTGTCCAAGAACACCCCTCCCCCAATTCAAATTAAAAATTGGTCTGTTGTGCCAGCAGAACAGGGCCTTTTTTCGTTGCCTTAAGCATTTATTTCCCGGACACAATGCAGAACTGTGTAAAGGGTATCGAAAATACCAATTTCAGATGATAAGTGTGTCTTTTTCTCACTGTCTGACACAGCACTTGTGAATTATTTTATGGCATGCTACCATTACATAGTTGTGTAACTATTGGCATGCCTGACATATCTGTTTTTAAACCAACTTTTTACTTTATTATGGTGTTTTGAATTTTTCTATAAGCCCGGGGTGTGTTGCTGTTTGCTGTAAGCTTATATAATTTATGATGTTGTTTGAACAATGTTACATTACATCAGGTTGAACCTAGAATCTAACAATGGTAATGATTTCGGTTTGAGGTTATGAAAGAATTCAGTGGCGTAGCTAGGTTTTTCATATTGGGGGAGGGGGGGGGGGGGGGCAAGAAATGAAAGTGAACCGACAAGATTGTCTGACTAAAATTTCCATCTGTGTACTTTTGACCATCATAATTCCATGATTACTCTTGTCAAATGAACCGACAGTGCCAATCTCAACCGACATGACAGTCAATTGTTGTTGTTGTTGTTGTTGTTGTTGTTGTTGTTTTTTTTGGGGGGGGGGGGCGATATTGCCCCCCTCTGGCTATGCCACTGAAAGAATTCTGTTACACCATGTGACATCAGATAAAAATCTGAACACAAAAATGGTTAACTTAATGACTTTCCACACGGCTATTAGTTTGGCCATATACAAAACAGATTTTTCAGAAACCTTTCCCAACTTTCAAGGATTACTGAACCAATACTTAGCATGTTTGTACTCATTTTAATGCATTTCTCATGGTGATTCCAAATATTATGGTAACAAAATTCAATAATTTTGACATTTATGAAACATTTTGTGGAAAGTGGGAATGACTTTCATGAATCCAGTATAAAATAAGATATACAACTTCAATTTATATTATATCAATATAAAGAGATATTATCGCATGTGTCGCTTTCAAAATGTAGTGATATCATACCCTTAGTGAACCGTTAGTGCTTCTTTAGCACGCTACTTTCTAGACTGCATGTTCGTATCACCATTTGCATTGGTAAATCTATATATGTTTATACAAATTATGTAAAACAAAGCTATCTTTGCCCATAACTAGATCTCTACATACACAGTTGCATTATGAAGTGGCATACCAAGGAAAAAATATTATGCATGATTAAAGGTCAGCTATCATCTATTCATACACTCTTAGTAGTGTCGAACCAATCAGAAAGCAATAAAATAAAATACGCGGAGTGCATTAAAAGTGTCTAATGCCCTTCTAATGCCCTTCGATCGTTTGTTTTGATTCGTTGTTCAGGCATCGCAGATTCGCTGATTTTCACTGCAGGTGTCAGCAAACTTGTTAACATGTTTTTATTTGTTATAGTATTCTCAAATTGTGAATTTTGATATGTATAGTGACGTGTATGAATTACGTCAATACATGCATATGTTTTCCATTGAGTGCAGCTTATTGTGCATGTGACACTATGGCATATTTACTTGCATTATCAAAGATGAATCCCTGCATTGCTGCATACTGTAAAAGCCAATATTTTCACGTAAAGATATTTTCGCGCATTTTGATATCATAGACATTTCGCGAATTGTTTTTTTTTCGCGGGCGACCTTCTGGATGCATTGCATAAATGTTGAAAACAATATTTTTGGGTGTTATAATCTTTGCAGAAAAATATTATGCGCGAAAAGCGCAAAAAATAAAACCACCGCGAAAATTTCAGCTTTTACAGTACGTCACCCAACGCGAGTAAATGAGGCACAATGCGGCAGCTTATTTGATTTAAGAGCAAAAATAGGACACTGTAAAAATAAGTCAACTTCATAAAAAGTCTTATTTCTGATCTTGTATCCAACCAAAGATTCAAACAAAGATTCAAATTCATGAAAAATAAAGAGTTTTTCATCTACTCCATTGATTTGTTAACAAAATCAAAACTTTCAATGTCAATAATTTGACTACTTGTATTTGATGTTTTGCGATAAAGTGATTTTCAATAATCCGTAACTTTGGTTAGAAATATGACATAAGATGGACATTGGTACCAAAATGTCCTGTAACCATAAACATTATAATGATATAAATAATAACTCCATATTGATATGTGCCTCATTTACTCGCATGGGTCACATAATGTATCAGTGTAATGTGCAGTGATGTCATGGTCATCATACAGGTGGATTGGAGTATAATCACACTTTGTATTATATGTAGAGGTTCAAATGTAATGTTACAAATGGCAGCACATGGTAAGTGGTATGTTTTGGCTGTCCTATTGAATTATTGTATTACAATTTATCTCTGTTAACAAATTGGGATAATAATTTGCCGAAACTTGAGACGATGTATTATTGTTTTAATTACCAAAACTTGCATTTGTTATGCCGTCTAGGAAACCAATGCTCACAAAGAAACTCTTTCATGGTTTGGATTTAGAGAATCAAGCCAAAGGGGAAAACCCTCTTCTATGGCCCGACTGACCCATATAATAATTTTTTGAATTTGAGAATTTTTTGTTGAAATATGTTCAAACATTTTTGAAATTTGAAAAATGTTGAAACTTTGAGAAAATTACATTTACCCCCCCCCCCCCCAAAAAAAAATACCAAATTGCCTGACCAACCCTTCCTCTTACCTGAGATGTCAGCAAATTTGTAGAACGGGTTGTTTTTTCTGTTGCCTTAGGCCCCCAACAAATTAATGGTTTGCTTGTCCATAGATGCAAAAAAAAAGTTGGGTCGGTAGGTCGGATTTTGTTTTATTTTTTAAATCCAAGTATCAATATGAACACTCACAAAGAACTATATTCAAAAAAGTGGTGTTTCAAAACATGTTTTTCTTCCATTTTTATGTTATTTTTTTCTTTTCACCAACGAAAAAAGGTGATTTAAAAAAAAAAAAACATTTTGGAAAAAAAAGTTTAAAAATGTCACGGTCGGGACCGAAAGAGACGGCCAGGACCGTAGGAGACAGTCGGTCGGATTTGGACAAGCAAACATCTTTTTTTTTTGGGGGGGGGGGGGGGCCTTATCAGAAGGTATTTATAGTTGAGGATACTGAAAATGACAAGCGTTATAAAACCCATGGATATTTCATTTTATGGAACTCATCTTTAGGATAATTATATGCAAACTCATTTGATTTTATTTACGATTGTTAAAGATTGATGAATATCATGGATAATGTGGAAAAAAAGAAATGTTAAAAGGCACATTTTGAATGCTAAGTGCTTAGGCTTGGGTAGAAATCTTTATAACTTAAATATTATGCTTGGGCAAGCTACTATGATAACTTCCATACAATTGTATAATATACAGTGCTGAAAATATGCTGTACAAACTTTTCTTTGTAATCTTGAATTATGGCATAAAACCTTTTTGGTGACCGGTTGTCAAATGTTATGGTAGCTACATTTATTTGAAATAAGCAAATTTAGGCAATTTCGTTTGTGTTTAAATATTGTGCATGTATTTGCATAGCGGTATAGAAACCTACACTATATATCCAGTTTCCTTCCTTGAAACAGTTAAAATTAGTTCAATTTTGCTTTGTCCCATATTAATATAACATTTTATATTAAAAAGAAGGATCATTGGAAAATCAAATTTCATTTGGCTGATTTTACCACCCAAATTTATTACAGCATATCCCTTTGACTGAGCACCCCCTTATACAATACATCTTTCTACAAGCATGAGAGGGCTCTGCTTCTCTTTCAAAGACATCAACTGATTTCATTGCATAGAAGGAGGTTCATGGACTAGAATAATATAGGTTTTATTTCATTTTGCCTCATTAGTGGTGAGTGCCAAAAAATGATGAAAATGATTGTTGGGGACAAAAACTTATTTTAAGCTCAATTTGTTACTAATGAAGTTTTCTTCCAATCACTAGTCTGCTCTTTGAACCAATACAAATGAAGTATACATTATTCATTTGGAAGATTGAGCTTCAAAACTTTTAAAATGTTGTCCCAATTCACTTCCCTATTGGTTGATTTCCATATGGTCTAATCCATTTAATCTTATAACCTGATGGTCTACATTCTGCATAACATCAAAACCCTAACCCTAATCCAATTCTAACTAAAACCCTAACTCTTACCATTACCCTTAACCTCACCCTAAACCTAACCTTGATCATATCCCCAACCTCAACGTCATCCCATCCTCATCTCAACCTAAACCCCAAACTCCGACCCCAACCGCAACTTCAACCCAACCTCAACCCCAACCTCAACCCCAAACTCAACCCTAAACCTAACCTAACTATCTGGATTTGGATGTGATGGCTGTAAACCATGTGGCTATTCAGCAAAATAAGACCAAATTGAAATGTGCCCCTATTTCCCCTCATGGGAGTGCACAGTGATCAGTTATGTACTTGTCACTGTAAACCTACTGGCATTTGATTATCTTAATATTATAGATATATAAACATGTTTGAGTCTACTTTTTAAACATTTTAAACCCCTTGTAAGTATTTAAATGACTATAGTTGTAAATATTATTATGATTTAAAAAATATTATTATGGTTGGTTGGTGTATTGTGGGAAGAAACCTTTTTGTGTTAAGTTGACTTTCTATATAGTTGGGAGGCTAAGGGATATTTTGGTTCAATTTCTTCTAAAAGCACCAAATTGCACTCATATGTTGCTCATACCATACTCTTATGATTTATGATGGATCCCAAACTTTGAGCCTTCTGGGACAGCCAGTCACAATGCCTATATATACGCCTATAGAATTTGACCTTTTGACCCCTGTACAAGGCACAAAAACGACTCCACATTTTTGGAACCCTTGTGATCTGACGAACAATTTGAGATATCGTTTGTCAAAATCGGAGCATGTTCAAATTTTGACTCCTAAAAGCAAAGGTCAACGACTTTTCACGTTTTGCTCAATATCTCAGTAACCACACATCGGAAGTGGGGCAAACTGTACATTTTTAGAATCCTTGTGCTCAGACAAACAATTTGGTATGCTTGTCAGCTTGATTGAAGCAATTTGATTTTTTTTTATCCCCCAGTATGGCGGCCATATTGGAATTGGCCAATATGGCTGTCCCAGAAGGCTCAGATTTTGGCATCCATCATAAATCATACGAGTATGGTATGTGCAACATATGAGCCCAATGTGGTGCTTTTAGAAGAAACTAAACCAAACTTCCCCTGTGATGCCCTTAGCCCCCAACTAAAAGCCTTCCCTATAGTATTAATCCAAGCAATTGAATAACCCATTGATAGACAGAGCTCAAAGAAATACTGTGTAGTATTTTGGACTATGATAACCCCGATGATAACCTGTGTTTATGTGCATCGAGTTTGTATTTAAACATATGGTAATTTTTCATATAATATGGATATAAATTATAGTCTATTCAGTGAAAAAAATGACCATGACTTATGTTAGTTTGTGTTGAAACAGATCATGGTAATGTTTTGTGTTACATGGATAAAACCTTTATAAAATCCAAAATGAAGTGGTAATGTTTTATGTTGCACCATACCATACACAGCATAGTAGACCTTATTATGAACTTGTTTTAATTTTAATGACATTTTCATGCCAGAGATTCTTACATACACACTGTAGATATTGGCATATTAAGTAAAAGGGTACCATGCACCTATTTTTTCTTCGATGCCAATTTTCTTCCCCAGAAATTTTGGATTTGATCAAAATTGAGAGCACTAATTACTTCAAAATCATGGTTTGAAAATAGATTGTACTGAGCAGTACAATCTATTTTACAAAATTTTACTCTAAATTCACTCTAAAACCATGATTTTGAGGTTATTAAGAATCGTATCGTTCTGTAACTTGGAATATATTTCTGATTTATGATCAGAAAAGTAAATCTGCAAGAAAATCTGCATCCAATTTTTTTCGAGGTTTTTGGGGGCGTCCCCTGGAAAAGATCACATAATATACCTTTAATACTTAAACAAAATCTCTTTGAATCCGTATCTCCCATTAAAGGCAGTCACAGCTCAGTGTGTGGCAATCGAATGTCACTATGTTCAATATGAAATTTAAAAAAAATGCAATTCTGAGTATTATACAGAGTGGCACAAAATTATACTATGTTATGATATCGACCAATGTTTATCAGATTCCAGGCATAATTCCAGCATAAGACATTGGATATTGATGTCAAAATATTCAGAAATATATTAAACATATTATAGTGATGTATTGATCTTAGATCATAGATAAGGCCACTTAAAAATTAATTATCAGATTCTCGTAGCACTGGCCTTTGTAAAGTGAAGAGAGAGGGCTTTAACAAAAATTATACTAAATTGACACATAAATATGGCTGTTTTAATGCCAAACTCATATTGCCAGCATCTTTCAGCAGCATCAGGAAAAACAGTGAGGCTCTTTTTATGTATAGAGCCTAAGGTCCGTATGCACAAAAGAGTTAGACCGGGTCTAAAGTTACACCTGGTCTAAGTGAATTTTGGTTTTTGTGAAATGCACACTTTCATTACATTTCTGTCTCAAATTAGCTAACAAATTATAAAGATTTGGATGCAAAGTTCAAAAATAGTACAAAATATCTCATGAAAATGCAGAGGAAAACAGCTTTTGAGGCATGGATAAATTTCACTTAGACCAGGTTTAACTTTAGACCCGGTCTAACTCCTTTGTGCATACGGACCCTAGAGTTCTACAAAAACACTTGAAAAGGACTGTTAGTTGATTAATACATAATTAGGCCTATCAACCATTGACATTTCAGATTAGAAACTCAATCACTTTTGAAAATTGAAGAGGAAACAAATGGACCTAATCCCAGAAAATGAGGAAGGAGGGCTACAAGAATTTAATTCTTTGTTTTGAGGGGCCTAAGTATGATAATCATTTGTGTTCTAATGATGAGGCTATAACAGCTTGCTGGTATTGTGTGCATATAGTATGCTATATAAATGTGTTGCAAAGATTTATATTAAAAACAGTATACAAATAATTGGGCGTGACCAGTATTTTCTTTCTGTTTCAAAGCGTCTAAGTTGGACCACGGACTCCTTACATTTAAAAAGATGTTCATATATTTACATTACAGTCTGATGATTGCCGGTTCCGGTACTGTCGTGATACCCACACTCTTAGAAAAAATTAAGCAATGTTTGGTAAAATACTACACTTCAGGATGGTAAAAAGGGAACATGGTTGTTTGTTGGGTAAAAATGAACACAACAGTGGTTGCGTAGAGTCTTGCAAAACACATTGAACATTTTACCCATCAATCGTTGGGTAAATGTTTACTCCTAAACGACCAAATTCCCTATTATGTGTAACACTTTACACAACAGGTTTTACCCAAACTTGAGTCATTTTGGTACACATAAATTAATTTAAAAAAAATGAAGGTATATATTTTAAGCAATTTTGGGTGTCATATTTGCATTTTAATTTTCTTTCGTAATTTTATTATCCACGGGATTAAAGAATTTTAGAAGAACTTACCTTAACTTGACCGGCCCAGGGCTCGAACCCACAACCTTTGTATTTAAGACTGACGCCGATCCACTGTGCTAAGGGAAGACGTCAAAACTCGACCGCCCGTTGACCGCCGGTTACGGACGGTTCCGCCCGGTTCTTTTAGGTCAAATGTTTTACTGGTATATGAATATTCGCGCATGCAACACTGAACAACCGCCGGTTGACTTAATGCTGTAACCGGACCAATTTACACTATCAATCTGTTACTTTGCGGTCATAATAGCTCTCTCTATAATCGTTCTATAAAAAAAACACATTCATAGACTTTCGGTATTGATTTAAAAAAGTTAATTGAGCTATAAACAGATTGAAAAAGCCAACCCCAGCGAAAATCAATAGCTGTATTGTATTGGTTGTCAACTGAGCCCATTACTTCAAGATTTTATTGCTCACGCGTGTGACGAGGCACTATCAACCGGTCGTGTTCACCAGAGTGTAACTATTTGAGCTCATTATGTGTGTATATTATAACAGACGACACGTTTTGTGAGAACCGGGCGGAACCGGCCGTAACCGGCGGTTGCCTGGCGGTTGAGTTTTGACGTGATCCCTAACGAAGTAGTTGATATATGATAAACTATTTTATATGACTAAATATGAGAGAATTAGAAATTAGTTGGTAAATGTTGAGATTGGCATGACAAAAGCATAAATTCAATGAAACTAGTAAATTATAATGCTATATTATCTTAAGGGAGACCGATGTGTGAAGGTCAGGTTGCCGGCAAACCATTGAAAAGTCGACCTTGATAATAATGTGCTCTCGCGACACTACTACACGCCCCAGCTACACACATACATGTAGTTTACTTTACCTTGTCTGGACAATAGTTACATCGATCGGGAACGCGGCTTTCTACACAGACATTTTACCCAACAAAGTTTAAAACTATAATATCGTTGGGTAATTTTTTACCCCAAAACGACCATGTTCCCTATTTTGACCTAATTATGTGTAACACTTGCACAACCGGGGTTGTGAAGAGGTTTTACCCAACACTTGTGTCCTTTTGGTACACATAAATTGGGTAAATTTCCTTTACGGTATTTACCCAATAATTATGTGAAGGCAATTTACCCTTTTATTGTGTAACACTTTACACTACATTATGCACATTCTTGTTGTGTACATTTTTACCCAACAATCTTACACTTTCATGGTGTCAAATCATGTTTTACCCAATTACGGGAACTTTTCTACACTTCCAGAGTGTAAATCTCGGAATCCAATAGTAAACGAAATCGATGTTTAGCACAATATTGGGTAAAATACTACACATTTCTTTTTTACCCAGCAAAATTTGACACTCATTTCTAAGCGTGCAAGGTAGCAATAATGCTAAATGTAAAGATGATTTTTTATACCGTTTTGCAGTTGTCAAAATGTGTGCAGTCTACAGTACAGGGTGAGTAAAAAACACCCCAGAATCGATTCATGATTACAATTGTTACATAATAGTTGTCACGTTTGTTGAAACAGAATCTTATAGAATATAAAATGAGAGCAAAATCATGTTTGTACCATACAGGGATGAGGAGTTATTGTACATTGAACGTAGAATTGGGAACATTTTCTATATTCCCCATAGAGATTTTACACAGCGCCACCGTCACCGCCGCCACCGCCACCACCCCTGACTTTCACAATATAATCAATCATATCTCAGCCAAACAGTTATAGAAATACCTGATTTATTCACACAATGTAGCTAGATAAATGGGCTTTCCAATGACACCTCAACCATTATAGGCCTACCACATTAGTTGTTGATATATAGAGAGAGATGGATGATTCGTCACCAAAAATGCAACGCCACCACTGCAACGCCACCACCCTTTTTGGGCGGTAAGTTCAAAACACATGGCCTTATATGATAAAAAATGTAATGAGGGGATGACCCGACTTGGACTGTTTCAATAACTAAGAAGTGGTGGACAAAATAAACAAAAAAAACTAATTAATTTTTAGCGCAATTATATCAATACAAATCAACGATTTAGATAAATAGGCCTATGCATCTTTTTCAGTAATGAATGAGAATAATGACTGCTTAAAAACTGTTTTCGTGTATTTGTTTTGAAATCCTCGGTTGTTGTTCTGGTCATTCGGAATTGTCCTCAGACCAGAACAAAAACCTCTGATTTCAAAACAATTCACGAAAACAGTGCCCGGGCCGCGATTATTTTTTTCGTACATCAGTTTACCGGTTTAACCAAATTCATTTATTCCGTTTTAATACGAAATAAAGCAAAATTAACTGAATAAAATGATTTTTTTAACATTTTTAAACAAATGAACTGATTTTGGTTAAACTGATGTACGAGAAAAATAATCGTGCCCGGCGGGCCCAGTTGTTAGCACTTTCGCATCCCGGATATGAATACACGCGGCTGTAGGAACCAGCGTATAAATGCTTGCATCCGGCCTTGCGTTGGCGCTAACTTGAGTCGCGGGTCTTACACAACATGACGCATGCCGCATCGCTCAAAGAATTCAATTCAAATTCGGCGTAAAACTACATCTGAAATGTTATTGTTAGGCTCTGGCCGCAAATCGATGAATAAATGGGATTAGCGGCCCGGGATTAGCAGGCATGAAATTCTACTCTTAAATCAAAAGATTGAAAAGTCGATCTTAAAGATTGTGCTGAGGAAAAGATCTTAAAAGATTGAAAATATTCAATCTAATAGAGTGAAATAAGATATTTCCCTCAGCACAATCTTAAGACATCAGTGCCCGCCGCACCGACCGGGGTTCATTAGCGCCTGATCACACGCGGCCGTCACACGCGGCCGTCACACGCAAGCCTAGTTATACGCAGAGCGCGTAATATTACAGGAGTCGCGCTTGGTTAAAGGCATTCCATAGACGGAAACCGTCGATAAAATGGCAACACATTGCCGGGTATCTCATGATCGTCCGGATTAATCGTAGAAGACGAACATTACATGATTACATACGTGAATTTATAAAAAATAGGCTTATTTAACAAAAACTTTCACTCGCCAGCTTGGCATGACCTGGTGCTAATAAGATTATGCGGGTTCGAATCGCTGTTATTCTTCAGGTGCTTGTTGCATCAAGTCTCATTCACGGTAAGTGGAATTCTCATTTTGGAACAACTTTTTTAAACTAGGAAAGGAAGATTTGAAATTAAATGTTTAAGGTGATAGATCGGCTATTCGATTATTCAAATGTTTTAGAACGTAGAAGTGTTAACCAATCAGGGATAGCACTGGATCCAAAATGTGAGAGGTCCCATGACATTTTTCAAAACCCCGTAGGACTTCAAAAAACAAATTTAAGGGGTCCCCCAAGAAATTGAGGGGTCCTAAAGTTTGGGTATTTAAAAAAATTATATTGTGAGCAAAGGATGGATATGTAATTTACAGAATTTCTTAAAGTTTCCATTTCCACACATCGTCAAATTTAAGGGGTCCCTTCAATTTTGATCGGGACCCGCAAGTCTTTCCAATTTGAAACCTGACGCGTCACTATTAGAAAGTGAGAGGTCTAGGACGCGCAGACGCGTCAGAGTGCGACCCCTGTAACCAATTCAAGAATAGATTTGACAAGAAACAAATCAAGATAGCTGATAGGCTACTCAAAAAGGCCCAAGCTTATTTTTATAGGCTAGGCCTATAACAATAGGCATATTTGCCATATCAAATTCAAATCCAAAAAGCCCTTAAATAAAAAAAATCGTTTATTTTAGACAGATCCCCTTAGGCTTACGCCACTGACAGAAATCCAATGAAGATGAGCCGTTTTCATCAGGGCAATTCCGTAAATAGGCCTAGGTACCAAATGCCAAATCACATTTATTGGCTCTCATTTCACTGGAAGTTGTTTTGACCTGATTTTGGTTTTGGCAACTATATGGTCACTAGGCCTTCATGACTTTCTATCTGACACATACGTTTGACGAAACTTTGGGCATTATTTTAATTATTTTGTCGCGGAGAGCAAAAAAACACAACTATTTTGGGGTATATAAAACTATAGCAGTGGGGTCGGACGTACATTACATGATTACGCATACTTTCAAGAGGATGGGTGTGCACTGTACCCTACTTAGTGAATGGATGAGCCATCAAACTGTCGTATTATATAAGTACAGGATCAACATAATACTTTTAAGGCCTAGGCTGATACCATTACACTTACAGAATGATGTGACTTGAAGTTGTACTATGAAAGAGGGAGCAGATCAAAGGGGGTCGGACGTACGCTGTGTGAATTATTTGCAAAAGTACGTCCGACCCTCCAAAATGTACGTCCGACCATGTACGTCCGACCCCTCCAAAATGTACGTCCGACCCCACCTTCTTTGATGAGAATTGTTTTGTTGGATATTGTGGTTTTTTTTCTTGCCTATGTAAAATGCACTAAATCCCTAATACTTTCTTGAAATGTGTAATCTTTCGAAGCATGTCTGAAAAAATCATTCCGTGTGTGAGTACGTCCGACCCAAGGGGGTTTTGGCAAATTTTCCCACATTCATTTTAAATGATGATCCATTAGGGAGTGTTCATAAATACTTTGGTGGGGGGGGGGGGGGGGGGGGTTGGAAAATATGAGGGGGGGGCCAACCAAAAAAAAGGTTCTTAAAAGGGGGGGTCAGGGGAAAAAGTGCTTGTATAGGGGGGGGGGGGGTCCAAAAAAAAAGGTTGGTATTTTTGACAAAGCAGCAAAAAAGTGCTTGTATAGGGGGGGGGGGGGGGGGGGGGGGGGGTCAAAAAAAAAAGTTCTTGAAAGGGGGGGGTCAAGAAAAAACCCCACCCTATTTGGGGGGGGGGGTCCAAAAAAAAAAGATGTCCATGGCTCAATTGTTTCCAACCCCCCCACCAAAGTATTTATGAACACTCCCTTAGGGGGCCTATTTGATGGATGTTAGTGAAATAGGCCTAGTACTATACGTACATGTACAAGGGGGACATACAAAATGGATAACAAAATTCACCCAACCCTAATACTATAATAGTATATAAATACTACATGATAGAGGGGAAATAGAGCACACTTATTTTCCCGAGGTACTGGCTACGGGCCTATCACCCCGAACCCAAAGGGTGAGGGGTGGGTGATAGGCCCGTAGCCAGTACCGAGGGAAAATAGTGTGCCCTATTTCCCCGATCATACCATGTAGTATTTGTTTTATTACACCTCACTGTGACTCTGGGGATGAGGTTGTAGGGAAATATGAGCTACCCAACCCTTTGAAGTGCGCGAAATGTATATTCTCAGTATCTCTCTTAAATCAAAAGATTGAAAAAATCAATCTTAAAGAATGCTGAGGGAAGGATCTTAAAAGATTGAAAATATTCAAAATAATAAAGCTATAAAATTACAGTATATCGGACTGAAATGTCACTCTATTGTTAGATTGAACATTTTCAATCTTTTAAGATCCTTCCCTCAGCACAGTCTATTGACTTTTGATTTAATTGTCTTTTGATTTAAGAGAGATACGCTATAGGCCTATCATATTGATAAGCGTCATCAACGAAATTGGGTTATTTCATAGAACTAATTCATACCAAATGTTTCGCCCCGCCCCGTCAGGCTATATACGTTTACCCATAAGAAGTATATTTATATTATTTGAATATGTCGGCTTTCCATAAAATTGATATTTAGATTCTTATCTTTTTAAGATTGCTTGGGGCAACGGCAAGGTGCTGCAGGAATGACAGCCGACGATATAGCGAGTATACAAGCGCAATTGGGTGGAGGCGCTTCTCAATTTCTCAGCGGAATAACTGCAGCAAGGGGAGGGACGGGTCAAGGAAGAGGAAGACTAAGAGGAAGAGGAGGGGGCGGAGGAGGAGGAGGTTTGTTAGTTGGCATAGCTGTTTTCTGTAACTTGTGTGTTTACACATGCGAACACATTCTGATGATGGGGTCTGATCCATAGCAAATGCCTGGACGTGTCTGGCTTAAGTTCATTTCACTTGACAATGCTTGAGTTATTTGGCGAGGCCCCTTAAGGGAAGTGTCAACCCTAAATATATGACATTTATCAAGCACTGTAACTTTTAAACTAATAATGTAATGCACATAAGTTTTCAAATGAAATGAGTCGGAGAATTCATTTTTGGTATTAAATTAAAAGTTACAGTGCTTGATAAATTTCATATATTTAGGGTTGACACTTCCCTTAATAGGCCTACAGCCACCATGCTTAATTATGGCCTGGCCGTATCATTCCCCATTTGGACTCAATCGTGTGTCCGATGAAACACACAAAACAAATTTAGGCTCGGATCTGTTCACATCTATTTTGTAGGCCTAGTTTAGATTACTCGATCGATAACATTATTAGATGTTTCTTGTAAGATCTTGTATACCAACAGTCCAACACACGAAAATAATAAAGTGTTCATTCTATATTATTACATTTTGAAGGGGGAGGTGGATTGACAGTTTCAAATCAGGGACCGCCCAGTAGCGCTAGAGGTGGCCCTCCAAGTGCTGCAGGTACGGGATCATTATTATCTGCTGCCGACATGGCAAGGATATCAGCAAGGCTTGGTGCCGATACCGCATCTAGATTACTGACTCCAGATGGACGACCACCACTCGGTGCAGGTGGTAGTGCGAATCCCGGTGGACGGCCGCCTTCCAGTGGAAGCAGCGGTATGAACCCCGGTGGACGACCGCCTTCCAGAGCAGGGGGCGGTACAAATTCTGGTAGACGACCGCCTCCCGTTTCAGGGGGCGGTGCAAATCCTGGTGGACGACCACCTTCTGGTGGAGCTCAAATGGGAGGTATGCCGAGTGGTGGGGGAATGAACCATCCACCTGTTGCCAGTGATCGAATTGATGTACCGGATTATGACCCTTTGGAACTTGAAGATTACCATGATTACGAAGCCGTGGAGTGGACAGAATGGGGCCATTGTAACGCAACATGTGGGGTTGGTTATCAAGTTAGAACCAGACACCATATGGAAGGCACGGAAGAATGGAAACGCTGTGTGGCCATGGATTGCGATGAAGAAGAGGATTATTACTATTCGGAAGAGAGAGGGGAATGTCCAGGTAAACTAGGCTACAAATCAAAATATATCATTAAAGCTAATGTGGCTCACAAACTGTCAACAGAGAGAGAGACTATACGGAGAGGACATAGGTCGGGGAAGGTTCCGTCTCCTCCTCCGAGGGACAAATAATAAATCAAGTTCCTTCTAAGTCATGGTTTTTCGGCAAGACAGAGGTGTGAACGCCGCGTGGCGTAGCTAGAGGAGGAGGGGCTGTTTGTTCATTTGACAAGGGGAATCATGGAATATGACTGTCAAATTTAGGTGTCTTGTTTGGTTCAAATTTCAATATACAGCTTGCATCCATCATAGTGATACGTTCTTTTGGTGCTACAGCTCTTTAATTATTATACGTCATTGATCTTGACTTTCTAAGAAGATTCAACAAAAAAATGTTTTCGAATGAATATTTTGCATTGATTTATTCTCGGCCAATGATAAACGTGGCATGATTGGTATTCGAAGACATTGCATAATACCGTCTTCTACTTGGTTTCAGATGCAAATCCTTTGGCTGTGACATTTGGTGTACTTATAGGTATACTGATATCTGTTGGAGCGATAGCAACTTATTTTCTCGTCACTAAGATCATTGCACGGAGGTAAGTATTGGCATGTCCATCGGATGGCTTGGGGAGGTTTTCGGGGTAGGGGGAGGGACTGAACCTGGGTTTTGAAACTAAAAATGTAAAATCAGTCTCATCCTTCAGCGCCCACCCCGGTACCAGTTCATGCCACCAGGGCAGTTAACGAGGCTGCTTGCGTAGACTTGCATAGTAGCGTTCTTGCCCTTGACGTCAACTCTTCAAATAGAGTAACGTGTTAGGGTCTTCAATTTTTTTGGGTGGGGCATGAGGGGGACATCTTCGGTCAATTTTTGTTTGTTAATATACATAGAGTTTGTGATTTCATTTTGGGCATCGGGGCGGGTGGGGGGGGGGGGGGGGTGGCAATGGAAGAACTTTGAACCGTCAACCCTGCACATTAGGGCTTAATACAGTGGTAAAAGTAATCGCAATAAAAGTAATAATATCTTTATATTTATAATTCAGGAACGAAAATGATGGGGATCCAGTGAAGAAAAGAGGTCCACTACCTCCGACGTGAGTACAATACGTATTATTGTTTTAGAACACACATTATATTCAGGCATGAAGATTGAAGTATTCCGATATGGGCCGACGTGTATGGTTGCCCGAGTCCGCCATAACGTATATAAATACACGTTTTAATATACGTTATGGCGGACTCGGCCAACCATAGACGTGTGTGTTTCCAATCAATGACATGGCCCTTGTCTTAATCATTCAAAATTATATTTGAGGGGGGTTAGCCTAGAAATAAGGCGGACTATATAAGACTCATTCAGCATGTTCATGGGCTTTTTACACGTTTAAACCCTCTCGAGCCTTTTTATAACACTGTTTTATTATTTAATGGCCTTACTCTCTTAAATCAAAAGATTGAAAAGTCAATGTCGGACTGAAATGTCACTCTATTAGATTTAACAATTTCTATCTTTTAAGATCCTTCCCTCAGCACAATCTTTAAGATTGACTTTTCAATCTTTTGATTTAAGCATGTTAAGAGAGCATATATAGTAGGAAGTAGGAGGAGGGTTAACAACCGTGGGCATCAATATGGGGGGGGGGGGGGGGGGGGGGGGGACAGAGAGGAAGACGTTTGAGTAAAATGAAAATAAAAACAATAAATTGCCGTCTCTTTTGAAAATTGAGGTTGAATGTCCCCAACGTTCATTTGAAGCCTTTGTGAGACAATCCGGACCCGGGAATGGGGAAAAACGTTTCGCTTTCATGTGAGACATGTCACCAACATCTCCTAATTTGGGAGTAGGGCCTATGGCAATTATGTATTATACTTTGTGTTTCTTGTTAATTTTAATGTCTATAGACCAAAGAGAAGCATCATGAAAGCCAGTAAATCAACGTAAGTACGTTATGTTTTGTTGGAATACGGTTATGTATATACTGTCACGCATCAAGGTCAAATGGCCGTTTCAAATCGTGCACAATGTGTTTTGATTCACCCTGTATATTGCTTGTTAAAACGTTTCCTTTTCTATACTTGTTTATATTTAGATTCGAATAAAATTGATATTATTCTCTCTTATTATAGCAAGAAAGCCAGTTTAAAAGCCCGTTTGAAAGATGTCAAATCGGTGAAAATCAAATCAAAGTAAGTATATTTGTTGCCTTCATAATAATTATGCGGTTGGTTTGGTGGAATGCGTTAGACTTATTGTTGTAAATATTTTGTCTCTGTATAAGTTACTTTAGATCTAGAGGTTTTTACCAGCGACCTGGCAGAAACACAACTTACCACCGGATGTAAAGGTGGGATTCTATATTAGGCGATCATATATGAAGGGATAAGGGCGAACTGGTCACACATGGTCTTTCCTTCTCGGTCGGGAAAAGAGCGCTTATAACAAGCAAACCTGGAATTAGATCTTGCAACAGCTTGACCCCTGGGCCCGGTTGCATACAAGTTCTTAAGGGAACTTAGGAAGAGTTATTCTTAACTCGTGTAAAGCCTGCACTGGTTAAGATGAGTATTTCAGAATTCTTCCTCAGTTCAGCTTTGTGAAGAAGGGCCAAGTTCTAAAGTTTGACCTAGGGTCTATATCACGAAGATTAACTCCCATATTCTGAAACAATCTTTCTAAGAAGATTTGGAAACCTAAGAAGAATAACTCTTCTTATGAGATGAATCAATAGGACCCTGATCTCCCGTGAAGTAAAACACGCCTTATAACATGTTTTTTGTTTATAATATCAAAGGAAAGAGAAATACGCCGAATCTGGGACAGACAGCTGGAGTGAGGATGGAGGAAGCAGTAGTGACGATTCGAATCCATATCTCGACCCCACGGAACTCAATCCTCCAGGGTAGGTATAATATTATAGATCTATATATCATCAAGACGTTATACCTTCAATATTCTCAAAATAGACTGGGAGGTCAAGGAACTGAATGCATCGGTAATGGTTGAATCGATTGATATCGATCAATTATATAACGTATCGACAATGTAATATGGAATGTGATTTATGTATCATAGTTTGTACCATGTCGCGCCAACCGTAAGTGATCATGGAGACTCTCGGAAAAGCCTCCGGTAGATGAGAGGAGACTTGAAGCAGAATTTTTTTTCAGAACAAAACGAAACGAAATAAAACAGACACAACACAACAAAACAGACAAGACAAAAAAAAAAAAAAAAAAAAAAAAAAAAAACCAAACCAAAAAAAACCCAACCCCCCAAAAAAACCCAAAAAAACAAACAAAAACAAAAACAAAAACAAAAACAAAAACAAAAACAAAAACAAAATCAAAAACAAAAACAAAAACAAAAACAAAAACAAAAACACAAAACACACACACACAAAGCAAAACACATACAAAAAACAAAAGTATAAATTAACCTTTAAAATAGCCAACAACCAACAACACTTGCAAAATGTTGTCAATTTGCGATGTTCTAATTTTCAAAACTCTCAAATCTCATCAAATCCGAATGCCTCTTCTTATATCTTTATGTTTATATGACAGGTCCGATTACATAATTGATCAACTTGGTGAACCCCCTGCTCCGCCATCCAAGCATTACTTTGACGACGACAATGATGAAAACACCTTGTATGAAGTTCCAAATCAACACGATGAACCAGATTATATCGAATTCGAGGGATGACATGAGAATTACGCATAAATCATTTGATCGAGTTTTTTATGATTGTTCTTATTTATCATTAAGGTGTATATATTGGATAACAGGTGTCAAGTCTTTTTTTTTTGAACGGCATACAACGTTTGGTTTAAAACAAGTGTAGCCTAAACGGAGTCGCACTCGCAGGCATCTGAGGGATATCTGCCGAGGTCTGCCATATAAGGCCTCTGTATAGGCCTGTCACAGTCCACTATCAGTTTTCGAAAACAACGACATAAATTCAATATGTCAGTATTATTTTCTCATTTCCAGCCAATAATTTATATAATGCAATGGACCAATATAATGTATTTATGATTATGATATGCCAGATTTGAAAATGAGAATCATGTCGAAGCAATGGGACAGATCCCTCTTTTGAAATCTCGGTAGGTTTATATAGCATGTATAGAGGGCGGGAGAACATACACGTCAGTCTGAGTTTCCAAGTGAGTACTTCCTACTAACTTTAATTAAACCTTTTAGCTCTACCAATATCATTTTATATTATTCTCTTTTTTGGTAACAATAATAATAAAAAAGATCTCAAAATCACTGCTCTCATGCAAGTTATTTTCAATGTGTAATGAAAATGTGAATGTTCCTTAGAAAAGACCATTGTCTCTTTCAACAACTGTCTGTACCGTACCACGGTCCAATCTTATCTCTCAAATCACAATATTCCTAATTAAATAAATCACAAGGTCTTGTTTCGTATGCATTTTCAATGTTCACACATACACCTAACACACAATGATTGGAAATGCATACAAAATACACCTAACACAAAAACTCCCGGACCAGGTGCTTTGATGTTGGCTACTCCAAAATCAATAATCGGTACCAAAAATCTGAGATACATAAAATGAGCAAATTTCTTCTCCGTAATTTGATACGCTCATTCATAAAAATCGAATGCCTACTTTTAAAGTTGATTTCAATAACCACGACTAACAACAACAAAGTTGCACTAGAATTAGTTTCCTATTGGATATCATTGATTTGGTTTTTCCCCCACTGTGTGCTATCTGAATCAGTCAGGTACATGTATCTGGATGAATGGGTAACAGGCATCGACAGGAGTCTGTATACACACCCCTACTCGATTTCACTACCCTAATGGAATGGAGCCATATACACAAATTCCTTATGGAGACACGCACACGGCACACAAATAAAATAAAATGGAAATGGGTCTCCATAAAGCGGTGACGAACTGATACAAGTCCGTGATACAAGTCTCCACAAAGTAGTAGCGTGTTTTGTTTTGGCCAAAAAGGTGAATTTTGCGATAAAAATCAAATTTAAAAACTATTTTCCTTAAAGTCAAACAAGAAGAGTGTTAAAAACCACAACCCTCGCTTAGAGGGGGTTAAGTTTGAATGCAAGCAGAAATAAAGGATGAGTATCATATTCATCAAGAGAATTGTGTCATAACAAAACATGCGCTTTCAGTTTTCTGGATTTAAGATTTGTAAACAAAGCAAAAATGCCGCTTATGAGCTTCTAGGGGTCTAACACATACATCTCATTGTTAAAACTATACTCTGATCATACATGTTGGGCTGATATATGCCAAATGTATGGAATTTTAGCACTTTTGGCAGCCATTTTGGCGGCCATCTTGGATTTAGGTATGTTAACAAAGCAAAAGTACTCGATATGAGTGTCTAGTGGTCTAATACATACGTCCCACTATTAAAACTATAATTTCACCATACATTTTGATCCCGATTTTGATTGATATAATGGCATTCAGGAAATTTGACCTTTTGGCGGCCATTTTCAACGCCATCTTAAATAATCCATTAGCATACCAAAATCATTTTGGTAACATACTGAATATGCTTTAGGACAATGAAAGGAAGTTAAAAAAAGAGTTGTTTGGGGGAGTCCTGGGGGTGCACGGTAACCCCCCCCCCCCCCCCCCCCCATATATACCCAGCTATGCGATTTCCCGTAAATTTGTTTGCTATTATGTTTATCCTTTTGTCTGTTTGTCTAATTGTTTAATTATTTGTTTGTTTATCTATTTGTTTGTTTATATCAGCTGTACAACAGTTTTTGAAATGAAAAAAGAAATGTTTTGAATTTGTAGTACTGTGAAACTGAATTTAAGCTGTTTCCATGCGGGAAGAGAAAAATAAGTCCACCTACATGCTGCACTGGTCGCAGAAATGATATTTCATTCTACTTAGAAGCTTTGCTCATGCGATACTGACGTTGTGTTTCCAAATTCGGCAGTCCAACACGTACGAAAAATTGTACGCCCTGTATTTACTACAGTGCAACAGAGCATAAATTACCAAATATTGAATTATAAATATAGTGCCACCTGAGTGTTGTACAACCATGAACATTTCAATCCTAACTATGTGTATCATATATAATCAAAACAGCTTTGTTTTAAAGTTCTCTTTTGTGTCCTTGTATGATTATCAGCATTGTTACATTTCTTATTAAACCTGATTTCGGATTGGCTAATACTTGATTATCCATACACGCTAATCCAACCAGTTACTGGCTACTTGCTTTCATGGCCTTGACTATTTAAAATAAAAAAAACCTTAGTACAGGCCTTTATCATGGTACCTGTTTGTACAGGCTTGCATGTCAGCACACGGTCACCTAAAGTAACATACACCATTATGCTTAAAACTGCACACAAATATCTATGCTGCACACTACTGTTTCTTGTAGCGCGGATTTCAAAATATTGGTCCCTTAGCGTGAGCATGTCCTTGAAGATTGCTTCTATTGTTTGCGTGCATGGCTGGACAAATGTTAATAGACTTTTGCCAAGTCTGTGCACAGTTGTACAGTTGCATGAAATACATTGTTATTGTAAGAAAATGTTGCAAAAGTAATGTATCTAAAGTTTTGATTAATATTACAGAAAAAGACAAATTAAATTGAGAAATGTTGCTTTCCATTGTTTTAAGCATAATTTAAGGATTAATCTTCTATGACATTAAATCACCAAGCTGTATTCTATAATATAATATTGTCTCCTTGTCTTACATATGTTATTTTTGGAATTAGAGCGTAATTTCAATAACATGCACTGGTAATTTATGCTCTGTTGCACTGCAGCGCTGAAAATCCCAAATAACGAACTGATAACATCGAACAATATAAATTTCGGGATGCAAAAGTATCCTGTAAGGAAATACACATTCAGGAAAGGAAACAGTCAGTACTTAGTAAACAGTTATATCGCAGTTTCGTACAAAGTAGGTCGACGACGTACGTGTTTGCTCGCTATAGTATTAATAACAGCTGATCGCACTTTGTAAGAGACATTCCCTGCAACCGGAAGTTTAGCCGTGCCCAAATTGATTTCAGCCGATCCCACAATGCAATGCGTGCTAAAAAAACTGAAACCGCGTATTGAAGAGGCACGCGTCTAGTGCTACCTCAAACTTAAAAACAACACTATAAGGAAGTAGTGCGGTTGGTTTAACGACATTATCTATGTTAACAATTCAACTAATATGTTGGCTACAGCATTATTCCAAGAACTATTTTAGAATGTTCTTCGATTGGCTTGGTATTGAAATTCAATTTCACATAGGGCCTATATTGCCTACGAGAAAGACATAACCCATTAACAATTCCCCAAATTTAAATGCAGCCGATAGTAAACATCAAACCTATTTTAGGAAGTATAGTGCGGTTGGTTTAACGACATTATCTATGTTAACAAT